>JAVJIF010007572.1:0-144998 GCA_038442645.1 Agave tequilana
CCTCCTCTTGGCCTTTGCATGCTATGCTCTGAGATTTGAGTCATGCATGTTGGATTTTTGATATCCCATGTCTGTTATAGAGAAAACATATGACACGAGAAAGAACTAATGAGGAACTATTTTTGTTGCAGAGCTGAAGAGTTCTTACATCCAGATGTTTGGAGGGTCTCATTGTGGATCGAGAAGATGCTGAGTATGGTCTGCTTCAAAGGCCACTCCGCTCTATAGTAATTCACGATGAATTCGTTATGCTTCAAGAATTCAGGTAACGAACTGTAATCGATTAGATCACACTTGCACTCATTGCTTGATCTCTGTTTTGCCTTTCTTTTCTTCTTGTATTGGTGGTTGTTTTCGGCGAAGGAAAAGTTTTCTCCAGTGTAACAGTGGAAGACATTGCTGAAGTCTTGAAGGTAGCAAAGTGCTGATTGAGTTCCTTGGAGACAGGAGAATTGAATGAAAAAAGTTTGGTGTTGTGGATGGAGAAAATGTGTTTGAGTAGTAGTTGTATTTATAGACCAAATTAAGCCTATATCTCATCTTAATTGAGGACATTATCCACATTAATCCTTGTTTATCCCTCGCGAAAGGGTCTGCAGGTTGACCATGGAAGAAAGAAGAGGTCATTGGATGAATCATGGACTGATCTTTGATCAGCATTCCAACAAATAAACTATAACAATAAGAGTAATAAGAACGAAGACTGCATTGTAGTTTGTTTCATGTTACCTCATGACAATACGGCATGAGCCTTAATTATCTTTTCAATCTTGAAGAACTCTTGTGGTCATCATTATAATTGTGGGTCATCATTATAATTGTGTGCTCTTCGGTTGGGTATTTGTTTCTTCTTTTTCTTTGTTTGAATAATTTGGGGATCATTTCAGTTGAACGAATAGAATAATCAGTAGCATTGGAGGTGAGTTTGAATCACGAGTTATCAAACTAATCCTGAACTGTCTTCTAAGGCCTGACTCTCATGGCAATAGGTTGGGGGAGCAAATGGACTGAATATAAGTTTTTTGTTATTTTATTTTGCAAGGATGACTTCACGATAGGAAAAGGGAAATGAGGTCAACATTCAACTTCAGTACATTAAATAAGAAAAATACATGACATTTGGTTATGATTGTAGGAAGAGAGGAGATAAAAACTTGATCGTAGAGTTTTTTTTTTTTTAAACTCATTGGAAGAAATAGTGCAGAGATCGGAATCTAAAGGAGCAAGAACACAGTCCAGAATGCAGCCAGGACAATGGCCGGTCGACCGTCATGCACAACATGAACAACACCAGCTCGGTCGACCCGGAGCGGTCGACCGACTGACACATGGACTTTCTGTTGGTGACGGTCGACCGACCGGTCGACCGAAGGAAGAGGTCGGTCGACGGCGGCAGGCGAATCTGCTTCTCCTATTGGGATTCGGACTTCATTTCTGAAAAGGAGTCGAATCCAATTGTGATTTTCTAAAACTCCAGGACACTCTGGCTATAAATAAAAGGGTAGAGCCTCATGAATTGTATCTCTTAGAGAAACTTGTATTGATTGTTGAATCAGTTAAATCTCTCTCTCTCCCTTGCCCCGAGGACGTAGGCAAATTGCCGAACCTCATAAATATTGTGTTTGTTTTTTTCTCTTGCTTATTTGTTCTTGTCTTTTAGGTACTTCTCTGCTGCATCTCTCTCTGGTTAAGGTTCCTCAATTGGTTGTTGCCAAGGCGCGCATAACAAGTGGTATCAAAGCATCCCAGGTTCATCGGGGGATCGTGTGTCGATTCCAAGAGTATTAATGGCTGTTTGGCGGAGATCGTGGGTCGCTCTCGGAGCAGCATTAGGACTGTTTGTGGGATCGTGTGTCGATCTCAGAACAACGTTTGGATTGCTCAAGAAATCAAATTTGGTGGAGTAGATTCTTTCGAAAACTCTTCTAGGGTTTCACTTTGAGGTAAAGGCTCTATCTTTATCTAGTTTTTTGATCTATCTCTGTTTGTTTTCCGCATTATTTTTGAGGAATCTATTGAGAAGATGGCTGGAGGTGGTAAATCTACGGTGAAAATCATGAATCCACATCCATTGAAGATTGATGTGGTGAAATTTGATGGCAAAAACAACTTTGGGATGTTGAGATATGAGGTGATAGATGCATTGACGACATTAAACCTCTAAGACACTCTACAGTTGGAGAAAAAGCTCGAGGCACTTCTGAAGAGGATTGGGATAAGATGAATCGAAGGCGTGTGTTTGATAAGGTCTTATTTAATACAAGACATCAAGCATCATGTGTTATATGAAACATCTGCAAGGCAGCTGTGGGAGGTCCTGGAGAAGAAATATCTGACGAAAAGCATAGTCATGTTTGTAATTGAAGAGTAGGCTTTATGACTTCCAGTTGAAGAGAGGAGTCTCCATTGATGAACACATGAATAACTACACCAGGCTTCTTACAGATTTAGTTAACATGGATGTGAAGATCAAAGAAGAGGATAAGGCGTTGATTCTATTGAATTCTCTTCCTGAAGAGTATGAGACTTTCATCCTAACTTTGATCAATGACAAACAAACACTTAACTACAATGATGTGTCGGCTGCTCTTATTATTAAGTGAGGAGGAAGGACAAACAGACTTCTTCTAATGGTACATCAGTAGAGGCGTTGATGGTAAGAGGCAGAGGTTCCAATCAGAAGAGTAAAGGCGAACGTAAGAGATCGAAGTCCAGACCAGGGTTCAGAGATCTGAATAAGAACCAATGTAAGGCACTGAAGGTTGATTGTCTAAGGATCAAGGATAAGAGTAAGAAGGAGTCAAAGACCGAGACAAATCTTGCACAGGTGATCAGTACTCAAGTCAGTACTTCACAAGCCGATGGATCGGACTTAGACTCATCAGTATTCTCTTTCTCTGTTACTACTACTATTGTTGGCTACTCAGGACTCTGAGACTCTGAGTGGATGTTAGATACTGAAGCTACCTATCATGTATGCCTAAATAAGGATTGGTTTTCTAGCTTTGAGAAGTTAGGTGGATGTTCTGTTATCATGGGTGATGATCGCTCATGTAACATGGAACGAATATGTACATCCATCAAGATGTTTGATGGGATGGTACAAGAACTGAAGGAAGTGAGATATGTACCTCAAGTGAAAAAGAATCTTATCTCTGTTGTACCTTGGAAGCATTGGGTCAAGCAGTATCTGTTAAAGATGGTGTTCTCAAGATAACTAGAGGCTCAATGGTGGTGATGAAGGGTGTCCGACGCAATAACCTATACTATTTGATGGGTAGTACGGTTACAAGGCGAGTGACGACTTCTATTTCTTAAGATGGTGATTGCAGACAGGTTTGGCATATGAGGCTCGGCCATACAGGTGAAAAGTCTTTGCAAGCTCTAGCAAAGAAGGATCATTGGAAAGTGCATCTATCTACAACATGGAATTGGGTGGACACGACGTTCTGGACAAGAAGACAGATAAAATTTAGTACCACTACTCACTGCTCGGAAGGTTTCTTAATTGTGTCCACATAAGTATTTGGGGACCTGCCAAAACTACATCGCTTGAAGGTCATCGGTACTTTGTCTCTTTTATTGATAATTTATCTAGGCATTATTGGATATATCCCATGAGACAAAGATTTGAAGCCTTACGTATGTTTGTAAAGTGGAAGCATATGATGGAGAAACAGACTGGTGGAAGATTAAGAAGCTCTAAATTGGTAATGTGAAAATTACAAGAAACAATTCCTATAATTTGGCCAGAACAATGGTATTGGTACTCCACAAATGGAATACATGGGTGGCTAAGGAATCAACCATTCCTTGCTGGAGAAGGCTCGGTGTTTGTTATCTAATGCATGATTAGACAAATCGTTTTGGCTGAGGCGATTGTATATGCTAGCCATCTCATAAATGGACTGTCATCGACTGCGATAAGAGGCAAAACTCCGTCAGTAGGAGGCAAAACTCCGTCAGATATTTGGTTAGGTGGAGTTGCTCAGGATTATGATTTGCTGTGGGTATTTGAAAGTCCAGCCTAATTTAGTGCCAAAGATGGCAAGGTAAATCCGCGAGCAAAGAAGTTTGTATTTTTGGGCGTAAAAAGGAATATGAAACGCTACAAGTTATGACCCCGAAAACAAGAAGATTGTGCTGAGTAAGCATGTCACATTTGATGAGACTTCATTATTGAAGTCTACCATCCCCCAGCAGGTGGAGAGAAAGAAGACCAAAGATATATCTCAGCGGGTGGAGGTTGATGCTACTCTAGCACCTTCAGTTGGTTCGGTATCAGTAAGGACTTCACCGGATATGATACCGTGTGGAGATCATGTAGCCAGTTTTGATGCTGAACGGTGTAACACCCCGCTCCCGGAATACGTACTTAGTTACGTATTCAGGTTTTTCGATCGTATTTTTCGATTTACCTTCGGTATTTGTTTTGTATTACGAACTATTTATATGAACGTTTTGCCTTGGATTTGGATTCGTGGACTCGAGTCAGCCCTAGTCTGAACCGAGGGCCCGATCCTAAAGTATTACTCGATTTGGTCTTTCTGGTATTTAGATTTGACCGATTTTAGTTTTAAATATCATTTTCCAATATTCTAGATTTCTATGATTTTCTGGAATTTTCCTGAATTTAGTTGTAAATCTTCAAAACCGTGTCGGCCAGTGCCGCTGACCGATTCCCGGATTTTTAATTTGAAAACGGGATTTTATTTCTGAAACCGATTTCATATTATTCCTCAGGATAACGTTTTCTACCTCCGGGTATTTTTGGGGATTTTTCTGGAACAGTCGATTTTTCGCGACCATATTATAATATTATTATTTTCCTTCCGAACTTGTCTTTTCTTCTCTTTCCTTTCCCTTCTCCCAACAACCCAGCAGCCCACTCCCCTCCACGTGGACCGCATCCCATCACCATCACTCCCTCTCATCAATCACATCCCCATCATCTCTTCTCTTTCTTTTTCTATTTCTTTTCCTTTTCTTTCTTTTCTCCTCTCATTTCCTTCTCCTTCTTCTTCTCCTCCAAGAGATCCAACCGACCCCAACCGGCCACCACCACCGCACCTCACGCCGGCGCTCCGGCCATGACGCCGGCGAGGACCCCCAAACTCCGGCCAAGCTTCACCTCCTCCATCACCAACAACAACCTCCTCCATTTCCTTCCTCCTCAAGATTCCTCACCATCTCCACCTTCCTCTTCTTCTTCATCATTCCCAAATCCACCATCTCCTCCACCCAAACACCACCACTACATCACCCAACTCCTCTTCTTCCTCCCATCTCCTCCAATTCCTCCACCACACCTCCAATCAACCACAAATTCACCAAACCCACCATCACCACAAAACCAAACCCGAATTCCCCTTTCCCCTCTTCCTCTTTGGGGTGGCCGGAGCCACCCCTGGTCTTGGGCGCCGCCGGCGGTGGCCGGCGGCCGCGGGCAGCCAGGGGCCCACCTGGGCCCCTGTGCTCGGGCTGAGAGGGGGGCAAGCCCCCTCTCTGTTTCTCTCTGTTGAGGGGGGCAACAGCCCCCCTCCTGTGAGCTGTTGAGGGGGCTGCCGCCCCCTCCTTCCTCTTCCGGTGGCCGGCGCCGCCCGGCGCCGCCACAGGGCCGGCGGCCAGGCCGGGCGCCCCCAAGTGGGGGCGCTGTGCGGGATCCAGAGGGGGCAGCAGCCCCCTTCTTTTGTTTTCTCTCCCATGGGTCCCCCCACTCTCTCTCTCTCCTGGGTCCCTCTCTCTCCCTTGGATCTCTCTCTCTCTCTCTCTCTCTCTCTCTCTCTCTTGTTGACTCTCTCCCTCTTTCCTATTCTCACTCTCACTCTCTCCTGTTCTCACTCCCTCTCTTTCCCTCTCCTGCCTTCATCTCTCTCTCTCTCTCTTGGACCTCTCACTCTCTTTCCTGAGTCTCTCTCTCTCTTCCTGGTTCCTCTTCCTGTTCGTCTTCTCCATTTGGACATGACCCTTTCAGGGCGGCCACTCCTTTTGGATTGGGGCCGTGCTCTTCTTCGTCGGCAAGACTCAGGGCCGGTACCCTCCTTTTGGATTGGGGCCGCGTTCTTCTCTGTTGGCAAGACTTGGGGCCGGTACCCTCCTTTTGGATTGGGGCCGAACTTCCCTTCGTCGGGCGCAGCAAGGAATCTTGTCGGCGAGTGATTTTCCTCGCCAAGCCTTTCCTAACGCGGATCTCACCCCGCGTCTAGGCAATCCCTTAACGCGCTCCGCGCGTTTCTGTATTAACGCGACGCAGAACCCACGTCCGCGTCCGCGTTTCCCTCGCGTCCGCACTTGAACGCAGATCTCGCGTTTGAGGCATCTCTGCGACGCGAACCCCGCGTCTGCGAACCCCGCGTTGTGGCTCCTTCGCGACGCGACTCCCGCGTCTGCGAACCCCGCGTCTGCTATTCCTGCGTCTGTGATTCCCGCGCCTGGTACTTTCCGCGACGCGATCCCCGCGTCTGCTCTTTCCCGCGTCTGTTATTCCTGCGACGCGACTCCCGCGTCTGCGTCCCCCGCGTCTCTCTCTCGGAAGCCCGCGTCTCCCTGTATCCCTTTCTCTCTCTAGGTTTCTCTCTCTAACTCTTTCTCTCTCCTCTTCACTTTCTCTCTCCTCACATTTATATATTATTTTATGGTGCGTGCGCGAGTTCCATGGATTCCAGACTTTTCGGCTTTCTGGTGATTTAGGCGAGTGTTCTCGCTCTCGCCTCCATTTGGGTTTCCCCGCTTCGTCGGGTCGTATGTATTCCATTTCTTGTATTTTGTATTGGGCTGAGTCCCTGTATTTGTGTATGGCCGAGTGCCAATATCTGGACATGTATTGCTCTGTGACGAATGCTTGTACTAGGGTAGTTTCCTTCTTGTACATATACCATGCCTGTGATGTATTGTAGTGCCTTATACCATACTTGGCTTCCGGACCCTTCAACCTCCGGTCACTCACTATCTCGAAAGAGAGGTGATTGGGATCGACAGGTCTCTCAGTTCAACCTCCGGTCCCTCACTGTCTCGAAAGAGGCGAGATTGGGATCGTCAGGTTTCTCAGCTCCGCCTGGTGAGCATGCTTGGTGCTCAGTGCTTTATTCACTAAATTCGTTTAGGCGAGTTGCTGCGGATTCTCTACTCGTATCTTAATCCGAGTATCCCGGTAACCTCGCAGAACGCATAAGTGTCTAAGCTCTGTTCGCTGCTTATGCCTCCAGCTTGTTCAGCTCCGCCTGGTTATCATGATCAGCGTTCAGCACTTTACCACTAGATTCGTCTAGGCGAGTTGCTGCCGGATTTACCGCTCGTACTTTAGTCGAGTCGTCCCGGTAACCTCGTCAGACGCTCCAGTGTTAAATACCGTTTGCTGTCTGTACTTCCAGCTTGCTCAGCTCCGCTTGGTTGTGCTCAGCTACTATTCTACCACCGTGTCATTTCTTCATACCTGTCATTTATGCATGTTACTATTTAACACATGTATATCACCTGTCAACTGATTTGCTATCACCTAACACCTGACATGCTACTATTTGGCAAGACCCTTGTTATGACATGACTTGCCACCAGACTTATATCAATCTCTTGACATGACTGGTTACCTGTCTAATATCATCCTCCTGTCATGCCATCACTTAACACCCGGCATGATATACTTGACCTTATGATTATCACATTTACGGGAATGCTGTACTTGTTATCCTGCATTACATGCAGTGACCTGAATCCTGTCTTGTTATCCTGTACATATTATGTACAGTGACATGTTATCCTGTATTATATACAGTGACCTGTATTCCTGATATTCCTGACTTGTTCATGCTTATTCCCGGAATCTGATAATCACCTAATAAATCATAAAAGGAACAACTTGCATCGGGTCGGGGGAAACTCGCGGCTATCAATATGTGTTCGTGTTTACAGTGGTATTAGGCATGTTGTGCAACTAAAACTTCCGGTCTGACCTGTGGGCCTCCAGGCGACCGAGGGAGTGCTGGCTCCCTCATGAAAGTTCACCTAGAGGGGGGGTGAATAGGTGAAGGCTAATCTAATGGTCACTTATGAACAAATAATGCGGAATTAAAACTAAGTTGACCAAATTAAAATTTCTTTTAAATAAACACTTATGTATAACTCAAGAGTGTTGCCGAATTCCCCTTGCGAGGCTCTGGACAAGCTCCTCTAGATTCCCCTTGAATGGGTTGAGGTGCCGCGTTGGCTCTCTTGGTTGAATACTAGTGTTAACAACAATCCCAAGCAAGTATGTATATCAATTATGAGCACAAGGGAATATATCATGCATATATAAGATGAACACAATAAATTTGAATGCAAGATATAAAAGAGACAAGAGAGAGAGAGGGATAGAGTAAGCAATCGCAAACACAAAGGTTTGTTTCGAGGTTCGAGCACACTTGCTCTACATCCCCGCCTTCGACACACGAAGGATTTCCACTATGTAAGATCCCACCGGATCTCTCCTCGGTGCCGTACACCTACAAACCCTCGGACTCCCAAGTCCCGTACACACGCAAGTCCACCGACTCGCCGAGGCCGTACCTCTACCACCAAGAGTTCACAACCGAACTCCAACCACCAACAACGAGCACACTTGCCCGTTTCCTCAAATACAAAGAAAAATCTCTTTGATGATCACAACACTTGATCACCTAAAGAGCACTCTCACTACAACACACCTATAGGAATATCTAGCAATGAATAGCTCAAGTGTGGTGTGAGAAAATCAAGGAAAGAAAGCTATGGAGGAAAACTCAAGAATCACTTTTACACACTCAATAAAACTCTTCCTTTTGATTGGAAGTATTTGCACTAAAATCTTGTGGAGAAACTCTTCTAAAAGTATCTGAAAAACTGCTCAAGAAGTCTCCTAAATGTTAACCTTAAAACCATTGACAAAACCCCCTTTTATAGGCTGCCCAGAAAAAGAGCCGTTGGGGCTGTGTCAGTGCTGTCGGTCGACCGCCGGTCGACCGGCCAACGGTCATTTTTCTGACCGTTGCAGCCACCGGTCGACCGGCTCGGTCGACCGATAACTTCCAGAGAGCAGAACTCTCTGGACCGTCGACTGCCAGTCGACCGCTCGCCTGGATTTGAACTGTCGGTCGACTGGGTCAGTCGACTGGACATTTCCAGAGAGCAAGCTCTCTTGGTCGGTCGACCGACCCGGTCGACCGGCCACTGTGCTGACAACGTGCACATGGCTGTGCACTTCGGTCGACCGGTCCAGTCGACCGGTTGGCCTGTCAGCCAGTTTTCCAGGTCAGAAATCTGTACAAAAAATCTTTTTATAAAATCCTAAAAATACATGTAAATTCTACAAAAATAGTTTACCAATATACATGAGAGAACAAACATGCTTGCACAAAATCAAGACATGTTATAGATGTTTTGGTCTATTTTTGTAACTTGGAAATATTAGCTAAATAACTAAAATGTATTTTTCCAAAACATGTTTTTCCAAACTTGTTTTTCTAAATCTTCATCAAATACAAAAACAAGATATTTGAGTTCATTTAAAAGCATGGTGTGTATGGATATGATCCACTACACAATCAATATGGAATATCTATGTTTTTGACATAAAGCTCTAATCATGATTTTGGTTTAAAGATATGAACTATGAAATACCAAAATCTAAAATAGTATTTTGTCATAATGAAAAATCTTTTCTATTCTAGAAAATCTTTTATAAAAAACATTAAATCAAGAGTTCTATCAAGAGTGTGTGTGTGTGATATAACTTGAGCAATCCACCAACTATCTATCCTTTACATTTTTACTAAAACAAAAAATACAAATTCTATACCTAGACCCAAGTCTTCATCTTCTTGAAGTCTTCACTTGAAGCTTCTCATCTTCTTGACTTGGTCCAAGCTTGATCCAAAAACTCCTTGGATCACCACATGCAAGCTCCAAATCTTGATCTTTTATCCTTTGTTGAGCTATGCACCTACTAAGATCTTGATAAAGAATCTGTCACTAAATAAACAAGATCATTAGTAACTATAACTACATGAGTTGATCATCATCAAAACTAGGGTGAAGGGCCTTTGGGCCAACAATCTCCCCCTTTTTGATGATGACAAAACTCATGGAGTTATATATGCATGGATTAAAGTAAAGCTTCAAAGAAGCTCCCCCTTAACACATGCATCACAAGAAATGATAGATATGGCAATAAAAGCTCATAACATGTATGCAATGTAGGAGATGCAATCATAACAAAAATCAAATCCTAAATCAAATCTTTTGCTCCTAATTGCAAAATACAACATATATGCATAATAAGTAAGGAAGACAAATACTTCTCCCCCGTAAGCAATGAAAACATGCATATAACTCACAAATTCTTCTCCCCCTTTTTGTCAATCATCAACAAAGGGTTCAAAGTAAAATACATCAAACAAATTTTTCTCCCCTTTTTTGTCAAAAACAAAGAAATCAAGGAGGGTAAAATACAAATCAATCAATAAAATTTATATGCGATATAAATTCATGAAGAGGAAGACGTTAAGTTAGCTTCCCGACACATATACATTACATGAAAGAGGGATGACAAGCCCTAATTCACATAACGTATAATATGTCATGCATAAGAGGAGATGTGAAGCTCCCCCTACACACGTATATCATATAAAGAAGAGTTGTCAAGCTCCTCAATTTATAATATACTCAACATGAATCTACATATGGAAGAGATGTTAAGCTCTCCTTGCATATAGACAATACAAATCAAAAATTTTGAATTTTTCTTTATCAAAACAAAATTTTAACTTTTTCTTAGTAACAACAAATTTTGAGATATCAATTGTAAAATAATCAAATTTTGAATTTTTGATACCAATTTCAAAACACAATGCATAAGCTTATTATGAAATACCAATTTGAAATCTAATTAAGCTTAGCATCAACAATCTTTGTGCTTTAAAGGAAATACCACTTGTAAAATAAGCACAAATAGATAACATATATGTATGACAAGATAATACCAATAGAAATTGATATAATTTGAAGGCATTCATACATACAATCAAAATATGAATATACACAACATGAAGTCATATTGATACCAATTGCAAATAACCAATGATACCAATTGCAATAGTGTATACATCATATAATCTACCATATGAAGAATTCGAACTAGTTAAATGAACTTGTTTTAAGAACTAGTACGAGATCCTTCCATCAAGGAATAAGTTAAAAAGTTTTTCATGAAAGATCAATGAAACACAAGGCACTAAAAACACTCTAATCCATAAAGTCCATATTTTCAAAAATGAGTGTACTAATGTTATGTGAAACATGGCATCATGAAAATTGCAATAAAACTCAATATTCCTTAAAATCATAAATTTTGAAAATACGAAAATCATCACAAATTTTAATATATGAAAATCATCAAAATTATATTTCATAGCATATGTATGTTTTGACAAGACATTAAGTATACATACATATCCCCAAAATTCAATTGAGTCCTTATAAATAGATTTGCATGAAAAGCAAATGACTCAAGGGTTATCCATGTATATTTTAATGTTTTGGCAAAAGACACTTATACATGAAATGAAATCACATGATCAAAATCACATCCAAAAGGAAATACAAGTTTAAAAGTGTAAAGATCATCAAAACTAAGCGATACAAGTACATCTAATGGGTTCAAATACGCATTCAAGTACACATATCAATAGATTTATTTGTGCCCATAATATGTTCAAGTATAAATCCTAGTGTTGATAGAAATTAACATTTAAACTAATATTCAATACAATGTAGCATCAAAAATTTTGAAATCACAAAAGAATTTATCCATAAAAATAGGATCATGTGCATCAATTGAAGAATAGATAACTAGTTTAAATGAATTTTTGACAAACTAGTTAAAGATCCTTCATAAATAAAAATCATATGTTTTTCATGAATAATACTAAATACATAAAAGTTCAAGCACTCATATTCCATAAAGCTCAACATATATATTTTCTTAAAGATAGAGTGTTCAAAAGTTATGTAAATAGTATCTACATGAAAATAGTCATTGAAGCCCAAAACGATCATAAGTCAAATTTTTAACAACAAATCATGAAAAATCATTTTTCACTAAAATCAACAATTTTCATGGTATATGTATGGTTTATACAAATCTAACAATATGCATACATATCCCAAAAATAAAAGAGTCTATTAAATGTTTGCATGAAGGTAAGAGACTCACGGGTATACATGTATATTTATTAGATTTGAATTAAACATGCATATACATGAAGCAAATCACAAAATTGGCAAAACATGTATATATGAGAATTATCAAACTAGATTATACATATGCATAAAGTGGATACAAGTGAGCATGAAGTCAAATTATTTAAGAGTCAATTGTAATTCACTATTTGTATATGTATACATACAATTTTGACAAATCTACATCTAAGCATGTAAATACCACATGAAGCACAAATCAAATAAAATCATGAACATGCTATGAATGTATGAAATAAGTAAAATCATGTATATAAAAATAGGAGTTAAGAAATTGTTACCAACTTCAAAGCTCCAAGCATGGTGGTCTTTTCCACCAAAATTTCCTTGATAGCAATGCATCTATAAGAGTGTCCATCATATCCATTGCATTGGCTACCAAGGCACCAATCCTCTCACGTTTTGTGAGAGCCTCCACCTATATCAAAATCAAAGGGTGGGGGTTTTGGTACCCATGTTTTCTTGGGTCCTTTGGGGTTAGCATTGTTATAAGGAACCCAAAATCTATTATATTTAGCAAATATAAATATGGTTTCTTATCAAAACAATATCTTGCTAGATGGCCTTTGCGGCCACAATGTGTACAAATGTACACCTTGGCATGATGCTTATGAGTGTGATTGTGATCGTGTTGTGCATCATAAGCATGAGCATGATGTGTATGTGCATGAGCATGTGGAGTTTGTTTCTTGGGAAACATGGACTCCAATTTAGTATGTTTAAATGCACAAGAGTTCAAAGTTGAACTCAAATTATTCATTTTATTTTTCAAATTCTTAATCTCATTAGTGTTAGCATGAAAAGCATGATGAGATGAAGAATCATTTTTCTTTTTCTTTTGAAAAACATTATCTTTTCTTTTTCAACAAATTTTCTTTTTAAAGATTTATTTTCTTCCAAAATACTTTCTTTTTGTTTTTCAACCATAGCAATATTATCCTTCAAAATAGTGTTCCCTTCACAAAGATCATTCAATTTGAAAATAAGGAAACATTCTCATTTTTCAAATCTTTATTTTCTTTTTCTAAGCATGCAAGTTTATTTCTAAAAGAGTCATGTTCTACATGCATGCAAGCAATTTCCTTTTTCAAATTTTTATTATTCTTTTTAATCATGTCATATTTCTCAAGCAATAATTGGCATAAAGAATTTAGCTCATCATATGACATACTAGCATCCTCATCATCGGATTCGGTATTTACCTCAAGGGGGTCTTCCCCTTGGACCATGTAGCACTTGTTGGAGGTGTCGCTTCCAACATCCGAATCGCTCCCCGCAAGGTATTGTTCATTTTCGCCAAGGGAGATGAGGGTGTTCCATACTACAAAAGCCATATCAATATTAGAAACCCTAGATAGATAATCATCATTTAGGGTTGATTTAAGAGCATGAAGGGCTTTTGTATTAGCCTCAAGATTCTTACCATCTATACAATAAGCATTATTAGTAGTGGCAAGATATACATTATAACCTAGGGCTTTGAGGAATAATGACATCTTAACTTTCCAAATGTGGATGTTAAGAATATCAAAAGTGGGTGGTGACATAAAGTCCATGGTGAGGTGTGTGTGTACAACAAATATTGTGATTAGCCCAAATGTAGGATCTTTAACTCTTAGGTTGTTAGACCCTTATCAAGAGCACTGGCTCTGATACCAATTGAAAGTTCACCTAGAGGGGGGGTGAATAGGTGAAGGCTAATCTAATGGTCACTTATGAACAAATAATGCGGAATTAAAACTAAGTTGACCAAATTAAAATTTCTTTTAATAAACACTTATGTATAACTCAAGAGTGTTGCCGAATTCCCCTTGCGAGGCTCTGGACAAGCTCCTCTAGATTCCCCTTGAATGGGTTGAGGTGCCGCGTTGGCTCTCTTGGTTGAATACTAGTGTTAACAACAATCCCAAGCAAGTATGTATATCAATTATGAGCACAAGGGAATATATCATGCATATATAAGATGAACACAATAAATTTGAATGCAAGATATAAAAGAGACAAAGAGAGAGAGAGAGGGATAGAGTAAGCAATCGCAAACACAAAGGGTTTGTTTCGAGGTTCGAGCACACTTGCTCTACATCCCCGCCTTCGACACACGAAGGATTTCCACTATGTAAGATCCCACCGGATCTCTCCTCGGTGCCGTACACCTACAAACCCTCGGACTCCCAAGTCCCGTACACACGCAAGTCCACCGACTCGCCGAGGCCGTACCTCTACCACCAAGAGTTCACAACCGAACTCCAACCACCAACAACGAGCACACTTGCCCGTTTCCTCAAATACAAAGAAAAATCTCTTTGATGATCACAACACTTGATCACCTAAAGAGCACTCTCACTACAACACACCTATAGGAATATCTAGCAATGAATAGCTCAAGTGTGGTGTGAGAAAATCAAGGAAAGAAAGCTATGGAGGAAAACTCAAGAATCACTTTTACACACTCAATAAAAACTCTTCTTTTTGATTGGAAGTATTTGCACTAAAATCTTGTGGAGAAACTCTTCTAAAAGTATCTGAAAAACTGCTCAAGAAGTCTCCTAAATGTTAACCTTAAAACCATTGACAAAACCCCCTTTTATAGGCTGCCCAGAAAAAGAGCCGTTGGGGCTGTGTCAGTGCTGTCGGTCGACCGCCGGTCGACCGGCCAACGGTCATTTTTCTGACCGTTGCAGCCACCGGTCGACCGGCTCGGTCGACCGATAACTTCCAGAGAGCAGAACTCTCTGGACCGGTCGACTGCCAGTCGACCGCTCGCCTGGATTTGAACTGTCGGTCGACTGGGTCAGTCGACTGGACATTTCCAGAGAGCAAGCTCTCTTGGTCGGTCGACCGACCCGGTCGACCGGCCACTGTGCTGACAACGTGCACATGGCTGTGCACTTCGGTCGACCGGTCCAGTCGACCGGTTGGCCTGTCAGCCAGTTTTCCAGGTCAGAAATCTGTACAAAAAATCTTTTTATAAAATCCTAAAAATACATGTAAATTCTACAAAAATAGTTTTACCAATATACATGAGAGAACAAACATGCTTGCACAAAATCAAGACATGTTATAGATGTTTTGGTCTATTTTTGTAACTTGGAAATATTAGCTAAATAACTAAAATGTATTTTTCCAAAACATGTTTTTCCAAACTTGTTTTTCTAAATCTTCATCAAATACAAAAACAAGATATTTGAGTTCATTTAAAAGCATGGTGTGTATGGATATGATCCACTACACAATCAATATGGAATATCTATGTTTTTGACATAAAGCTCTAATCATGATTTTGGTTTAAAGATATGAACTATGAAATACCAAAATCTAAAATAGTATTTTGTCATAATGAAAAATCTTTTCTATTCTAGAAAATCTTTTATAAAAAACATTAAATCAAGAGTTCTATCAAGAGTGTGTGTGTGTGATATAACTTGAGCAATCCACCAACTATCTATCCTTTACATTTTTACTAAAACAAAAAATACAAATTCTATACCTAGACCCAAGTCTTCATCTTCTTGAAGTCTTCACTTGAAGCTTCTCATCTTCTTGACTTGGTCCAAGCTTGATCCAAAAACTCCTTGGATCACCACATGCAAGCTCCAAATCTTGATCTTTTATCCTTTGTTGAGCTATGCACCTACTAAGATCTTGATAAAGAATCTGTCACTAAATAAACAAGATCATTAGTAACTATAACTACATGAGTTGATCATCATCAAAACTAGGGTGAAGGGCCTTTGGGCCAACACCTCATTCCTGGTACCATCATGATAAGGGCATACAATAAGTCCCTCCTGTTTGCCTTGCGGCGGGTTCCGTCACCAAGCAACGGAACAATCCTGGGCCGTGGTCCCGGGTATGTACGGGACCCACTGTAAACATAGTTCGTTGATACCCCCGCTGGTTTCCAATAACAACCTTGCTTTACTCGGATATGGATCTATGTGTGCTGGGACGCTAGTTCACATAGCTAGATATCAGGGTAAGACGAGTAATAATAAAGCGTCAAGATAATAACTGGCTCTTTAAGTTGTAAGTAGAGGTATGTGGAATGGGACGCATACTGAAGCCTGCAGCTTAAACGGCTTTGAATCTGTGATATGCCTTATCATATTTGCTTGTCCTGGATTTTACTTCGGATTTTCGGTTTTATGAGTATTATTATGTTAACTGCTCATGCTCTACTTTATCCCTTGTATCCACCTGCCTCCTGCTCATTATCTTATCATGCCCTGAGTACAGTCGGATTGTATGTGCTTGGATTATGATGACATGAGATAAAGGTATATAGATGAGGGTTTCCTTGTTTGGATTATTCCTTCGACGTACTAGTCTTATGGAGTCGTGGTCTGAAACCATACAATCAGATTTGCTCGACCTCGGCTTTATTTGGTTTATCGCCTTACTTATACTTATCCTTGCTCGCCACTTGGCTTTAGTATCACCACTCGCCTGGGGAGTTTCATCTGACTCCCCTGGATTCTCATGTCCAGGTCATGGAGCTTGGAGCGTGTGGATTCTCCCAGTTGCTGATCAGAGTGGCGCAGCTGAAGCGTGGATCTCCAGCAGACCATTCAGAGCTCTATTCTTCCAGGCCCCCTGTGTACCTCCCGAGTTTTCCTTTTGTAAACTCGTGAGTGCTTGTTTACTGTTCACACTTGTACATCTCCTTGTAATCTCGCAATTGCGCATATCGGTGATGTAATATTCAGGTAATATTGGATTACCTCTGGTGATAACTTTATAATTGTACTCATATGTTGGAATGTATAATGCACCACTTGCTTCCGTACTCTGATTCTTGCCTGTACTGATGCTTAGCGTATATACGTGAGGGTATTTCTGACCTGCGTATATACGTCGCAGTGACGTCCCCATATCCGTGGGATCGGGGCGTTACAGGAACGGGTTAAAAACATTGATGAGAATGTCGAATTATTTGCAGTTATTGAAACCAAGATAAAACCACGAAAGTGAGGGAAGAAGCATGAATCTCAAGTTTATGGGCGTGATAAGCTCAAATTGAAGGCCATTGTTCTCCATGACGGTATTGGTAAAGAGGTTCATATGACTTAGCCAGTTCAGTTCGCTGCTGAAGATTTAGTCACAGTTGCTTGAGTTCGGTGGAGCTCGTTAAATGAACTACAGATGGCTTGATCCCTTGGTCAAGTTACATAGGCAGCCACATAGGCGCAACCATTTGCTGATGCAACCCATATGAAGCTATTTGGTGTATTTGTGTTCTCGAGAATAGGCAGCGGAAGCTGATTTAGACTTCACGTAGAGGTGAAGTATTGTGATCTCGATGAACATTTGATCTTCCGGTGAGAAGATAGTTGAGCTTACATAAAAGGGGTATGCATCCATTTTGTTGAGTTGATATTGAAATTTGGTGTGCTCTACCCAGATTTGGTTGGATCGTCTTGAAGATATTTGGACTAGAGTGCCAGTCAGTTGGAGTCAGTATTAGCTCACGTTGGGGTCTTCTTGAGGTCATTTGAAATGGTGTTCCATTCAGTTGCTGAGTTGTTGACACATTCGTTGGTCGGCTCATATGGTGTTGATTCTCTTGGTGGAGTGTTGGGAAGGCACATATGGTGCATCCGTTTGGACGGCTGAACTGAAATTTGGAATCTTTACAATTGATGTTGGAGTTTGGAGAGAGTTGCCTGAGGGGACGACAAACTCAATTTGGATCTAATATGATCAATTGAAATCAATTGTAAGTGTGGTGGCGATTCGCTTGGAACTGGTTGGTCCATTTGGCCAAGTCGAGATCGTGTGTCAATTTCGCCGAGATCGTGTGTCGATTTCGTCAGAACGCTCAAGCCGAAATCGTGTGTGTCGATTTCGTCGAGATCGTGTGTCGATTTCTCCAGGTGTTGAGTTCGGCTCAGATTTGAAAAATCTTCACCAAGGTGAAGAATAGTAGGGAGAAAGGAGATAAAAACTTAATGGTAGAGTTTTTTTTTAACTTATTGGAAGAAATAGTGTAGAGATCAGAATCCAAAAAAGCAAGAACGCAGTCCAGAAAGCAGCCAGGATAGTGGCCGACGACCGCCAGGTCAACTGGCATGCACAACGTGCACAGCATCAGCTCGGTCGACCGCGTCGACCGATTGGCACATATGGACTTTCTGTTGGCGACGGTCGACCGACCGATCGACCGAAAGACGAGGTCGGTCGACCGGCCCGCTCGACTGAGAGGCGAATCTACTTTTCCTATTGGGATTCAAACTTCGTTTCTGAAAAGGAGTCGAATTCAATTGTGGTTTCTTATAACTCCAAGACTCTCTGGTTATAAATAAAGGGGTAGAGCCCCATGAATTGTATCCCTTGGAGAAACTTGTATTGATTGTTGAATCAATAAAATCTCTCTCCCCTTGCCCCGGGATGTAGGCAAATTCCCGAAGCTCGTTAAATATTGTGTTTACTTTCTCTCGTTTATTTGTTCTTGTCTTTTGGGTACTTCTCTGTTGCATCTCTCTCTCTCTCTCTCTCTCTCTCTGTGGTTGGGGTTCCTCAATTGGTTGTTGCCAAGACACGCGTAATAATGATGTAATATAACTCTGCACTTAAATAGATTGAGTACCTAAACATTAGGATATATTTGTATGTTCAAATTTATGTTCATTTATTTTGCTGTCCGTTAGAATATTTCAGAGCACTATATATCTGCATTCATATTTTTTTCCCCTCAAAAAGGACATCCATATTCGTGACAAAAATACATACATAACAGTCCTGATCGGATCATTTAAATGTTTGTCGTTCCATTAAGGCTGCTTCGGTCAATTTACTCGTTCTTAAAGTATTAATTTTTGTCTTCTGTTTTTGTTTTTTCCTTTTCTTTTAGGTAAAAGACCCATTTTTTTTGGAATGCAAGTTAACAAACTGCATTTGGTGGTTCTGTGGAGGTCCGAAAATGGAAAAAACTGGGTCAAATCTTGCGGAGCACCAAAAAGTCAGCTGCGACGTTGTGTGGCACGGGTTCGGTTCATGTGTGTGAGCCACACACACATACAATAAGTGATAATAAGAGTTTCAATCCACGTGTCAACGCGTGATTAGCCCTCTTATTGTATGTGTGGCTCACACACATGAACCGAACCCGTGTGGCACCTGGGCTGCCGGGCACCCTTCATTTGAACCGGACCCCTGAATTTTTGGACCTAGCAAATTGTTGCATGTATCCATCCCGATATTTCTTTATATATCTCGACATCAAAGAATTCAAATTTTTCAGTGACGAATTATGTGATATGAGACAAGAATTTTATTGACGTTTTTTCTCATCAATTGCAGCTCTCGCATTGACGGACACTTGCAATCGACAGCCAGTGAGCTTTAGGACTGCGACTTGTATCTCGACCAAGAGTGCGATGAATGCAGATGGGAAAGATCGTTGTTAGCAGATTGTGTTGGAAATTTCATATGGAAGGAAAAATGCTGAGTGAAGTGAGAGTGAACGATGATACGAGGGAGGGTAGTTGCATCTCAGAAATTTCAGGAGACAAAGGGAGCTGGCAATCTCGACTATCTTGTTGGTGTTATGAAGAGATGGCTATCCATCTCCATCATCTTCAATCACCAACCACTTTCATCCCATCCATAGTAAATATGATAGGTGATTACTATGCAAATAACGACTACATAGTAACTCAAGATTTTACTACAAATAAGTTATTCATCTTATGCACTTGAAAATACAAGTATCTCTCATTCTCCACTCTCTCTTCAGAATCTCTCTCCGCTTTGTATTTCTCTTTTTATAACACGCTATTAGCATGAACGCTCTATTTCTATCACAAATCTCTACATCTATTAGCTTGATATGTATTTCTCAACTTTATATGGATAATATTAATGGAGTAAAGTTCAATTCCAGGAATATTTGCATATCAGATAGTGGTACAACGCACACTATTTTCAAATATAAAAAAAAATTTCTCTGATTTGAAACCAATAAAGATAATTATCAATACAATATCAGGCCATGTAATTTGATTGAAGGAACTGGTAAAGTCAGCTTCATATTAATAAATGGAACAAAATTTTTCATAAAAAATGCTTTGTTTTCATCAAAGTTCAAAAAGAATTTGTTGAGTTTTAGTGACATATATCTTCATGAATATGATACTCAGTCTGTAACTAAAGAAATCATGAAGTACATGTATCATACTATTTATGCATTAAGAAAGAATTGCATATTAGAAAAACTAACAAAACTTTCTTCGAGATTGTAATACACACATATAAATGTGCTTGAGTCACGTATGATAGTTAAAAAAGATCTTCATGCGTTAACTCTATGATATGACCGCTTAGGTCATTCTGGTTCAATAATGATGCGAAGAATTATTGAAAATTCACACGCACATACATTAAATGGCCAGAAAATCCTTCAAATCAGTAAAATTTCATGTGATACTTGTTCTCTTTGGAAATTAATTACGAGGCCATCACAAGTTAAAATTAAAACTGAATAACTTATATTTCTTGAACGTACTTAAAGTGATATATGTAGACCTATTCACCTTCTTTGTGGACTATTTTGATACTTTATGATATTGATAAGTCATATATTTGTCTATTATCTACTTGTAATAAGTCATTTGTGAAATTTCTTACTCCGATAATTAGATTATAAGCGCAATTTCTTGATTATACAATCAAGAAAGTTAGACTTGATAATACTGATGAGTTTACATCTCAAGCTTTCAACTATTATTATAGGTCAATTGAGATTACTGTTGAGCATTTTCTTGTCTATGTACATATACAAAATAGTTTGACTGAATCACTGATTAAACACCTTCAGCTTATTGCTAGACTATTTAATAATGAGAACAAAGCTTCCTGTTTCTATAGAGATCATGGAATTTTACATGTTGTGACATTAGTTCACATAAGACTAAGTGCATATAATAAATACTCTCTATTATAACTGGCATTTGGTCAAGAACCAAATATTTTTTATCTAAGAATTTTTGATTGTATGGTATATGTACGAATTTCTCCATCACAACACACAAAGATGGGTCCTTAAAGACTACTAAGAATATATGTCAGATATGATTCTTCTTCAATAATAATGCATCTTGAGCCTCAATCGGTGATGTTTTTATGATCCGTTTTGCCTATTGCCATTTTCATGAGGTAATTTTCCTACCATTAGGGGTAAAGAAACAATTAAAAAAGGAGATTATACGGGTGAAGCATCTTTATTACATCTTGATTCTCACAAAACAATATGACCAAAGTATTATGCATTTATAATAAATAGCAAATCAATTGGTAAATGTGTTCATTGATAAAGAAAGAGTGACCAAATCAACATACCAGCTGCTAATGCTTCTGCTCGGATTGAAATCTCAAAAGGACAATCTGAAAATAAAGTCACTAATGAATTTAAGACACGCTTGAAGCGTAATAGACTAATCCGTTTTAAAGATAAAAATTCTCTTAAAAGAAAGAGGGCAGATAAGTATGATGACCTCAATATAGAGGAGTATATTCCATAAAATACAAAATAAGATAAATCAAAAGATAAAAACCTAAAAGTATAAAAAAATCACGAGATCACAATTGATTATGTTAATATAAGAGAATTATGAAATTAAAGTGAGATGAAAAATATTGAGAAAATATTTTCCTATTCTGTAACATGTGGTATTGTTAACAGTGAGAATCCTGAACCAAGATCTGTGTTGAATGTCAAAATAGACACGATTGGATTAAATGAAAAGATGTTATACAGGCTGAATTAAATTCACTCAATAAGTACAAAGTATTTAGACCTATTGTCCTCACACCTGAAGACGTGACACCCGTGGGATATAAACGGATTTTTGTGCGAAAACACAATGAAAAAAAACAAGATTGTGAGGTATAAACCTCGACTTATTGTATAAGATTTTCACAAAAGCTTGAAATTGATTATAAAGAAACATATTATCCAGTGATGGATGCAATTACATTTAGATATTTAATCAACTTAGCAGTTTCTTAAAATTTAGAAATGCGTCTTATAAAAGCTTATATGGAACACTTAATAGTGATATTTATATGAAAATCCCTAAACAATTTAAGATGCATGAAGCATCAAGTTCAAAACTCAAAGAGTTATATTTGATTAAATTATAAATATTGTTATATGAGTTAAATCAATCAGGATGCATGTGGTATAATCGCTTAAGTGAGTATTTGTTAAAAGAAGGATATATGAACAATCTTATATGCCGATGTGTTTTTATTAAGCAACAACATCCAGATTTATTATTACTACTGTCTATATTGATGATTAAGGGTGCCATCGGATTGGATATGGATCAGATATTGCCTTTATCATATCCGTATCTGCAACCAACCTTCGGATACGGATACAAATATTGACGAATGTGAAAAAATGATATCCGTATCTGCCAAAATCGAATATCAGATATGAATCGGATATTAACAGATCGGATGCGGATACTAATCGATTATGTAAAAAATAGATATGGTTAAGGATAAACTAAACGGATATACTTATATTACTTTTTATCTCATGTATAACAATATTAAATGTGATACATACTATGATATTATTGTGTACGTATCAATACTTCCACTGTATCCATTGTCATTCGATTTCTATAACAATGGATTATACGACCTCTGGTGCTAAATGCCGATTCGAATGCTACGGCTGATGTTGAAATACTCAAAATATCTTGTGTGTTACTCTTGCAAGAATCGAATATTTTCTACTATTATTTTTTTACCAACTCAAAATATCAAAATTTAATACCTTATTCCATTGAGGAATAGTCTCCTCCGTACGGATATCATTATCAAACACCCAACATTCGGATATCAGCTCGGATACGAATAAGATATTGCTTTTACTATATCTGTATCCGCACCTACATTTTGGATACAGATACGGATACAGATACGAATATTGACGGATATGAAAAAATGATATTCGTATCCAGATTGGAGGCGGATTCGGACGCGGATATCCGCGGATAATTCGCCTCCGGTGGCACCCCTATTGATGATACATACTCGTAAAGAAATTCTAAAAGTAATGATGTACTTTTTTGGGGAAAAGTTGGGCCTTGATAGCATTAACCAAATCAGAATGAATGTGCTTCTTGAATCTTTTTATTATTTCACACATTGACTTTAGGCTTGATCGCATGGGCCGAACCTTCACTTCTTGCTTCACTCCTTAAGCAGAAATATAAATAACATAAGGCAACAGTAAAAACAAAAAAAAAAATTAAAAGACTACGATCAAGATCGCAGTATTCAGAACAACTTATTTATTAAAAATTGCAACTTTGTTTGAAATTAAGGGAAAAAATATATAATACTGCGACCAAGGTCACAGTGTTCTTAACAACTTATTTAATAAAGATTGCGACCAAGGGCGCAGTGATCTTAACAACTTATCTAGTTTTCTTAAAGCAAGCAAATTAAAAAAAAAAAACTCAAGATCGCAGTTCATAGCTAGAAATATTTATAAATAATTTATATTCAAAAATATTAATTTTAAAAGATTGCGACTAAAAGTCGCAGTCTTCTTTAAAGAAACAAATTTAATCAAGCACAAAGTCGTAGTATAAATTTGAAATATTTTTAAAACCGCTTTTTAATTCCAAATTATTATTTTCAATTTTCTTTTAACAAACAAATTAAAAAAGGGCTTATAGTCGCAACATGTAGTTAAACTGTGATCAAAACCACTTTTTAATCCAAATTATTATTTTTTAAATACTGCGTCTTTGGTCGCATTTCTTATAAAAGAAACATAAAAAAAATTGAATTTGACATTCCAAACTTTGAAATGTGAATAAAAAACCTTTCTTTATTCAAAAATTTTATTCTTTGTTCGTTTTTTTTCAAAATTCGACACAAAATACGAAGTTGTAAAACATTGTTTTTGAGCATCGAGATTGCGATCTAAATCAAAATGATGTGTAAAGTGTGAAATTTTTCATTAGGGGCTGTTTGGATTCAAGGAATTGGGTGGAAGTGAGGAAGTGGGAAGCGTCTTTTCCCATTTTCGCTGTTCATCCAAACACCAGAAAAGGAAATTGGAAAAAGTTCTCTTCCTTTTCTCTTTTCTATTTTACACAACTATTTCCTCACTTTCAGAGTGCTGCAGTTAATTTTGTGGTCGTGTAAATCTCATTTATAAGTTGTAACACAAAACAGTTAATTTTTTGCTCATGTACACTCACTTGCATTCTAATTACAGTCCAATTTTTATTTTTCTTAATTAATTTTTATTTTAATATTATTTTGCGGTCAATTTTGTTGTCAATTTTTTCAATTTCACTTTCACATTACTATCCAAATACCGAAAAAGACATAATATTTTTCAAACCACATTTCCCAACAATATTCAAACACCGAAAAACTTACTAACCAATTCCCAAGTTCCAAAGAGAATTATTACCACTTCCTCACTTCTTCACTTCCTCACTTCCACCCTTAACCAAACAGGATACAAATGATTAGAAAAAAATCGAAAATAAACCATAAAAAAATTTATGACAACTAATTTTCTAGGTTCACGTATGATTTTTACCTTTTTCGATTGCTGCTTTCTTACTCGTCATCTTGATCCGATCTTTTTTTATCATTTTACAAATTGATGTGGATGAATTAGTAAATTTATAACGCCAGATTACTTCAACGAAATTTTTTTTTTTTAGACTCAGTAAAAAATTGAGGAGGAAGAGTTTTTTCTAGGTTAAAAGTAAAACTGAGGGTATTCGGGTCAATTGTAATAGTAAAGTTATTAATGGTCATTTTAGCGGGATTTTTTATCGTTTTTATTGCCTACACTCTGCCATAGATCTGTGAGAGAGATTGGGCCACGTCACCGCCGACTGAGAAACTCTCATCTGGCGGCTGAGGTACAGAAATCCCATATATGTATAAATATAGAAAGAGAGAGATATATACCTCAACCGGCAGCTGAGAGGCCCTCTCAACTAGCGGCGACGTGACTTTATATCAGCCACAGATCCTGGTCGCAGCGCTACAATGATCGCAGTGTTTTCGTGAGGACTGCTATCACGGTTACAGTATTTTTGTGAGGCTGCACCATGGTCATAGTGTTTTGTGAGAACTGCTACCATGATCGTAATGCTAATTAGACTGAGAATATCTGAATTTTTTTTAGCAATGCGACCAGGTCACAGAGCCAGCTGAGAGAACTCTCTCAGCTGGCGGCTGAGGTGTAAATGCCTCACATATATATATGTATGTGTGCGCGCGCGCTAGACTTGTGTCATTCCGGAAGGATTTGAGACTGAATCATTCCCACTAAAATACTACGACATTTTAATACAAGATCCACTCTGTAACTCCCTTCAGCAGAAGAGAAGAAAAGAAAAGAAAAGAAAAAAATGATGATGATGGTCGTGATGGTGATGGTGATGATGCTGATGATAATGATAATAATATAAGTGTTTACTTCATAGAGCGAAAACGAATTTCGTAGGTCCAAACAACAAATTTCTCTTCCACTTCATGTTAGGGTGGGGTTCAGTTCTTGGCCCCAAACTTCCGAGGAATTCATACAACCAAACATGCAAACTTGGTTTTCTCAAGACATGCAAACAATGCCCACAAAATTCATTGTTCACTATTCAAATAGACTCGATACGCTAGGTCTGTTTGGTTGTCGTAACTGGCCGTAATTCGTAGTTGTAATTGGTAAACTTTTTTACAATTGTAAATGAGTTACATGTATGTAAATTTTACGGTGTTTGGTTGGTAATATAAAATTGTAAAGTGGGAAAGTGTATTGTACTTTACGGTGTTTGGTTATCGTAATGTATAAGTCGTAAGTGAAAAAATTGACCACAAAATTAACTATTTGGTGATTTTAAAAGTTTTAATACTGCAAATAAATATTAAAAAAGTTAAATATTAAAAAAATTTAATATTAATATAAAAAATATTACAAATTTGTATGACCACAAAATTAACTGTAACTGGGCTGTAAGTGAGTGGTAACTGGGTTGCAAGTGAGTGTTAATTGAGTTACGTAAGTCTTTTACGAATTACGGTCCAAACAAACGCCGTAGTTGTAACTGGGTAGTAAGTCATTTAAGAATTACGGAATTTTACGCAAAACAAACGACCCCAGACTAGACCCGTACTTCCTTGATGCTCGGAAAATGTTGGATATATCTTTTTTCTGAACAGAGCCTACTCTAGGATATTGAATGTTCTAGAACTAGAAAACATGGCTTAAAATCTAAGTAATGGCATTGACTAATGATTTTTAATATCAAAATCATCAATATAAGTCATCAACATCAGTCATCACCAATATTGGCGTCGACATCAGCTGATATTATTGTAAGATTAATATCGTATCGAGTACCTCAAAGGCCAATACGATATTGCTAACACATATCACTGATACTTAAAATCACGCTATAAAATTTTGGCATTGTGGTCAGTAACAAGAAAGGACACTAATGGTATACCCAATTCCTAAGATTCTAAAGCAAAACAACACTTTCAGTTCCCCATCAAACAAAACCACAAAGCTAATCTTGGAGTAATCCCCAGATGCTCCAAACAATAAACCAAACTTCTCTCTTGCTCTTGTACTCATCCCACTCTCTCTCCTCAGTATCTCCTTACATTAATCTCATCCCCTCAACGCTCTCATGGGATACAACGATCCGCCTCCCTTCGCTTCTTTCTGCCCCGACTCACTACTCATCCTTCGCTGTGTATATAAACTCCATGGACACTCAGAGACTTGAGTCTGGTTGTTGCTTGTGAGAGTACACAATGTGCTTTAAGGACTCCACAATGGAGCTCTTAGAGCACAAGGATGTTCTAGAGTCAAAAGAAGGGGAGGGAAAGAGATCACCATGCCACTGTGAGCTTGTAGACTACCAGACTCTCCCAAGTTATCTTAAGGACAACGAGTTCATTCTGAACTACTAAAGAGCAGAATGGCCCCTATCTTCTCCATCCACAATGAGACCCTCAACATCTGGGCGTAAGCGCACAACCTATCGAACAAATCACCCAGTTTCAACGGTTTTGATTCTATGATGGGATCCCTGATTGTTTTGTTGTATCATTCAGGCACTTGGTCGGATTCTTCATCTTCCTTTCCCTCACGATATGCAGTGAAATGATAATGCAAGAAGACATGGGGGAGTTCATAGAATTTGGGATGATACCACCATTATCTTCCAGTTGGTTCCTTCCCCAAGTCTTCGCCGACTATTCTGATTCCCAAAGATGTTCTCCATCTAATGGCGATGATAGGTCTCACAACTTGTGCTCATCATACTTCAAAACTAGTCACCACGACAACCATGAAAATGCTAAAAGATTGGGTTTGTTGCTACTGATACCACTACAGATGTTCGTGAAAGAGAATGACATCGACTTGATAGCCCCATCACTACCCATTGCCCGCTGGCCTTTCTTTGCTTTCAAGTGTGACGCAATGTTCTGCCTGCTACCATAAGCACATGCTGCCACCTCTCCGGTGCATCATGCTCCGACTCGACTACACTGGCATCTCTGTCCTAATCGTCACCTCCGTCTACCCATTAGTCTACTACTCTTTCATGTGCCACCCATTCATCCGCAACCTCTACATTGGATTCATCACCGTCTTTGGGATCGCAACTTCCTTGGTCTCCTTGCTACCTATCTTCCAAACTCCGAAGTATCGACCAGTGCGATCAGGGTTGTTCTTCCTTATGGGTGTATCAGGATTTGTGCCTATAGGGCTTAAATTGGTTATGTTCAGTCATCAGCCTGAAGCACTCCTAACGACATGATACGATACGAGCTGGTGACGGGGTGAAGCGGGGACCAACGACGCCGGCTAGATCTCGTTCTACTGCCCACGAACCCTGAAAGAACTTTCAAGTAGAAGTTGTACTCGAATCCATGAACAAAGAAGAGCAACTCGAATCCACAAGCAATTTAGAGAGAAATCTCAATTTTATTAATCAATATTCGATGCCAAAAAGAAAGAGCACAAGTGCCTATTTATAGGCTTACAATGAGTGCTACTCCTACTAGGAAATTATAAACTATTTCTAAAAGAAAATAAAAAGAACTAAAAGAGTCATAATCTATATCTATCTAGGTAATTTAAATTCAAAATAAAGAAAAATACAATTAATTTAAAAGAGTCCTAATCTATCTAGGTAATCTAAATTCAAAATAAAGAAACAAAAAATCAATTAGAAACTAATTTGAACCTAAAACAGAATTCCTAAATTAACTCAGACTTGGGCTGATACGCGTCTCGCGTGGCTTCCTACATCAGTCCCTTTCTCTTCAAAAGAACTCGTCCTCGAGTTCCAATCTAGATTTAGCTGCTCGGTAGGGACTCTTTCAGCTGGGATTATTTATCTCCTTAATATACCTTCATCATATCTTCTTCAAAAAAATTCTCTTGCCTCTTCTTATCAGTTGCTATCTTATATTTCTTACTGGTCTTCTCAATCTTCAATTGAACCTCTGATGTAGAAGGAAAATCAAGGCAGCTACATCAATTTTGAGCTTCAGCTGTCGACGGTCAAACCGAGCTATCGACAGCCATTTTCAACTGTCGACAGTCTGCAATCGATAGGCTTTTACAGAGAGTCAAAGGTTTACAGTGCTGTCGACAGCACCCTTCAGCTGTCGACATCCTATTGAGTATCTACCGGATTCTGAGTTTAATTAGGATTTAATTTAGTTACCAATTGATTTTCTGTTTCTATATTTTGAATTTAGATTTCCTAGATAGATTAGGACTCTTTTAATTCTTTTTGTTTTCTTTTAGAAATAGGGCATACTTTCCAAGTAGGAGTAGTATTCTTTGTAAGCCTATATAAAGGCCCTTGTATTTTTTTATTTTGTGAACAATCTTTAATCAACTTTTTATCAATATATTTTGAGCTTTTTCTCATATTTGCTCGTGGATTCGAGTCGTTTTGCCGTGAATTCGAATGGTTATCCCATACTTGAAGGTTTCTTCAAGGTTCGTCAGTGCTAGGACAAGACCTAGCCCGCGTCGTTCGTCTTCATCGCTTTCCCATCCCGCATCAATTGGTATCAGAGCTACGACTACTTTCCGACGATGGCAAGAGACGACAATGGATTGCAAGACCTTTCTAAAGGATGGGCACTGCTCGAAGGAAAGACAACACTTTCACAAGGATGTCTCTCAGGATTGATGATCAAAGTCTAGCTGATGGTACGTACCGAAGCGGACATGACCGTCAATTGTATCAACCATCACCACATCGACCACCACCACATCATCCATCACCAAGATATTATCTACAACATCTTCAATTTTCTGAATTTTTCTACGAAGAGGAATCACCCATTTATCAGTCCAATGATTTTGAAGGCGATTAAGGCTAGCGAGGCTCGCTAATCCTAACCCTAATAGGAGAGGCAGATACCCTAACCCTAATAGGAGAAGCAGATTTCCTAATTATATCCGAGACATAAAAGAAGGATACTCAAATCCTTATGAGTTTAGGATTCCTTCTTTTGATGGGAGTTATGATGTTGAGTCAACCTTACTTTGAATTGAGAAAGTTGATAAGTAGTTTGACATGGAGTATATTCTCATGGAAGATCATGTCGAGTATGTGGCTCATTAACTTAAAGGAAAGACAATGGCATGGTGGGATCGATTTTAAAACATGCGTATGTATCAAGGCAAGCCACCTATAAGAGCATGGAGCCAAATGAAAAGACTCTTACAAGCCCGTAGCTTCGCTTTGGAGGAAGAAGAGATGAAAATTGACCCCGACTGTTCATGAGATTTTATCGGTCAAACAAGATAACAGAGCCACAACCGCAACCACCCATTGAAGAATAGTCAACCTATGGATATTCATCATTGGTTGATCTACCTGCAACCAACAACTAGCCTATGACACATATTCTTAGTCCAAAAGATGAGAGCCAACTTTCATGCCCTTATGCAATCAAGGCGAATTCTTCGTGGAACCAAAGAAAATAAAGCAAGGCGTTGCTTTAAAGAAGTTTCTACAACTGCTAAAATTTCCGAGGAGGTCGACAAATCACAGGAGGAGTGCAAAGGAGTTAAGATCAACAAGCTTGAAGTATTACCATCCATGGAAGATAATCATCATTATGGTGTGATTATTCTTCATGATTTCAAGCATCCTTTCATGTGGAAGGAGAGTGCTAGAGAGGAAAACTTTAATTTCTTCAAGTTCATATCACCTACTATCAGCACGTACGTGCAACATGTCTGCAAGGTATGTCAAATTCCATCTCTACTCGTACTTTAAAAAATCTTCTTCATGAAAGAAATCCAATGAATTATGGGAGCATGGTGTATGTGTATGGTTGGATGATGGATGAGCGCCAACCGATGGCATTGATTACCAACCGATCCGAGATGATAATTACATTGAAGATTCAATGACGCAACACTACATGGAGTATAATGAAGATCATCAAGGCAAATCAAGATTTTGGGATCACACTTTTCCCCAAGCAGAATTTGTATACAACAGCATGGCTCAAGGTTCAACAGAATTTCCTCGTACGCTAAAGGAAATAAATTTTATGGAGAAATCTAATAAGAAGTACAAGGCAACAGCTGACAAAAAGAGACGAGAAGAATTTTTTGAGGAAGATGTGAAAATAGTGTATTTAGGGGGGAGAGAATCTCAGCTGAAAGAGTCACTATCATGCAACTATATCCAAATTGGAACATGAGGACGAGTTTTTTCGAAGAGAGAGGGACTGATGTAAGAGTAAAATCAAGGCAGCTACATAAATTTTGAGCTCAGCTGTCAACAACCAAACCGAGCTGTCGATAGCGATTTTCAACTGTCGATAGTATGCAGTCGACAAGCTTTTACAGAGAGTCAGAGTGTTATGACAGCACCCTTCAGCTGTTGACAGTCCTATAGAGTATCTGTCAGATTCTAAGTTTAATTAGGATTTAATTTTTGGGTTTAATTTAGCTTCCAATTGATTTTCTATTTCTATATTTTGAATTTAGATTTCCTAGATAGATTAGGACTCTTTTAATTATTTTTGTTTTCTTTTAGAAATATGTTAATACTTTCCAAATAGGAGTAGTATTCTTTGTAATCATATATAAAGGCCCTTGTATCTTATATTTTGTAAACAATTCTTAATCAACATTTTATCAATATATTTTGAGTTTTTTCTTATATTTGCTCGTGGATTCGAGTTGTTCTCTTTGGCTCGTGGATTCAGGTTGTTTTAAAGGTTTCTTCATGATTCATCAGCGCTAGGACGAGACCTAGGCCGCGTCGTTTCATCACTTCCCCTTCCTGTGTCAACCTCTTCTTGGACATCCTTTGAACCACGAACCGTGTTGTATGCAAACTCTGCTGAGGCACAATTTGATCCCATGACCTTGATCTGCCTCGTAGGTTTTCATCATAATCTATGTAAACCAATGAGGGATCATGCTTTCGTTGCGTCCATGTACCAATAGTAGGCGATATGAAATTGAAGAATTGGAAACTTTTATCTTGAGTATTCTCCTCCTGCAGGAAAGGATTATTGAAATCATGACGAAAAGATGTACCATGACGTTAAGTGACTCTCACAGGTGGTAATTCTTCCGTAAGCTCGTCATGAACAACTTCTTTGAACTCCTCTGATGATTGTTCTATCTTCTCGAGAATTCAGCAGCTGGATAAACTCCTTCTCAAGCAATGCCTTGCTTTCTTTCCTTTGGCTCCACGAAAAACTCACCTTGATTGCATATGGGCATGAAAGTTTGCTTCTCTTCTTTCGGACTAAGAATAAGGGCATAGGCTGCATGACTTCATCAAGAGATTGTGCTTGGCTGATAGTCGCTTGAAGGTTTGATGAATGTCTCTTAGTTAAATGCGCTTAAACTGGTGGTTGTTGATGTGGCTCCGCAGTCTCGTTTGAATGATAAAATCTCATATACGGTCGGGGTCGATTCTCCATATTTTCTTCCTCCAAAGCAAGACTATGGGCTTGTAGAAGTCTTTTAACTGTCTCCACATTCTTATAGGTGGATTGCCTTGGTACATACGGATGTTTTGAAATTGATTACACCATACCGTTGTCCCTCTTTATGAGCCACAAACTCGACATGACCTTCCATGAAAATATATTCCATGTCAAACAACTTATCAACTTCCTCGATCCAAAGCAAGGTTGACTCAACATCTTGACTCCCATCAAAAGAAGGAATAGAATTATAAAACTCATCAATATTTGAATATCCTCCTTGGTCACGGATAGAATTAAAAAGCATGTTCCTCCTATTAGTATTAGAAAACCCGTCTCTCCTATTAGAGTTAGAATTAGTGAATCCCTTGCACCTTTCATGGGCCATCCTTTCATCTTCATAATCGTCATTGTATTGATAGATTGGATAGCACAATTCCTATTCATAGAAAATTTCAATAAGTTGAGGATGTTATAGATGACACCTTGGTGATGAATGATGAAGTGGTGGTTAATACAATTGATGATCTATCCGCTCCGGTATGTACCATCGGCTAGACTTCGATCATCAATCTTGAGGGACCTTCTAGCTGTGCTCATCCTTGTAGAAAGGCCTTGCAATCCATCGTCGTCTCCTGTCATCGTCGGAAAGTTGCCGAAACTCTGATACCAGTTGACGCGAGAAGTGAGGAAGACAAACAACGGCTAGATCTCGTTCTACAGCCTACGAACCCTGAAAGAACTTTCAGGTAGAAACTGTACTCGAATCCACGAGCATTGTACTTGAATCCCCGAGCAAAAAGATAAGCAACTCGAATCCACGAGCAATTTGGAGAGAAATCTCAATTTTATTAATCAATATTTGATGCCAAAAAGAAAGAGTACAAGGGCCTATTTATAGGCTTACAATGAATGCTACTCCTACTAGGAAACTATAACCTATTTCTAAAAAAAATAAAAAGAATTTAAAAGAGTCCTAATTTATCTAGGTAATCTAAATTCAAAATAAAGAAAGGTAGAACTAATTTAAAAGAGTCCTAATCTATCTAGGTAATCTAAATTCAAAATAAAGAAATAGAAAATCAATTAGAAACTAATTTGGACCTAAAATAGAATTCCTAAATTAACTAAGACTTGACTGATACGCGTCTGGCTTGGCTTCCTACATCAGGGGGCCTTCAATGTGTTTGGGGTGAAAATCTACGTCGCGAGTGTCACGGAGCGGTGGTTGCCCGGAAAGTTTGACCTCGCCGGGCATAGCCAACCTAAAGTGGAGGGAGATTGAAGGGTGCTACTAGGCTCACCCTTGAGATGAGCATTTGAAGGGTGCTACTAGGCTTCATCCTTGAGATGAGATTATGGTAGTCAATAGTATCATGCAAACTGTATGCTCTCACCCTTGAGATGAGCATTTGAAGGACGCTACTAGGCTTCACCCTAGAGATGAGCATTATGGTAGTCAATAGTATTATGCAAACTGTATTCTCTCAGGACATAAGAGTTTTGGTGAGTGTTTTGTTGTGCATGAAGAACTAGTGTTTTTCGGCATCCTGTGTTGTGCAAACATAGGTTGACAAGTACTTCAAAAACACTGCCTTCAAGTTTCCCTCTGAATCTGTACAATAAAATCACAACTCCTCAAAACCCTACAATTATTTTCACTCCAACTCAACTTGCATGAATTTGATAATTTGCTCCTGATCTAAGCGCTCAGCTAAGATCCTGAAACTTGGATTCACAAATGTTCAGTCGTATCCAACATATGGCCAGTCCAAGCTTGACTGTAATAGGATATCAAACATATCAGGATCTCTCTCACCTCTACCCACCACCCTCTGCCAACAAAGTAGACATAATATGCTTAGGTCCTACTAACTGAGACGTGTGACATTAACGAAACTTTATATGAGCTAGTATAAATGCCTTGACAAGAAGTTTAGTAAGCTTGATGGGTCCTAATTCTCATATAAGATCATAGTAAAGGTCAACGGACAAGGACAAAATACGCTAAAAAAAGGGGAGAGAAACTAACAAGAAGAAGAAGAAGAAGACAGGCATATACTCTCTAAATTAGTCCAACTATGTAAAAAATTGTCAAATATATTTTATATCATGCAAAAAAAGTGAGAACTTATGAGAGAAAGGGGTCAAAAAGCAAATAGTTCAGTCATGTAAGATCATATCAAGGTCAACTCTCTACACTGAAAAAAGGCACAGAAAATAACAACAACAACAACAACAACGAAACATGCATATACTCTCTAAATCAGTCAAGTATATAGAATATCATCCAAAATGTTTTACATCATGCGAGATAACTGAGAACTGACAAGGGGGGGAACGGCAGATACTTCAGTTGCAATTTCTGATTATTCAGAATTGTTCATAAATATGTAAACTGTGCAACCAAATGCATTCAATATTAGTCATTCTTACCAACACCAACCATAAACTGAGAATTTAAAATCAATCAGAAGGAAAGGAAAACCTATCGTCGTTTCGGTAACAAATATAACCAAAAAGAACTACACAAGGTATGGATAATTTTATCACATAAGAGTTAAATCAACAACTAATCCAATGTGGATAACATAACCAATAAACATCAAGACAGATATGACCAACAAAACAATGGCATGTATTGCAGTCAGCCTCCCATTGGGACTAAATTATAAAAATGGCCCTGACATTTTTAGGAATAAAATAGCTGCAATTTCAGAAAATATTAAATCTGTGAAGAAAGAATAACACTACCACTATCAGTTCACCTTGTCTGACATAGCAGAAAGGCAGCCATCGGGGGGACCCATGGTCATAACCCCTCTCAGCTGATGGGAAAAAAACCTAGTTTCAGCAGACGGATTACCTCACAAGTGAAGCATAGAACAGAAGTTCCAGAAGAGAGTTTGATCACAAGAATATGTATGTTATGTATGCATAAATGGAATCCGCAGAGCATCCTCAATTCCTGAATCAATGCCACAGCTTACTGCAGAAACCGTTCCGCGGCCTCTTGCAGGTGACTATATCTGAAAAGGAATCAAGCAATTGCCCTGCAAGGCTACTTGGCTCTTCAACAAGGGTCCGGATGAATGTGATCACCACCCGTCGTTCCTGCTCAGTAGACCTAAAGCTGAACCAAGTAAAAAATTTCATACGGAAATCCTTCTCAATGTGGCCTGTGCACTCCAGCCACCTTATCACCTTAACACAATACTCATAGTTATCATCCAACTGACCCAATCCATTGGAAAATCGCAGAGGTGAGCCATTGACCAAAGTGCTATCTCCATCACAAGTCTCCTCATGTGCATTGGCTGACCTTTTCCTAGATTCTGGTCGAGACTCAACAGCAGGCACTTCTCCAATTGGCCTTGCAGCACAGGTCTGAGAATCACCGCTGCCGTTTGACCTGGCCAGTTCATTCTTCTCTGAACTGCATCCATTCTCTTCGTCAGGAGAACCCTCTATATGGGGAGTTACCTCTGCATTAAGGTCGGGAACCAAAACCACATTCAAGTCCAGTCTACGAGCAACAGATGGCTCAGCTTGGTGGTTTTCAGCAGTTTCTGGCTTCAGCACACCACTCCCACCACAGGATTCTTCATCTAGTACATCTTTGCAGAACTCATCATAGCAACCTTCTTCTTCTTGTGCCCAAACTAGCTCTAGCACTTTTCCAAGATTCCTGACCTTGAAACCAGATGATCTGGTAGCTGGGGTTTTAGCCTCTCTCTTGGCATTGGATGAGCACCCTTCTGCCCCATTGTGCTTTTGGATTATCTCCACGCTCTTGGTAAAAAATTTAGCCTCCGAATGACCCAAGTCGCCATCCTCTGTGAATGAAATAATTCGGAAAGCATATTCTGTACATGGCTGAAGATTAGAGATTAGAATCCTTCTTTGAGCTCTTGGAAAGGTGACTGGCTCTTTTTTGCATGGTTCTTCCCTGGTTTTATAATACCAGAGCTTGTAACCCTTGATGGAATCAGATGCTGATGAGCAGGTTTCTTTTAACACAATTACAAGAGAAGAAGATGTTATTTCTTCAAAATGGAAGCGACAAGCAGCAGGAAGAAAATCTGCAACACCGACAAAATTTGGACTTCTTAGTCAGAATTAAAGATGGTAAAACCTGGAAGAGTAAGAAATATGTATTTTTTAAGGGGGTCACACCTTTGTGTTTTGTATCTGAATTAATATTAGAGCTGAGCCACTCATCTGCCTTCTCAAGTGCAAGAGAGCAAAGTCTCTGCACATCACCGGCAACGGACAGCCTGCTAACAATACCACGAGCCATCTTAGCTGACACACCATTCACTGGACCAACTTCAGTTTCCAATTTTGCCTTTGCATCATCCACAATTTTATGCAATTCTTTGAACCGGGAAGTTCCATCCAATAGCCTGTAACTCAGGAATATCCGGTAGCAAAGAACATCTACCCGACGAGCATCTTTAGCTGTTACAAGTTGCTTCCTCCAGCTTCTGTAAGAAAAAATCAGAAAACATCTATAAATTTCAAGGATTAAGCATTAAAGCATGTAAATGACTACAAGGCTGTGCTTAATGCCTTTGTAGAACGAGTTAGTTCATCATACACTGACAGCATAATGATGAAACAAAAAATTAGTCATCATCAGCCTTACAGGTAATTAACTAGTAGTTTCAGGCACCAGGTCCTGGTGAATTCCCTTAAGGTACAAGCTATGTATCATGAATTCTTACATAATGAAGGCGTATCCGTGCTGAACACTCGTGAGTCATGACCCATGAAGCACGGATAAGAAGCATGGATACGAATTCGAAATACAGATAAAACATGAAAGGGACACAGGGATACAACAAATTTTGAATAAATAGGATACGAGCATGGCAAGCACACGTAAAATATTATATGTATATATTTGTGGTTTCGGTGTATGTGTCCATACACATAGATACATACATAACACACAATGCATAAATATGGGTGCAGAATAAAAATATGATATCGTATATGTATACACTAATAATTAAACTATATTTTATGAGTGTGTAAATGCTCAATGGCTATGGTCCGAATATGTAAGGCTAGAACAATTAAAAGAACAAAATTTCTTAGAGGTTACAGAACATGTTCGTGTAGTATAAGTCAATAACTATGTGAATAATCATATTCCTTACAGAGAAAGTAGACAAAATATCTAAATACAATGCATCTATAAGTAATAGAAGTGTAAACTTTTAATTTAAAATTATATATATATATATATATATATATATATATATATATATATATATATATATATATATATATATATATATATATATATATATATATATATATATATATATATATTGTAAACTTTTTAATCTCAATTGTGTCTGGGATATATCTATGATATGTCTAGAATACGTTGTTAATTTTAGGATACAAGAGGAATATCCGACACATATCTATCAAGTATGAGAATATCGAAACACAGATACATGTCATTTGTTGAAGTATTTGTGCTACATAGGTCATGACACTTCTTCCATGCCATTGTCTATATAAATGTGCTATATACTATTTTCAGAATTTTCTATGTGATAGGTATGTAGTGTTTGCATCGCATCATTGTTCGTGCGCACAAGTCCATACTTCATAGGACACGAGCCCCTTGAATGTAAGGGGCACAAGCAAGTCAAGCACGTCCAGACAAGAACCATCCCTACCCACACAAAAGGATAGCCACCTACAAAATGTTAGTAACTGAAACCTAGATTACCATTGAAGCATTTATGAAGAAAGTTCAACTAGAATGAATCAGATGAACATTTCAACTAGCAGGTTGAACAAGACTTAAATCAAAGTGATCACATACAAGATCCATAACCTGGTCAACTCCAAATAAGCGGTGGGACCCTTCACTATAATCAGTGTGACAGTAGTAGTAGTGACAACTTGCAATCAAGAACCCACTCCAAATGACCATCATTAAGAGGTTTACAATGTAGATGGATAACTGAGCCACAAGCATACTTAAATTATTTTCATATGTATCTAAAAAGAGCCAAAATATAATAATTAGGAGCTGATATGCTGTAAGTTTACCCTATTATCCCGGAAACCTTTCCACATGAAGCACAGCAGTAACTCCCATCAAGCTGCATAAATTGTCCATGATCCACGACACCTGCTTTTCCACGTTGGAGTGCACATTCAATATGGCATGACAACCCACACCAATCACCGCCACCTGATTCAGATGAGCAGACCAACCAAAGACTTGGGTCTTTGTTATCATCAAAGAGGTGACAGATGCAACAAGAGCATCTCTTACAGAACGTATCCTCCGTGGTCAGAACAGCCTTACAAGCCGAATTCTTACAGGTCCATGTGCTATAGCACCTAGAATCCATAGATACTTCAGCAGAAGACACCCGAACAGGATTATCGCCCTTTCTTGGTTGCTTCCTAGGAACCTGATTGCTGTTGGAAGTTGAACGGTTTGAAGAGTGTTTCTTCAACTCCAGGTTCTTGCCTCCTTTGATGGTTGTTGCTTTGGATAGTTCCTCCGTTGTTTTACATTTTGATGGGCCAAACTGCTTCCTTTCTTTATCAAGACTTGAACGCATTAGCTCCTTCCTGGGATAGGTCTTCAGAAATTCCTGCAGGCTATGATTCTTTGCATTGTCATGCATATATCCATTTTCTTCCGGAGTGCTTATAGCACTAGAAGAAGTATGTGAGCCAAAAGCTGATGACGTAACAACACTGTAATATTAGTATGAGAAGGCCAAGCACAGGTTAATTCTATGACCACTTAGTAAACCATAAACAATAGGACTGCATATGTTGAAACAGTTTTCAATAGGATGACAACTTGACCACAAGGTGCAAGCACAGATGTCCAAAAGATTAGTATTAAATCAAGCAATAGAAAACCAAAACTACCTGTAACTAAAGAAGAGCACAAACATAAACAAAGGGACATAAGAGGAAAATATATCCAAGTTGTGATGACTGGCATAATGGTATTACCTTGTGCAAAAGTAGGCAAGATTTAATAATTTCATCTGGATAGGATGCAAAAGGCTCAGTACAAGCTGATAAAATATCTAGGGGATTAGACCTTTTGATAACTTAAACGGATTGCCTAAGCATCCAAGCGGCTGCCTAGGGGTTTAGCTATATGTCAAGGACTACATAAAAACCAATCAACCCATAATTTAATAGATCAAAGATAAGTTTATTAATTTATAAAAAAATAATTGGAAATTAAAAAAATAGTTTTTGAATTAACAACAATACAAGTAGTGTTTTATAGACCGGAAAGCGTCAAGATATCCATTTTTTAAGAACTGGTCTATCGGGCAAATAAGCAATTTTTTTCTAGTAGGCTCAGAATCCAGTCAAGTGCATCGGCTGCTGCCTCGCACAAAACATGGCAAGGGGCTAACTGCCCACATTACATGGCGTCCAGGGGCCTCAGCAAGGCTGCCTTCACATCTGGGCAACTGCCTGTGACAAAATTGTCTTAGTACGATACCGTAGTTCAGAGTTGATTTGATTTGGCAGTTTTGATAACCAATGAGAAGGATACTGCAAAACAAGATGGTGTTGAAAAGTGCCAAATCTCCTTAAAGAGATTGAGAGCACATAACAATTCAACTAGACTAATTTGTCAGTTAAAATGCAAAAGAAAACAAAAGATACATTTTAAAATATAATCATGTACAATTATCGAGAAAAAAATAATTTGTTCAGATCAAGAGATTTACTACAGAAGATAGCAAATGGGGCCATATGGCTGAAAGAATTCCCTAACATTTAAATTTGAGCAAGGACTTTCTAATGAAATTTGAAGTAGTTATGAAAATTCAGGAAAGACCCAATTCTACCTCTATGATAATAAAATATTTGATGGATCATGATATCATTAATAAGTCATGTAAATGTGGCTTGAGAAATTTACATCATGAACAGGAATTTGCTTTAGAAAGACTAAGAATCTTCTGAAAATAAATGTTGCACAGTCTCATGACATCAAATCTTAGTATATTACTCTACATAACTGCCCACGGTTACCGCTTGAAAAATACTCCAATAGAAGTCAAATCAAAATTGATGTTTCCACGTGTGATCGGAAGCTTCAATTATGCTTGCTAAACTTCTCAAAAGAACTTGATAATTAAGGAACTCTCTTTCATACAAAAATAAAATAAATTATACTTGAAATTTATTTTAAAAACTCAAAGCTTTGAAGTTATATCAAAGTGTATAGTTCACAAGAAAACAGTTGAAGCCAGTGCCAAACATTAGCATAGAACTGCAACCAAGAAAAAAAAAATAATTAGTACAGAAGATTTGAAAGAATTGGAAAAAGAAAAAAGGTATGCAATGTATCACTTTTAGTTGAACCTACATCTACTGTCCAGCGAATTCCAAATTAACTGCGGAAGCAACTTATTCTTAAATATATCAGGACGCACCAAAAAGATAGTACAAGTTTTAGTCTCTATCCCAAATGCCAGATATCCAAATCACAATGACCATCCTTATCTATAATATAACTTATAGGAAATGTTGAACTACAGAAGACAAACTGCAGTGTACTATTCGAGATATATTTATAACGACAAAACTGCAGTATACTATTACCACAGAATGAGAAACTTCTAACTGGGAAAAGGATAATAGTAAACATCTTATACTCAATGTGACATAAACACAACAGGTACATGTACAGCTGTCGAACCATTACAATTAATGACAAAATAAAGGATGAAATAAACTACGTCATTTGAGGGGGAAACATTATCATAATAGTGCATGCAATATATAGATCACCACGTACATACTGAAACAAAATCATACAAAACTAACTGATAACTTTTCCATCTCCCTACAACCCTTGCAAGGCAAAGCAGTATAAGATGTAACTTGAGCATACCAAATGAACACCAATTGCAGATAAATTATGCTTGTACAAAATATACAAAATGGTGCATTTTCAAATTTACTTCCTTGGTCCCTTTCATGGATTCAAGGTAGATTGCTATTAAGTTAATGCACTATTACTTAGAGGATAGGTTTAAACAATGAAATATAGTTTAATGTTTCCTTTGACAAATAAAGAGAGAACATATTGAAACGCAAAAGATCATGTACATACCTTTAGGGAAGGCCTTATCATCAGAATCCATTCCTCCCTGAACTTTAGAAATCAGTTAATGTACTTTTCCTGCGAAAAGAATATTATTAGTACAACCTAGTTTTCATATATCAGTTTTTCATTGAGAATAAATACTATGAAGATTTATAACTATGGATAACAGAAACTACTAGCAAACAGCAGCCGAAAGCATTCCAAAATTAGGTAATCAGGTAAAAGAAATTAAAGAGACAATAATAACATTCATAAAACCATCTTTTGTCAAGGACAAGTACTATTAAAATGTTAAAAATGAACCAGATGCAACAAACACGATACCATCTGGCCCTTCAGTTATTTCTGAACCAGCTGAATGCTTGATGTGGAACAAAGGAGGGGAGTCTAAGAATTCTGGAGAAAAAATGAGATGAAAAAAACAAGAAGTTACGTGAGAGATAAATGAAAAGGCCTTTCACCTTCCCGGACCTCATGCCGCTTCACGCCGCCCATTAATCGATCTTGATCTTGCGCCGCTTCACGCCGTACGCTCAATCTTAGCTTCACAATTAGGGTTTCACACTCTGTCATGGGCGGCACGCCCCTCAATAGAAAACAATCCCAATAATTTTTTTCAAAATTCTAGTCTATTTTAATTGAATGTAGCCTTTAAATAGGTTTACGATTACAGGACTAAAATAAAACACAATACTAAAAAATAAAACACAAGACTACTAAATAAAATAAAAAAATATAGACTCAGACTTAAAAACAAAAAGAAGCTGACTCGATGTCCTTATCATTCTCGCCAGGTGGGAAAAACTCAACCCCGTTGAGTACGAGGTGGTGGCGGCTCGACACGGGGTTTAGATCTGAAACTGTTGTTGTTGATCTTGCTGGAGATATTGCTGCAGATGTGGTTGCTGGAGAGGTTGCTGAAATCTTTGATTGATGAGGATGTTGTGAAAGAGATTGTTGAAATCTTTGACAATTGAGGAGGTTGTTGTAGAGGGATTATAGAGATCTTTGGACATTGAAGAGATTGTTGTGGAGGAGGTTGTTGAGATATTTGGTTGTTGAGGAGATTGTTGTAGAGGGATTTGATTTTTGTAAGAGAAATTGGTGGTTGAGATTTTAATACATGGGAGAAGATAAAAGAGGTTAGGATTTTTTTTGAAATTTTGACAAAAAAAATGAAAAAGAAAGTGAATGAAGTAATAAATTGTACCGGCTCCTCACCGGGATTGCCAATTCATTTCAACACCCGCAATGAATGGTTCAAACAAAATTGTACCGATTTCACACCGGATCTTTTCGCAAGAAATTTGTATTACAATTTATTTTTTATCACACATTACTTTTTTCTAACCATGCTCTGATACCAAACTGATGTGAAGTAAAAGAGGGTGTTTAGGATTTTGAGAAAAGATGAGAGATAAAAGGAAATAATGGGTTACCTAAGAGATAACTGAAAAGGCCTTCCACCTTCCCGGACCTCATGTCGCTTCACGCCGCACATTCATCAATCTTGATCTTGCGTTACTTCATGCCACACCTCAATCTTACCTTCACAGTTAGGTTTCACACCCTGCTATAGGCAGCGGCATGCCCCTTAAGAGAAAATAACTCTTATAATTTTTCTCAAAATTCTAGCCTATTTTTATTGAAAGCAATGTAGCCTTTAAATAGGCTTACGACTGTAGATTTTTCTCCACATACCCAATGTACGACTAAAATAAAACACAATACTAAAAATAAAATACAAGATTACTAAAAAAAATAAAAAAAATACAAACTTAGACTTAAAAACAAAAGGAAGCTGACTCGATGTCCCCATCAATGCTATAACTTGTTGCATGTTGAAATATAACATAAGATCCCAAACAAAAACAGATTTGAGGTAGCTTTGTTGTTGTCATTATATAGTTACTAGCACATGCAAAATGCACGTGGTTGAAGAATTTCGTAATTTCCAAGTAAGTTAACTGATTGATATAGTATTTCCATCTCGATCAAAGTGATATGAACTAAGCTAAAGCACAAAATTTCATTTAAAAAGGTACTGGCACACGTCTCATGAAATAATCAATCCCGAAAAAAATATTAAAGCTCTCTATTAAACTTTTAAGCAATTTAAAATCTGAAGGAATAAAAGAGAAGTACAAAAGTACACTCCATTGACTCTTGTAAACTCAATAATCATCATAAATATCAATAAGCCTCTAGCAGATATAGTTATCATATATTGGCGAAACAAATACTACTATCACAAATTATAGCTCGACAATTTCACTTACACAAGCTATAATTACACAAGTCTGGGAACATAACACTTCACCCAAACCTCCCATCCCAAAACATATTTATTCAGACAATAGAAGCTTGTCAAAATAGTAAAGTAAGCTGAAGCTTCCAGCGAGTGAAGAACATAAGCCATTCCCCAAGTGTCCTGTTTTGAATGGATGTGCTTCCATTTGCATATATGTTCTTATACCATCCAAACTCGTAACGCTTTTTGACACATTTTTTACACTTATCATAATATAATGAAGCTGTTCTGTCATACAGTCAGCCTCCTCGACACAATGAAGTATACAAACCTCAAACTTGTATATGTTTAATGTAAAATTGAATAAATATATAGTACTCTTTTAGTTATATAGGTTTCATGACAAGTAGTAGCAAAAAAAGGAAAAAAAAAAAAGAGAGAAATTGCATGTCATTTTCTCTTACAACTCCGAACATTATTAAGCTCTTGCAACTCCAGTTACCAACTGTTCAAGATTATAGTTGTTACTTAACAAGTTTAGTTAAAAAAAAATGAATATAATACATTGAAAAGAAAAAAAAACACAATTAAGAGCACTGGGCTGGCCATGATCCTTGCGTCCTCTCTCTCTCTCTCTCTCTCTCTCATCCAAAAAGTCTCCCTATGTCAAACCAAGAAAGCTTGTGAAAAAGGGTAAAATAGAAAAGACAATTATGGGATTGCTTAAATTTGTATCTATTCAACCTATCTATTAATCCTGATTAAATTATGGTATTAGTTCACATTTGAATATTTGTCAAAATTAAAAAACTTCCTTTATATCTGTGAGATTCTCTACATTCTTCAAATTTTAAAGATTTTTCAAAAGTAAAAGTCTATATGAATAAATGTGTGGTTCTCAATATTATTGAATTTCAAGATATGCACCATGAAAGTAAATGAAGAAAGAAGTCCTTTTCAATATGAAGCACAAGCATGTTGTTTAGCACCAATACAGTCGGTAAACTGATGTCATTTTCATCATAGCCATCCAAAAGAACTGCAAGTTCAAAGTGCCTCTCTAAAATAAAGTTCACCCGGTTATGACAAACTAAAGAATTTTATTGTGCAGAAGAGAATTAAAGAATCCTCAAGCACACTAAAGAATTATCTCATATAAATCACCCGACTAATTTATGAAACACAATCCTTTATCCACAGCATTAACCTTGTATATATCCTCAAATATTATTCACTAAAAATTTCAAATATTAGTAAAAAGATGAGCACAAAAGACGAGTATAACTGGGGATTTGTACCTAGCATGTATTTGGTAAAACCAAATATCATGCCAGTAACCGTAAATAATACATGCATCATATAGACTTATTAGATTGTGATCTCAAGTTTCATCAGGATCCTTACCCTCTTGCAAATTTCAAGTTCAATCTCAGAATTGAATAGTAGATCATACAATAGATCACGTTTGGGTTATTTGTATAGAAGACAAAGTAGAAGACCATAAAGAGTCCTTGACTGAAATAACAAACCTTTCTTTCTAAAACATATTTTCCAATCATCAGGTAAAAGCATACCCTTGGAGCTTCAAATTGAACAGGATAAGATTAATAGAATTAGAGAAGTTTTAACTCTCCAAAATTTAAAAAATACAAAATAAACTCAAAGGGAGGATAAAAGATTGTGAATCTGAGTATTAAGTAAACAATAAATTTTATAATTTAAGAAAGTATTAAGCTATAAGAAAATACTACAAACCCTAAAATTAACAAAAAAAATCCTTACTTTTTTCATTGAACAGAGAAAATAGAATTAAATTAGAGTTTGGATTACCTTTTTGTGTTTTTGAGTAGCACTCGGTGGAGATTCTATGGACGAATTGGGCCTTTCGGAAGAGGAGAAGTTGGTGAAGAGAGGTGGAAGTTGCCGATGCAGCCAGAGAAAGGTGATCTCAAGCAGCGAGCGGCATTAAATAGGGGGTGATATGGAATCGGGAGAAACCGAGAAAGGAGCGCTGCTCATAATCAAAAAAATACCACGTTGGACTTTCAAACGGGTCCAAGACTCAAACGGATAGGGTCCTTAAAAAATGAGAAGAAAAAATTCTTTGATGGACAGGATTTGCCACAAAGCATCAACGATCAGGATGTCTTATGGACAAACCCAAAAAAGACAGACCCCAAACACAAAACTCACTCTTTTTAAAGGAGTATAGACTGGTAAAGATTTAGGTGGATCAATAGAAAACTTTCATTTTGATTTCGCCCGAAACCCTAATGTTATCTCAAACTCAATTTTGAATAGCTGTGGCCTAAACAAAATTTAGCAGAGACTTTTGGTCAACATTCGATCACCTAATTTCAGACTTGAACAGACCTAGACAAGTTCTATAAAAATCCTAGATTTTGAAGGGAAAAAAATAAACAACAAAATAGCACCAACAAAACAGTACGCATGTGAAGTAAAAGTTGAAACTTTTTTCAGAGAATCAACAATTTTGCTTTTAAGTCATGTATTTTTCCAAAGAATCTAAACTTGAAATAATAATAAAAGGAGAGATACAGTTATTGCGGAGGAAAAAGATAACAAGTTGGCAAGAAGCTCTATCTACTAACAGATGAGCCTGAGATGACCATCTTCCAAATTCCAAAGAGAAGCTTCAAGCAATCAACCGAATCAAAAAAACCAAGTTCTGAAACCTTGGTCAATAGACAGTTAGTTTCATTAAGTTTTGAACAGCTATCATGGTGAATAAATTCTTGAAAGCACTTAATCTACTACATATCATTAGTTTCAATAGGTCCCATACATGCCATGGTTTTTATTGCAAGCACTTTATCCACTATTATCCATGTTGTTCTTCCCTCTCATCCCTCCCGCTCTCTCGAAACCACCAAAATCAACAAAAGATGAGGGGCGGGGGGATAGGGGACATAGTATGTACATACATATATAATCACCAAAATCAGAACTCAGGATGAAAACAATAAAAAATATCAGAACCAACCAAAAATACCTGGAAGGTCCAAAATCAAACCAAAATGAGTTTTTAAAACTTGGTGGGAGACCTAATAATTAGTAGTTTCACGCATTTGTTGATTACGTAAAATTTTTGTCATCAAATATGAAATAGAGATTGATATTGACTAACTTCTCATTGGTAGACCACCTCAAGCTCACCCACCACATTGTCCTTTCATCAACATTGCTATTCATTTGCAGCATGGCAAAGCACATGTAGACATTTGGGAACGAGGGTTTGTGCATGCTCACCCAAAGAAGGGAGTATGTAAATTAATTTAAACTGGCTAAACACTTAAACCTAATAAACCGGTTTTCCGTTTATTAGATCACCTGCAAAGTTTGAGGGGGAAAATTAACTTATTCAACAGGACTTCAATGCCAAGAAACACACCTGGCCAGGATCAGAATGCCAAACAGAGCCTAGATGGACCCAACCGAGTAATTGGATTAATGCACTCTTGGCATTATGGGTCTGACCACTTCCATGTAGAGTGCAGTCTACATGACTTTGTATAACACGGGATGCTGCTACTAATCGAATTTTCCAGTGAAGCTTAATAGTATCCCTTCTTCGAGTAACACTCAATCAGTATATTGTGCCCATAACCTAGCTTAGTTGGCTCTCCTTTTAGCCTCCACCTCTACATCTTAAAGCATCCTTCTTTTCATATTCTTGGTGAAATTAGCAGATGACTAGCTCATCCTTCTTCTAAAAGGATAATAGAAAAGATTACACCAATAGACTGGACATCAAGACATGCTCTTCTTTTCATGTTCCTAGTGAAATTTTCAGATGACTAGTTCATCCTTAACTTAAAGCACAGTATATAAGATAAACCAATAAAATGAACATAGTAAGAGAAGAAGATCAAGTCGCATGCCCGGCATACAACCAATTAAACAGCATTCCTGAAGAAACAAGACCAATCCTAGTGGCAACTTCTACAAGATATTCTAGTAAAACACCAAAACACTAATATACCTCCACTCACTCAATACCAACATCCCCACAAGTGAAAAATATTGTTCTTCGTCAGGTACCAAAATTAACCTGAAAAATATGAAAAGCCTAAGATTACAATGAATTAAGTCCACCTAAAAATATAGACTGATGTAGATAATTAAAACATATATTAAAAGACAATCACTGAAACTCACATCCCAAATCCCATCAAGCCTACCTGGATAGAAAAATATGGTAAGAACAACTATAATATAGACAATGACAATGTGTTCCTTCCCTTCACGAACACATTGTGGGAATCATACAATGAGGGTGACCGCCTCCACCTTCCTTCTTTCTCTCATCATTCATCTTGTTCAATCAGTCTCCCATCTCTTCGTCATATATTGATGAAGGATTCCTCTAGCGTCCTCTCCATCTTCTTAACATAATCTGATCTTATCGTTTCACATGATCACTGCATTGTTCTTCTACATGATTTCAGACTCCATCTGACCACACCAAGCAACCTCCTTTGGTACTTGATGAATCTTTTATCAGTCTTGTCGCCATTATTCACCATTCATTTACAATTTCTAATTCTTTAGGCTGACTTTTGCTTCCGAAAGTAGCAGCACAGAATACATTTCGCAAGCAAGCACAATGAAGAGCTTGAGTACAAACACCTCTAGTACAACAAAACTGAAAACCTTTGGGTCATTACGGCTGTGTAAACAAACAGTCGGATCGCATCAAATTCCACGAGACACAACCAAGGGTTTTTAGGCCACGCCAGCTAGGGCTTCAAATTAGAGGAAAGCAAGCACGAACTTGTATCAAAAACAGAGAATTGACAGAGATCGGAGTCTACTGGGTTTATCCTCAATTTGAAGGAGACATATACGTATCAAACTCGAGTAAGAAGAGATCGTACCTGATCTTTCCGAAATCGGCGGAAGACGCCGCCGGTGGAGGCCCCGGAGAAGGGCGGGCGGCAATCGCAGCCCACGGCCGCCGGAGACTCGGGCGCCGGCGGCGGTCAAGATGGGGTGAAAATTAGACCCCGTTTGACAACAGGGAACAACAGGAGTCGGGTTTTTAGGAGATTCTATTTTGATTCTATTCCAAAAAAATGGAATTGTAATTGTAATATTAATTCTAATTTGTTGTTTGGTAGAAGGAAACTAAAATGGGAATTGGACACATGGCAAGTTTTCATTTCTCATATTTTTTGTTTGATTGCTGGGAATAAAATTGAAATTGCAATTAGTATGGGTAGCTCCGAAAATTTTCAAAATAATGAAGATATTCTAGAACATGTACAAATGCTCAACAATGTAAATTCAACAAAACAAAGTAGCCTACATTGCTTCTAAGTTATTCGAGAATAAAATATTAATATTATTTTAACAAGAAAATAATAAGATTCAAGAAAAGCTCAAAAATGCACAACAAAAAAAATTAGAAAAGTTTTGTCTCCTTAAAAAGAACACAACAAAAAAATTGACATAATTTCTCTTATACAAAATTGAATGAAAACTTTTCATTCCAGCTTACTAAATTGACAATAGGGTCAAATTATCGATAAAAAAATTGACATAATGCGCCCTATACATACAATCTCGCCAGTACAAAACTGAATGAATTTTTTTTTTTTTTTTTTTGACATTCTCTCTCTCCATACACACTGTCTTCCCTGAACAAAATTGAATCAATTTTTTTGACATATTCAAACCATTCCCTACATATCCAAAAACACAATCAATGAGAAATAATTGAGTGACGTTAACAAAATAAGAAAGCAAACTTACTTAAGTGAAAGCAAACTTACATATGATCCAAATTAGCAAGTAAATGTTTGCATCAAAGTTAACTAATATTACGTGCATCAAAGTTTTCCAAGCTTACTAAACATCAAGTTTTTAGTTCATCTTACATCACTTCACAAACAATAACACCCATACACATCTATACACATCCCAGTTTGTTAGCATTCAAGGACACCCAAAAAAAAAATCCAGTTCCTGAATCATCTTGTCCTCCCAAAAAAAATCACATGAAGCTTCTCATCTCAAAAATTCAGCTTCAACATAAAATGATTAATTAGAAAATAACCAATTGCATCAAATTGTCATTACTAATCATGTCTCAAATAAAAGAAAGAAAATAAGAAGATGAAAAGATATGAGCAACAACTAGGAAATTTGAAACTTTTAAGATCCGAAAAGCAATAATTAGGAAACAAGCACAAAATAAATTTTGCACGTAAACACTAATCAAATGATTGTACATACCTCATTGCGGTTGTATAGTACCCTTCTTAATGCCATCAACTATAAAGCATTCCTCGCTTAATTCGACATCTTTTGGTTTAGCTCGAAACATCATTGCATATTTTTCATTTTTTGCAAGAATCATGAATGTTCTATCCAATTCTTCTCTTGTATAGTCCCCGAGTGTGCTCATGACTTTACTATTAAGTACTTTGAGCAAGTTCTATGAGTAGTCTTGTGAGTGGTGATGATCATGGTGTTGCAACAAATTAATATAATCTGATACCAGTTATTGCGATCAGCGCAGCGAAAAAAAGAAGCCGGATCGTCATGCAACGTGAAGAGAAGATATTCCAAAGTAGAAAAAACTAATACACAATTAAACGTGGTTCTACCAATCAAACATATCATATATAAATTCACGGAAGAAGGGAGAGACTTTATTAAAACTTTACAGGAGTACAATAAAAAAACTTAGACTTTTCACTAAGAAGATTATAAGCTCTTTGATGACCCCTTAGAATAGCAAACCCTTAAGGTTAAAACTTCTCTCATGAATCTCACTCTTTTTCTTGATTCACCCTTAGAATATATTGAAGGCCACTCCCAATGAATTATTTATAGACCCTAGGACCATCTTAATTCTACACAAATTCTAGTAATGTGAACATTGTCTTAGAAATAAGAAAACTTGAATTCAACTCGAACTGCAATCAGAATCGCAAAAGAAAATTGTCAGCAGCACCTTATTAGTCGACTTGTGTGCCAGATTAGTCAACTAATAATGTATTAGTCAATTAATCATTGTTATAAGTCAACTACTAAGATGTCCCACTTTCTTTTTGCACCATTAGTCGGCTACTGAGATGTCAGTAGACGACTAATTTGTTGCTACTCTTCATGCTCGTCCGTTCTTCGATCTCTGAAGTTTTGTCTACTTTCTCGACGTATTTGAACTACAATCCTAACAATCTCCCTTTTGACTTGAATTGTCCATCCACCATGCTCCATGTGCTCATATCAATGCACAATTGAACAACTCTCGACTTTATCTCCATCTCACTCCCTCTTCTTCATAACCTCCTCATGGCGTTCACAACTTGATTAGGTCGAATAAGTTCAAACCCGATTTGAACTTGATCATCCAATGATTTTCTTAATCCACACAGAATTTATGAGAACTTAATCCAACACAGGGGTAATGATCTGAACTTCCTTGTTGTGCGTCGATGTTGTCTAGTCCCAATCTGCCTTCGGGGTAAAACTGAACATCCGAACTCGAAATCATCGTAGTCTCCGAATATCCATAACCTCCATTCTTGAAGCCGATGATAATTCATTCCATCAATTTTAACCTTCGAATTTCACGACATATAAACATTTCTGACTCGCTCGGCCTGAAACTTCACTTGGATACCTTTGAAAACTTTTATAAGATCACCTTCAGAATTGAAATTGAATCCTTCTTTATGTAGTGCTCCAAGAGAGATGAGATTGTACTTTAAACCGAAAACATGATGAATGCCTTGTCGTGTAATTATGCATCCATCATGAAAATAAAATTAGACTATTCCGTCTCCAATCACCTTGCTCGTAGCCGAATTTCCAATAAAGACCTCTCCCCTTGAACCGAATTGTATGAGGAGAACATTTTCCTATTGGAACTGATATGCTGTGAACATCTAGAATCAATGATCTATCTATCTTTGTTATTGACCGAACTGTCTGTAACAGATAGAACACCACACTTATCTTCATCCCCTTTAGTCAGTTCAATGGTATTAGCTTCTTATTGTTTCTTTTTGCGAGTCCAACAATCAGCTCTAATATGCCCCTTTTGTGACACCAGTTGCACACCATATTCTTATATTTTGAATTACGCGTAGAACTTCTATTATTACTTTTCTTTTCTGTAGAGAAAATTAGTCCAACATCATCACTATGAGATTCTCCATCAATTTTGTGTCAATTTTATCCTTGTTGAGTAGATATTTTTTGACTTCATTGACATTGACAGTTGACTTACATCTATAAATAGCTTCTCTAAAGCTCTTGTATGAAGAAGATAAAGAACACAGTAATAGAAGTGTTTGATCCTCATTTTTTATCTTAATATCTATCTTATTTAAGTCGTTGATAATAGAGGTAAACTTTGCTATTAAAAGCTCTCTTGATTCAACACAAGCGTGGGCACACACAAATAATATTTAGTATATGAATATGAACAATGTAAAGTAATGCAAGATATAAGAGAGATAGAGTTAAGAGATAGTGGATCAAACGTAAACACCAAAATATGTTTTGAGGAACGAGCCACTGCTCTACGTCCCCGCCTTCACACAGAAGGATTTTCACTATATCTACACAGTACTCCCACAAAGGGAATCTCCATCGAGAAATTTGCAATTATAAACTTGGAGTATACAACTCCTCTCTCTAAACCACCTCTACACAAGAGGTAAGGCACAAAACCAAAGCAAAGGAAAGATTATAATCTTGGTGATCACAAAGATCACAAACAACACTTGGTGATCACAATAGACCACAAATAAATTTTTCTCAAAAAAATAAGATCCTATAGATAGGATTAGATATGATAGTTCAAGTGTGAGAAAATAAAGTGTCTAAAAATGAAAATAACAAATAAAAATACTTGAGAAAAATACTAAATAGATTTGTAAAAAAAGCACAAAATTTATTTCCCAAAGACTCTCTTTTCTTTGATTTTTCAACACTTTAAAAACAAATAAAAGATAAAACTTTTTGGCTCAAAAACTCCTTTTAAACTTGCTGCAAAACACTTAAAAAGATTAGAAGAAAGGCTCTCTAAAATCTTGTTGAAAACAGCCTAAGAGGTGCCCTATTTATGGCTCTCAAAATATAGTCATTGGCAGTCAGAAAAGATCATTTTGGACCTTCTGACCACTGGCCCGTCGACCGGCCGGTGGTCAAATTTCTAACCGTGGAACCTCCGGTCGACCGCCCCAGGCAAAACTGGCTACCGGTCGACCGCCTGATCGACCAAGCCTAAAGGCTCTCTGCTCTGTCGGTCGATCGCCCGGTCGACCGGCACTACCCGAGAGTTGGGTAGTTACAGTCGGTCGACCGCCGGTCGACTGTCCTTATAGTCAAGGCCTTGTGCATATCCATGTGCTCATTAGTCGACCGATCGGTCGACAGCCAGCAGACTCAGGCTGAGATTAGGGGTTGAAAACTTGATTTTTTTAACTTCCATAAAATCTCATAAATCTACAAAATAAGTTCTTATAAATATTTGAAGTACAAATATGTGTGACCAAAAATCAACACATATTACAAACTATTTGAACTATTTTCGTGATATGAAAATTAAACTTGAAACCAAAAATGATATTTTCCAAAAACTTGGATTTTGAAATGAAAAATCCGTTTTCTCCAAAACTTGTATAAATACAAAAATATGATATTGATACACATTTGAAGCATATTGTGTATGGATAGAATCTAATACACATGTAAATGTTATATCTATGTTTTTGATATGAAATCCACAATAAGTTTTGTTAATTACAAAATTCTAAACACATGAAATAGAATCATCAAAGTAAGTTTTTCTAAATATATGAAGCATAGATGTATATAAATGAAATCCAATATACATTAAATCATGTAAACTTGTTTTGATTCTATCTATTCATGAAACTCATATATATACATATATATATATATATATATATAAATCCAAAACCGGTTAAACCGAAAACCAAACGTATTGATCTTGTGTGTGAACTTGAGCATACCAATACTAGTCTATGTTACACAAGATCTAAATACAAACTCAAACTAAACAAACCGAAGTTTTCTTGTTGAACTCCTTCTCCAAGCCGACTTGATCCAAACACGATCCAAAGAGCTTGACTCCATCCGAGTGTTAGATGCGATATTGACACGCGAGCTCTTGAATCTACATGTGTTAACTCCAAAACTCATTTGCTGAAGCTAAACACCTACTAAGATCTTGATTATAAATCTGAAACTATATAAACACAAGATTATTAGTGTTATAACTACATGAGTTAATCATCATCAAAACTAGAGGATGGGCCTTTGGGTCAACACTTACATACTTAGGATTCAAAACAAAAACTCTTGTGTCTTAGAAATATATATATGAAAAATAAAAAATCTAATTATTCATTAGCTAAGTACTTTGACCTAAGAAAGCCTTGGTATTTACGCGAAAGATAATTAGGTAAGTTTGAGAAAAATATATATATAAATATAATATATATATATATTAACACATTTAATAATCAATTAGTTAGGTATTAAGGCCTTAAGAAGTCTTGATACTTACACAAAAGAAAATTAGAGGAGTTATACATATTTTAAAAAAGAAGTGCTTAAAAGGCAATGAAGTGGTAATACTTCGAACTTCTTTCAAAAAAAAGGAGAAAAAGTTATATATATATATATATATATATATATATATATATATATATATATATATATATATGTATGTATGTATGTATGTATGTATGTATGTATGTATGTATGTATGTATGTATGTATGTATGGCATAAGAGTTGAAGTTGAAGAATCTCAAGTCAAAAATTCCTGATCACAAAGGTTCACATGACTTAAGGTAAAATAATAGACTAGATGAGAAATACAGTTTTAATTCTTACCTAGATTGATTATAAATTTTCAAATAGAGACTAAGTATATGAATGAATAATTTAGTGATCCTAAGACTTATAGACTACTTGATTTTTATAAAATTATTTCAAATATTTTTTCAATTTCAAAAATAGTTTTTCGAAAATATTAACATTTTATTTTTCTTTCTTTTATGGATTTTGTGGGTGTAATTCACTGAAAACTCTCACGAGATAACATTTTTCCTCTAGGGGTAACCAAAAGATTTAACGGCTTGTTGCACATGCTAAGTGCAACCATGATTCCTACGAAAGTGAGTTAGTTTGATTAGATTAGTTTTTTTCTGTTTCACTCAAGGATGAGTAAAAGATAGGTGTGGGGGTGTGATTGTTCATCAATGTGCATAATTTTAGTCATATTTTCATATTTATTTATTATTAAATATTGCTATATAATGATATTTTTACTTAGTATTGTACAGGCCACCATAATTCAAGAAAGAAAAGAAAAGGTGAATAAAAGCTCAAAAGTTTAAAAGAAGCTTAAGAGCACATCAAGCCCAAGTAAATTTAGAGATAATCCTATCTTAATTCAGATATTAAAGAGTCAATCAATTTAAATCAAGTTTTTTGAGATCCAAGTCAAAGATAAAGGAGGACAATTCAACTTTAAATTCGGATTTATAGATAACTTATTTCCTAAATTATCTAGGAAACAAGATTATTTTAAATTTCAGAGTTTAAATGAAAAATTCTGAGAATATATCTCTACATGAACGGACGAGATGAACCTAGAACCCAAAATATGTGCCCTGACTCTACCAGATTGCCATGTTTCCTCCTAAAAAGCCACGAAAATGCGGCTTTCTTGAAGCCATGTGCGTGGCGGTTGGGTGTGTGTGTTCTACAGAGATTATACCACTAGAATCTCCTATAAATAGAGAGGCAGAGCAACAGAGGAAAGCATCTCAGAAGATCAAGTTTAGAGTTTTCTTTAGATCTTTTTCTTTTTGAGTTTTCATTTTATTTTTGAGTTTTTTTATATGAAGAAGAATATTTGTAAAGAGAAGAAGGGCTTTTGTACTGAATGGTGACAATTCAATAAAGCTTCTTATTTTCTTTCCATATCTCTTTTATTCTTTCAATTTTTATTCTTCAATTCTTATTTGCTTTATTTTATGTATTCTTTAATCACATGCTTACTTTAATCATAAATATGAGTAACTAATTCTCTTCGTAGTTTGCTAATCTCTCCACCAACTAAGTCTAATTTTATAAGATGAATTGATTGAGTTCTATGCCTGCTTAAAACCTTAGGGTTAAGTTAAGATTCTTGAAGATTAGTGATAAATTAAATTAAACTAGTTTTAAGGTTACACTATTTAATAGTTGTTCTTAGTTTATGCTTGGATACTTTGATAGCTTAATGTTAACTCTAAATATTTTTTCTTATGCTATACTTAGAAACTTTTATAAACTAATATTTAATTTTATCTAGTGTATCTTAATTAGGATTTTCTTTCTATCTTATTCATCTTGCTTGAATTTGAAGCAACATTCTAGGATCAATTTTTATAGATTCAATATGATATTTATTCTTCATAGACTAGTACTTAGTTGTGGTAGATAATTAGTGGGCTATGATATCTCTTTTTATTAAATCAACTCCTTTATAACTATCATTTTTCTTTCCAAATTATACACAGAGAAATAGTATCAAAAAGCTTCCATCACATCTCTTCCTACAAATAGACTCGTTTAGTTCTTGCTACAGTGAATTAATTGCGAGAAATGAAGAAACTTCTTAAACTTAATCTTTTTCTTTTTACTCTATTTTCTCTGTTAATGACTCTTGAGACTCAATTAGAATGCTGAACGTCAACAAAGGTATCACGCAACAAATTAAAGATTTTACAGTTGTATTCTGCTTTGCAGATATAGAACACAAAGCTTAGACCCGCATTTCTTTGAAGCAACACAAGACCCGCATTCTTCAAACACGCGTCTCAACGCTAAAATGCGAGGTCTGCGTTGTTGTTCCAAAATGCGAAAATCCTGCCCATGTAGATGTAGAACGCGAGGCTCAAAATCGCATTTCTCTGAAGCAACACGAGACCTGCGTTCTTCAAACGCTCATCTCAATGCCCTAGGGCGAGGTCCGCGTTCTTGCTCCAAAACGCGAGACTCACGTTCAATCTATGCCAAAACGTGAGTCTCGCGTTCTTACTACTCAACGAGACGCTCGCATTCTGAAGCAGACTCTGCCAAAACGCGAGTCTAAAACCGCGTTCAGCCTCAAATGATCAGGATCAAAGCTGATCCAAAAAGTTCTCATCCCCAAGGATTTGAGGCTAGTCCCATGGATACTCCTGCAACGGATCTAAGGGACTACTTGACAAAAAAAAATGAGTGTCCATTAAATCACTCCCTAATGCTGTTATGAACGACTCATCACGGCAGTACTCTTCGAATGTAGCTGCAACTCTCAGACAAGCAAGTCATCAGTGTTTAATCGATTGTCAGCCGCCCCAGTCTCTAACTCAGCTAGAGACACCGCTCTCGCAAGAAGAAGTCATTCTCTGACGTGGAGTACCCTGAGGTAACTTCAGATATGGTGGGCCATGCACTATACTGAGCAAGTCCAAAGGGAAGCAACCAGTCGTCTGCTTAGGAGTGTACTAGCACACTCACATCCAGACTGATGCAATTGCCCCGATAAAATACAGTGCCCTAACCAGGGGTATTAAGGTGAATGAGGCACACCCTGCCATTGTGGAATCACGGGCCTCTAACTCTTCTACAGAGAAAGAAGTCTTTGCATACATCGCGGGCACTCCCGAAAAAGTGGCCAAGTGATTCAAAGAGCAGACTCAAATTCAGAGGGAACAATATGGTATGATTCGAGCTCAGCAAAAATCTATCAACACCCTTAAGCAGATGCTAGCACAGCTGCTTAAGAAGAAGAAAAAAGGTCCAAAGGCCAAACGAAAAAAAGGAAGGAGAAAGCTTTTCTTCTAAAGATACTGAGAGTGAAAAATACTCAAACCCCGAGTCCCCCAAACCTTCATCTGAAGAGGTGGATAATTCAGAAAGTGGGTCTCGTCACTATAGGAGGATGAACAATCTAGAGAAACACCTCGAAGCCCTTACACGTCGAGGTGACCTTCAAGATGTTGGGGTAGTCCGACCCTACCAAGCAGAATGGGACATAGCTCCTTACCGTCCAAGGTTCAAAGCACCAACCCGACATACTTTTGATAGTAAAGGGTCACCGAACCAGCACATGTACTACTTTAAATCTCAAACTAGGAATATAGTATAAAATGATGCCATCATGGCTCGTTTATTCATTGGCACTCTCAAGGGAGTTGCCTTTGAATGGTTCATGAAGATGTCTGTCGGCTCTATCAAAACTTGAGCCGACTTGAAAAAACTATTTCTTGCTCGCTTCTTTAAAGATGATTTAGAGATAGTAATGTCGACTTTCCTCGCCACAGAGCAGAAGACTGCACTTCTCACCCAGATAGGAGTGACAGAATGCCACACTTGAAAGCAGCTGGTGCAACAAGGCGAGGAGACAGAGTAAATAGTCGCCGGGTTAAGGCTGAAGAAAAAGACAGCAAATCACGACCTGTACGCGATGTGCTCCAGAATCATCTTCTCAGCCAAAATGACGAGATACTCTGGCAATGGAGGTTAAATCACCATTGAGACCCCAGTCAGCCAGAGGGGGTAGAGTTCCTGGCCAAGCACGTACCAGTAAATCATACCCCTTAAAGGATGAGCATGTAGTCTCTCTATTTAAGTTACCCCAGAAGAGTAACAAACTCAAATTTTCAGTGGTCAGACGCCCTGACGAAGTCAGAAAGACTGATGATCCCAACTACTATTTATATCATAGGATGTTGGGTTATCCAATGAAAAATTGCTATATCTTCAAGGATGTTCTTCAAGCTCTAATCGACGTGGATGTCCTCAAACTCTGTCTAGAACAGAAAAAGGTGACGGCTAACATGACGTTCCTTCAATTTGGCAAAGAGCTCCCATCAGTACCAGCCGGAGTGGTTCCCATCCCAAAAGGGGAACTGAGGGTGATCAATACTGATCCCCACAACAAAAAGGAGAAAGGTCTTGTCCCTATCCCTACTTCTCTAGGAGAGATAATGTGGGTTCACCCTGACATTATCGAAAGCCAATAATGGATAATTGTTACACACAAGAAATCTAAAGGCAAGGTTAAAGCGTCCTCCAGCAATGTGATGGGTATCTCTACCAGAGAAACTGAGAAAGATGTTACTTCCCTCACCAATTCAGGAGAAGAGGAGTCTGCCTTAGCTGCTAATACAGGTGCTCCTTCCATGTCGAAGACCTGATTCGGCAAGCAATACTTGAACAGTATGGTCAACTAGTGACAAGCTCTTCCCAGCCAGTGAAGGAGACAGTCGAGCAGTCCACAAAGCAGCCCGTGGACAAATAGAAGGAGCTTCGGTATGCCAAAGCCCTTCAAAAAGATGATGCGAAACCATTAACTCCTTTCTTCTTTGACGTTTTGGCTCAGCTGGCCAACATCCCCGCTCGGATCACTTTATACGAGCTTCTCAGACTTTCCAAATCTATGAGAGAAGCTCTAAGAGAAGATTCTGAGATTTTCTTAGCGCAGATTCTTGCCATTCCAGAGTAGGAAGATGATGGGCGCTGTCATCAGGTCTCCAGACGTTCTCCATGCATTACATTCTCTTCAGAGGATATGCAAATAAAGGAGAAAATGATAGACCCTTATATTATACACAGTATATTGGATTATCAGAAGTGCACCGCATTCAGGTTGATCCAGTATCCGTGTTGAGCATTATGCCTCACCGGGTCATGCAACACGTAGGGATTCTCACCCATCGATTGAGCGCTATATAGACTGCAATTTATTACTTCAATGCTAATAGTACGTGCCCGATGGGCAAGATCAAACTCAGATGCCAAATCAGAGATTTGAAGGCTGAAGTAACATGTTATGTCATTGATGTCAATACGTCTTACAACCTGCTACTGAGAGGATCATGGATCCACCGCAACTCCATTGTCCCGTCTACCTTCATCAAGTGATGAAATATGCCGATGAATAAGAAAAAGTGAGAACATTGATCGCTGAAAAACATTCATTCAAGGGATAGAAAATTACTTCACTGACTCTCTCCTCTATCAAGATTCTCTTGAGACTGATGAGAATCTCCAACCAAAAGAATCAGATTGGCAATGAAGCGGATACGATACCAGAGGCAAAAGAAGAATATTTTTGGGAAATAAATTCTCTTATAACGAACGTTGATAAGCTCGATTTCAATACCACTGCCAATGTTGAAGGCGAGTGGTTTATTAATGAAAACTTAAAATTGTGCTTCTGATTCTGTACCACCAGACACTAGTACTGACATAGATAGTGACCAATGGTCAGCAGTGGATGGTCTGACATCATTGCATGCACCTTTAAAGTCATCCTTCATGGTGCATGAAAAGCCAGTAATGCACTAGAAGCTTTCTTCGAAGTGCCAGCTAAATGTAAGGGTCTAAAGCTAATTCTATTTGAGAGAATCGAGTCTGAACCAGTGACTCGTGAAAGCTCTAAAGACGATCCTGAGTTCCCACAGTTCTCTCATTATAAGCCAATACATATCATATGATGAAGAATATGGGGTATGATCTGACGAAAAGGTCTGGCTTGAATTTTGGCCAAGGAAGACGAACATTGCTCTGATCTTTTGTCCCAAAATGAAAAGCCCTTGACTACTATCATCAAATTCGGAGGGGGTTAGGCTACGTGTCAACTCTAATCCCATCAGGCTCCGAGTTTGAGGAATCATTATACCACGATCACTCGTCAGGCACGTCATTATGGGAATCAGACATCAGTTTTAGTGCTATCTTCGAAGATCTTTCGGTGAATATGGTTTCAACTAGCCATCTGGAGGATGGAGACGAAGATGAAAAAATAATCCAGTCAGACACCGATCCCTATATCAAACACCGAATACTCTCTGGGACATCCACTTTGAGCAGCGTGAGCCACCTACAGATGATAAATTGATTCAGATCAACCTAAGAGATAAGGCTAACCTTAAACCAATCTTCATAAGTGAGAGCTTACCGCTCTTCGAGAAAGAAAACCTAATATATCTTATGCAATTCAATTTGCTCAATGAAAATGAGACATTCCTGGTGTTAAGTTAAACATCATACCTCCAGCATACATTCTTGTCAAGTTAATATCACACCTCTGATAATTTAGTTTACTCAAACTGTAAATCTAAACCCATCACGTTAACATTACACTTCTCATGGTAAAATTTTTTACAAAATTCTCAGTGGATCAAACTCCACTTGTTATTCTCATCAATAGAATAGCAAGTTCACAAAATTCGTTCAAATCATGGATTCAATCCTTGTCAAGTTAACATCACACCTCTGACATTAACCCTCTCAAATTCTCTAGTGAAATTATCTAACTTTTGATTGCTACATTAATCGACACCTCTAGCAATCAAATTCAATCACTTTAGTTTGTCTGATTTTCAAACATAAAAGGAAATAAGGACGAGACGAAGGCAAAATAATTACTTTTATTATTCATATCAAAATGATAAAAGTGATGCAAACACTCTCTTATTTGATAGGTGGAGTGTTACAAAAAAAGAGACAGCGTGATACTTATGTCTTCATTAGCGAAAGCCATGTCTTCTCTTTTTAACACAGAGTATGTCTCTACTTCTGCAATCAGTTTAACAGTTCACTAGTAAAGGCTATCGACAACTCAACCAGTTCAAACAATACACCGACAATCAAATTAGAGCTAAGATAAGATCTAGACTGTGTATCTAGATACTTACAATGATCACTCCTAAAGGCTTCAAGCAGTTCGACAACACACTCTCAAAGAACTGACCCAAACAAGATCAAGTTCAGAGCATCTCAAAAAATTGTTAGTCCAATCACAGGAGCCTAGATCAATGTGAAGTCCAAAGTATTCTGAAATCTGTCTCAGCCAGCCGCTGAGTTTTAAAAACTTTGGAGGGGTTTTTAGGCTGTCTAAAAAATCACTGAAGACAAGTCCTCAGACGCGGACCTCACTCCAACGCGAAGGTCGCATTTCAGCTCAAACGCGAACCTCACGTCTAATGGTAAACGTGGACCTGACTCTGTCTAGCATTCCCCTTTAAAACGTGGAGCTCAGCCAAACTGCGTTCTAGTTCAAACGTGGAGCTTAGCTAAACCAATGTTCCAGTTCAAACGCGGAGTTCAGTCACATCCGTGTTCCAACTCAAACGCGAACTTAACCAAAGTCACATTCTAACTCGAACGCGGACCTCAGACAACTCCGCTTTCCAACTCAAACGCGGATCTCAGTCAACTTCGTGTCTTAACTCATATGCGAGCCTGTGAGATCCGCATTTCAACAATAGAAAAGAACATGTGAGAGTCACATTTCTGTTGTAACTGTTCCATTATTGGGTCAATTAACACCTAAGTAATGTGAAAATTAATCCCCATTATGGAGGGACTCTAGGGGACAATTTTAATCCTTGAATACCCCTATAAATGGCTATGAAAGCTATTAAAATAGGGGATTTTTTTTTGAAGGAGCAAAAATAATGATAAAGTTCAGAGACTTTGAGCATGAGAGAGAGAGAGAGAGAAAACTTTTTCAAAATGGTCCAAGAGAAGCTTGTTGTTCGGCCGGTTAACGAAGAACAAGATTCACTCTCTATCGTCACACGAAGAACCCAACTTTAAATAAAAGGGAGATTCAAATATCTTCTCCTCTCTTGTAATCGGATTGTATCTATTGTAAATTTCTTTGCAATTAATAAGAATTTTACCTCGCATTTTCTGACAAAACGTACATTTCTGCTAGTAAAGGCACTTCTTGTCTCGGGATCTCAAAGTCTGAAATCCTTGACTCCTTTGGTAAATCCGATGGAAATACACTTTTTAGGCTTGGACTCCAATTTATTCTTTTTCTGACTACCAACCAAACTTATGCTGGACAACCAAAAATTTGTAAAGTTGAATAATCCACATACTCTCCTCTCCATATCTTCTATGCGATCTGAAAATTAACGACTGTTGATAATTATTTGTTTACAAGATAAGTCGCATAATTCACAGTCTCTGCCCAAAATCTTCCTGACTTGTCAGCCTGTAATCTGATACTACGGGTACGTTCGACAAATGTTCGATTCATGCACTCTGCTACTCGATTCTGGTTGCCCTAGAATACTTAGCTGGTGTTCGATACTCTTGCCTACTAAGTAAGTTTTGAATTCCATAGAGGTATAATGTAATATCCCCTAACTAATAATACTGTGTTTCTATTTATTAATTTTATTTAGATTTACTTATTGATTAATTTATTTTATACATGTGTATAGACATATGTACATACATATCAAGTGTATATATTTTTTATTTACATTTATATCAGTATATATATGTATTATATTTGACACATTATTATTAGCATTACTATTGTTATTATATTATTGTTGATATTATTCCAAATTGATCTTCTTTTTCAACCTATAATCCTATTAATCTAATAAACCATAACCCATTTAATTCATACCTAAAATAAAATAAAGTAAAATAAAATAAAAAAATAAATTTTAAACAAAAATAGTAGTAGTAGTAATAATAATATATAATTGTGTGCTTAAATTGTTTATTTCAAGTTTCAAACTCATATCCTTTTTACCAAATCCTAATACGTAAACCATAATGTCACATTAGCGTGTGGTTAGGTACGAGATCTAAATTATTTAAACAAACTTAAACCCAAATTTAAAAATTTAAATTTCTAACTGAAAGATCTCATGAGATCTTTATAGATCTTTATCTTAACTACCTATTTCTTCTATTGAAATCTACATACCTAAGAATCTTATCACCTTATATTACCGTAACTCTTTTTCTCCTCCTTTAAAAAAAAATGACAGTTAGAAAGAAATCCAAATCCAAACCCAGCATTCTTCCTCCTCCCTCCACCTCTCCTTGGAATTGATCGTGACGGAGAAACGTGTCTGAGGCGTGGAGATTGAGGAGCAGGCTAAGGAATCATCAATCCAAGTAAGTAAAAATTTAATTTTATGAATTAAAATATTTAATTGAAATAGCATGATTAAAATTGTATTCTTGTTATGAAACTTAAATCTCTCCTAAGATCTAAATTTATATGAATTAAAATTTAGTAACATATCATGATTTAAAATCCCATCTTTTATGAAACTAAAAATTTATCCAATAATATAAATAAACTAAATTTGGATGATTTAAAAATTCTAATTAAATTAAAATACCATGCTTAGATCTCCCCTTTCAAGAATCTCTTCTTCATCAAGAACATCACCTTTGTTTAAATAAAAATATAAAAGTAATTTATTATTACCTTAATTAGATTATAGAAAATAAAAAAAAGAATTTTAATTTTAAACTAAAGCAAAAAAATTCAAAAAAAAAAAGAAAGAAAAGAAGGGCCGCTCTCGGCCAAAGTCGAGAGCAGCAGCCTCCCCCCTAATTCGGCCAGGCCCAGTGGCCTGGGCCGCCACTGGGCCAAGCCAAGAAGTCCAAAAAAAAAAAAAACAAGAAGAAGACTGGGCCGCCACTGGCCCAAGCCCCAAAAAAAAGGAAAAAAAGAAACTACGCCCAATTTATTTGGGTCTGGTTTATTTCGGCAAGGCCACCCTCAAAAAAAAAAAAAAAAGAAAGAAAGAAAGAAACAGAGCTGTGTCGCCACTAGCCCAAGACCACATGAAAAAAAAGAGAAAAAAAAAGAAAACTGGGCCTGACTCATTGGGCCAGGCCAGAAACCAGAAAAAGACAGAAAAAAGAGTCAAATTCAGAGCCTTTATTCAGAAGCCCAGTTTTAGTGCAACCCAAATATTTTGGGTTCTAATCCATTTTAACCCGACCCAAATACAGAAACAAACCCCCTAACTGGTTGAAAAATAATTTTATTGACTATATAATAATTTGAAAAAATTAAATAAAAATAGGGATAAATATCTGGATAACCCCTAAAATATAATGAAAAATTTTGGGATTAATTGCATATTGGACTGAACCGTTGCCTTCTAAGTTGAAAACCTGATATTTCAACATTCAAACCCGTTAAGAAATTTTTATATTTTTAACCATTTAAACCCCACAAAAATCAGTAAATAAAACATGATTAATCCTATAAACTCAATACATCATCATACAACTTGTTTTAAGATCTGGACCATCTGTATTTAATTTAAAATACTGAATAATATCAAATAAGATATCGTATGTAAAATTTGATATATGTAAAAATCGATATCTTGTATAAAATTCGAATGTATTTAATGTAGATTCTTCAAATTGGTACTTGGACGTGCGATAAGCCCAAGTGAGTGTTCTTTGTTTTCTTATTGAGTACTTCGATATTATTTTAGGTAAGTGCATTTAAATTTTCTCATATACGTTATTATGTTTAATTGTGTTCATGTTTAATTGCTGTTCATGCACGTAAACTATTGTTCATGTTCACATATTAAATACATAATGAATAAACCCCAGAAGATTATATTGCCAAATTTGAATAAATATCATAATATAACGATACCACTTAAGTAACTTCATTGACCATACATGATACCTAACTGATAAACATACCGTTCATGTTACTGAAAATTACTAGGAAAGTATCGTTGGACCGTAACGCTCAGTACAGCTCTATTCATCGTATACACGTTTACTGTTCACTGTTCTTATTACTGCTCACCGTGTATACGAGTACTGCTACTGTCATTATATCATCTTAGTGTTCTACATAACATGAAATTGATTACTCTAATTGAATTAAATAATAATATAATGGACAACTTACATTGGGATCGGGGAAATTGATGAAGGAGACAACGTCTGTATTTTGGGTGGACCTAAGATACAGGCTGCGCAGCCGACTTACGGTTCCATTGCAGAGTTCTGAGGGATGACTGACATCCCATCTGTTTATTGTTCCACAGTATTACTGTGAGTCTACTGTTTCACAGTGATACTGTGAGTACTGTTACTGTTACTGACTACCTGGCGGTAGGGCCTGGTTCAGCGCCAGGTATCTGGGCTGTGGTCCCGGATATGTATGGGACCCACCTAAAGTATGGATAATGTCTCCAACTGATCAGTTTTAATAACTTAGGACCCTGATTGACACGTGTAGTAGGCGTAGTATGGGATGCGTCTATTACAAGTGGCAGTTGATGTTCGCTAACATAATTGATAATAATAAACTGTTATAATGTATTGTGACCGGCCGTAATCACCTGACTGCATATATATAAGTTATGATAGACATATGATTGTACACATGAGCAGATTGTATACCAGACTAGTGACATATGCTAGGTTACACATTTTGACATTAGTGGTTTTCCTTTTATCATGATACCAATTATATATTGTTCATAACTTTATTCTTGATATTGAGTATACTGTTATTTTTCATTTCAGTTATCATGTTGTTATTGTTTACATTATTTTTATGCACGAGCACATTTTCTTTTACACACACACACACACTTATTCGGTCGCTTCTAACGACCCTGGATTGCACGTTCAGATGCTAGATATTTTATGTTCTTATTTAGGTGTTTGTTGAGCTCGTACGCTACGCGAGGAGTTGGAGTTCTCTCTTTTGGTTCTGGTGTTCTTGTATTTCTTTATTCTCGCTATTATTTTTGGTTCCTGTATATCACCCTTAGCTTTCATTCCATTCCTTATTTCATCTGAGATCATGTGTAGTCTTTATATGTATTATTGAAGGATCATTGATTCATTATAGTGTAGATTTATAGTTTGTTCTAGGTTACTTTAGACTTAGCGTGTATACGTGGGGCATTCCCCATGCGTATATACTTGCCGACTCTCACCGCGACTCCATTTTCACGTATTTTGGGAAGCGGGGCGTGACATATACTCGCCTCTATTATCGGACCTCAAGACTTTCACCTTTTGCCCCTTCTGATTCTCTACCATAATTTTTCACTCTTTAAACTTCTGAAATACTTTTGATTTTTTGCTTCAAGAAGTGTACCCAGACTCTTTGGGAGAGTCATCTATGAATATAACATAGTATCTAGGTCCCTCGATGGATGCTACTGGCGAAGGACCTCACACATCTGTGTGCATGAGATCTAGCAATTCTTTATCTTGTGTTGTAATATAGAGAAAGCTACTCTACGCTGTCTGCTCATGATGTAAAATTTACAAAAATCAATTTGCAATATTTGATACTTTGTAGGGCACTTTTTTTTGTAGGATTGAAGATCTCACTCGCTCATGTGTCCAAGATCCATATACTAAAGTCTTATAGCATCCTCCTTGTCCGTTGTTGTCGAATCATTACCAACATAATGCTTTCTTTTATCTTGTACAAGTTTGTAGTCTGTTTTCCTTTGAGAATCGTCATAGAGCCCTTGGTAACTTTGATACCTCTATCTGCACCTGAAACTTGCAGCCTTGCGTTTTCAAAGTTCCCAATGAGAGAAAACTCTTCTTTAAGTCTGGAACATGACGTATGTTCGTAAGCGTTCGAACCTATCCATCAAATATCTTCATACAGATGTTGCCAATGCCAACCGTCTTGCATATGGTGTTGTTATCTATCAAGACAGAGCCTCTATCATAAGGCTTATAAGTAATAAACCACTCCCTGTTGGGCACATGTAGTGTGTATATCCCGAGTTAAGTAACCAAGCATCTAAATATTTTTCCTTTTCTGATTCAGTCGTCAAGACATCACATAAATTTTCATCTGCTTTTTCGATAACACCGACTTGATCTGACATTCCATGGCCCCATCATAATACTTACCATCTTTCTTCTTCAACATCTTCTTGTATTTCATACAATTCTTCTTGATGTGCCCTGGTTTCTTGCAAAAATTGCAAGCAAAACTGTTATAAACCTCTGGATTCTTTTTGGGTCTCTTACTCTTTGATCTCCCCTTCTGACCCTTGACAACCAGTCCTGAGACCTCCTCTATAGAACCTATCTTCTTCATCAGCTCATTTGTAACGCCCCGATCCCAATGATACGGAGACGTTATGGCGACGTACATACGCAGGGTGAAAACACCCTCGCGCGTACGTTAAGCCTCAGTACAGGAAATAGCCTCCATATACACAAGAGTTCCAGCATTAAATAAGTACAAGAATACCTGCAGAAAGAGGTTAGTGATAATAACAGATAGGAAAACAGGGATAAATAAGATAATAGCAATAAATCATAAAGATACCTATGAAGGGTCTCGATGAGGAGTCTCCTATGTGCACAATAGACTATCTGACAATATGATAACTCGGATCTCCAACCTGGGCATGCAAACCCAGGGTCGTCAGAAAGCGACCTAGTGAGTGGTAAAATGAAGGAGGTAGTAATATCTACTATAGTAATACAAACACGATAATAATATATAATACATGATGATGTATTAGTGATACTATAGAATAAGCATATAATAAGCAGTAGAAATATATAAACTTGTCATCTTTTAATACCATCACTACCTAGCCAGTTATCATCGGGTCCTGTCTATAGTCGTATCCAGTTTATATAATAAATAATGTTGTCTAGTGGTGACGTGATAGAAGTGAACATGTAGATGGGCATATGCAATATAACCATAATACGGTGTTGTGCATAGACAGTAATGATGTCTGCAAGGTATACAGAAAACAGAATATATGCAATGCAGAGTGTACATATACATGAGTAATATGCCACCACAGAAAGTGTAACATGTACCAGGTAAAGTAACAAAGTATACATGTAACATGATAGCGGATAAATGATCAGGTACAGTAACAAGTACAACTAAACAATAGAATACATGTATCAGGCAAGTAATGTTATTTATCCAATAGTAGCAATCAGTACTGCCTGCTATTTTAATCAATCTCTTCCAGTGTCCCATACCACTGGCAGTTCATACTGGAGCCCGCACTCCAGTCGAACCCATCCGGACATGGCATACGGGTACCATTATCCAAACGAGAGAGTGACCAAATAACAAGTGTTCCCGACGTCACTATTGTTTATATCATTTTATTACGTTCATTGGAAACCAACTGGTCGAGGAGCTCTAGTCAGGTAGGTGTATCCCGTGCATACTCGGGACAACAGCCTTAAACAGACCCCTGGCTGCTGAGACCAGGACCAGCCTGCTAAGGCTGTAACATGTAATGGGAACTCAATGAGCTAAAACAATAACAGGAAACGGTAGCTCATGAGCTATAACAGACGGTAGCCAGCACTACCCCGTCCCCTGCAGTGGGACAAACAATGGATCCAGACATCTACTCGACATGACCTAGTCAACCGTCAAGTCTCCCCCATACCTAAGTTCTCTTTATTATCTTTCACTATACAGTATATCAGGAACAAGTACAGGATATGGTACATGTAACACGATAACATAACATGAGCTCTGTTGATAGCACAAAACACGATAACGGGAAACGGGAAACAATAGATGTGGGATTCCACACATCGCATATCAACGGCTCATGTATCCAGTAACGGGAATATCAGTAACGGGAAACAATCATGCAACAGGAATACATGAATATACATGCAATATAAACAGTGATCCACATGACAAGAAGATAGAAACAATACATGCATGTGTAACAGTGATGTGTAAACATGACATAACTGTGTACCGAGCATCCATGTAACGATGATAACAATAATATGAAATGCGGTATTCCGTGAATGGGTATATCCGTGTACCAGTGAAACATATATGTGTATTAATAAGCCGTGTAACATATCTGTGTATCACTAGTACATGTACTAACAGTGGTCAGTGTATAATGTAATACCATGTCCAGTGAACTACAGTATCCGTGTAATGATGATACCAGTGCATGACATAACGGCCTCTAGCATTCATGTCTAGTGACAGTGTAGTGTTATAGAGTATCTGTGGATCCGTATACATGTAACGATAGTTATCTAACTGTGATATAATACATGAAATAATAGGGTTCAAGAATATGGTGAAATAGTGGCCCGAGTGTCAGTGGTTGTGCAGGTATGATGACTGTGTCAGAGTTGTATATTTCAGTATTTATTGTTATTATTATTCAATCACCTATAGTTATATTAAATCAGGAAGCAACTTCCAATATTATCGTTTAGTCTTATTATAATGAGTTTCCAATCATTACAAGTTAGTATGATTTATCCATAATCAAGATTTATAACTGAAAAACAATCAATCAATTTAGGATCTCTAATAAATATACTTTATAAAAGAAAAACACTCACAAACGGCCATGGAAGGTAACTCTCTTTTTCACGATCGCAACGGATCCAGAATCGTCCAATTCGGAGTCCGAATGCTCCAGATATCGCCCAAATACTAGAATCCATATAAACGGGTTAAATATGTAATAAAAATATCTTAAATGCAAAAAATAAAAAGTAGCAGGGGGTTTTCTATAATTTTACCATTATTGGGTTTCGGAGCGGGTTTGGTAAGATAACGGGTCGGGTTTAGATCCACTACCCATACCCATAAATTAAGTGATGAGTTATTGGGTTATAAGGCTAACGGGTTTGGGTTTATAGTGTAATGGGTAAACGGGTTTTGAATTGGGTTCACACCCGTTTATGGGCTGTGAACCCACAAATGATGCAGCAGCAGCTGTTGCTGCTGCCGCGCGCAAGCCGGCCAGCCTTGCTGGCCGGCGGCAAGGGGGGCCCGCCGGCGGCGGTTCTGGTCGCCGGCGACGGTCAGAGAGAGAGCGAGAGGGAGAGAAAGAGAGAGAGAGAGAGAGAAGAAAAACATGAAGAAGAAGAAAAAGAAGAAAAAAGAAAAAAAAAGAAAAGGAGAAGAAGAGGAGGAGGAGGGTGGCGGCGCCCGGAGGGGAGTGCGGCGGCGCCTGGCCGGAGGCACCGGCCACCGGCGTCGCCTGGCCCAGTGGCCTGGCCGTGGGCGTGGATCAAGCCCGCCCCCTGGCCATGGAACAGTGAGAAGGGGAGAGAGGGAGAGAGGGGGAGAGAGAGAAATTTGAGAGAGAGTTTTAGAGATAGAATGAGAATTTGAGAGAGAGAGTTGAAATTAAGAGAGAGGGAGAGAGATTTTTTAAGAAGAGAGAGAGAGAGAGAGTTGAGGCGGTTGGGTTAGGCGGTGGAAGAGGATTCAGGAAGAAAGGAGAAGAAAAGAAAAAGAAAAGAAAAAGATAGATTAAAAATAATATTTTATTATTATTTATATTGGCCCAATATTGGACCAGCTCCGAACAGTTTCCAAAAATTACAGAAAATAGAGAATATTACATGGAGGAGGAATAAGAAATCGAATTCATGAAATAAAGTCAGGTTTGCAAGTTAAAAATCCTGGAGTGTGTCGCCGATATCGGGCGACACCGTTTAGCCCGATTTTTGATAAATTCAGAAAAATCCCCAAAAATACCCTAACGTAGATCGTATGATTTTAAGACACAAGGTGAAAACAGATTCTCAAAATTCTACTCCATTTGTGAAATAAAAATCGTAAAGCCGATTATCAGTATCGGTCGACACTAACTACAGCGATTCTGCAAAATAATCCAGACAAATTCCAAAAAATTCTGAAAAATTTAAAATATTAGAAAATGATATCTGAAACTGAAATCGGTTCAATCTGACTAGCAGAAAGATCAAATCAATTTTATACGTCGTATCGAGTACTGATACTGTGATATGTACATCAGGGAGCAGGGGGTTACATCATTATTCTGGAATATCTATCTGACATCTTCTAACTCTAAAGTCTTCTTATCATACATGATGGTGGTCACCAAATCATCATAATTTGATGGAAGAGAAGATAGTAGCAGAAGAGTTTTGTCTCTTTCTTCTAACTTAACCTCTAGAGCCTACAAGTCCCTTAAAATTCTATTAAAAGCATTAAGATGTTGTAGAATCGGCGTACTTTCCTTCATCTGAAGGCTGTATGCTTATTCATGAAGAGTTTGTTTGACGAATTCTTCGTCATGTAAAGGCTCTCCAGCCTACACCAAAGATCAGCGATTGTCTCCTTGTTCATGATGTTGTGGAGGTGATCGAGGAAAAACCGCACACAAAAAGTTATGTTTTGAAATTGATATTTAGTGTGTGTGCTTTGGATTCCTCGATACTTCCATTATAGCATAGAGGCTAAAACGAGTCAAATCTATAAGGATGGGAGGCGATAGAAGCTTATCGGTTGATTCACGTGTTTGTTAAAAAGTTCTTCAAAGTTTTAAAGAATCAAAAGAAAAGAAGTGAAAGAATGAAAAGAGAAGTATACGGTGGAAACAAAGAAGTGAGAAACATAGAAAAGAATGGTATTTGTGGTTTTTGATATTTCTAAAATAAAGTGAAAAATAAAGAAAACTCACGGCTACTAACTATTAATGACTCCACCAACACGCTAACCTCTTAGTGATAGTTGCCTCATATGTATCATTGGCCATCACTAGTCCTTGGTTCAAGTGCTTTACAAAGCATGTCCCATATGTAACTCATCACAACCCAACTCAATAAACAAGTGCAAGCTATACTTAAACTATCAAAACTATAGAAAAGTTAGCATGGAATAAAGTAACATTAGCTTGTTAGTGGTTAGGAAGTTAGAGTGTTAGATCCATCATCATGAGCCATCAATGGCTCTTGCAAGAGCAAGGCCAAACCGAGGCTATTAGATTCATGTGGATTATCAAATAAGAAGTTAGACTAGTTGGTGGTTAGTAGTTAGTTGCCATGAGATAAAAGTTAGCTACACATGTAAAAGGAAGTAGAGAGAAAATAAAGAGAGGTAAAGAGAGAACCTTTCATAGTTTGTCACCTTCTATTACAAGCACTCTTGCATTCCACTCATATATAACTCTCTCCCCTAATACAAGATCTAAAGGAAATGAAAAATACAAAGAGTAAGAAGAAGAAAAACTACACTACACTACCCTAAACTACAAAATGAAAATGAGAATTACCCTAAACCTTGCATATCTTCAACTCTGGAACCCAGGGGTTATTTATAGCCACCAGAGAAGAGGGGGCCAGGGGACAAACCCTGGCCTAAAACGCGGCCGTGGAAACGCGATTATAAAGTGGCCGCGCCGCGGCGCTTCGATCCGCGCGCTGTCTTTATCTGTCCCCTGTCAGCTCCTGTGCCCCGGTTTTTGATTTGCAGCCCCTGATTTTGACAGAATCAGCCTCTTAGGTCAATGCCTTTAATCACCAATTAAATGGTGATTTAGGGTCTTCTTCTTCATTGCACACCATGGACTTAGAATCAAGCAAGTAAAGCTTTATTAGCAGAATTTAATATGAAATAAATGTGAAGTGTGGTATAAAATATGTAGTTTTAGAGACTAATCACACCCCACACTTATCTTTTGCTCGTCCCGAGCAAAACAAAAAACTAAGAAATTATTACACCACTTTCGCAGGTGACGCGATTGCACTGAGCATGTGTAACAAGTCGTTAAACCTCTAAGTTTCCCCTAGAATAGGAGTTTTATCTCTTGAGGGTTTTCAGTGGATTACACCCACAAAATTCATAAAAAAAGAAATCAAATATTAGTATTTTGAAACACATTTTTGAAATAGAGAAAAGGGTTGAAGTATTTTTGCGAAAATATAAGTGATCCAAGGTCAGAGGTTAACCAGAAATTATTCTTTCTTAAACTAAGTCAAAATGCAAAAAATCTTGTTATAAATTAAATGTAAGAATTTAAAATTGAATTGACTTTTTGATCTTTCATAAAACTCTTAGAAAATATGTACATTGTGAATAGTGAAGGTTTTTGGGATATCGAGTCTAATTTTCATGCCATTTATCTATATTATATTTTTTTTCCTTTTTTTTCTTCCTTAGTTTTCTTAGGCTTTCTTATTTACCCGGGTAGTGAGCCTTTAACCGGTGACTCCCAAACCAGATGAGAAAATATTGAAAATCACCTAGAGGGGGGGGTGAATAGGTGATTATGCTAATCTAATGAACTTAATGCGAATTTAAAAACTAATTGCAATTAACAAGAGATGCACACTCAAACAAGCCAAGAAAATAATTATGAATGAACAATATGAATTTATGCAAGGCACAATAGTAAAGAGAGAGAGATAGAGTAAGAGCCAAGGGATCAAGCGCAAGCAACAAGATATGTTTCGAGGTTCGAGCACCCAGCTCTACATCCCCGCCTTCACCCAGAAGGATTTTAAGTCCACTAGCTTGTCCACAAAGGACTCCCACAAAGAGAACCTCCACCGAGGATTTGGGGCAATCACAATTACAAGGAGTACCCAACTCCTCTCCTTACAAACACAACCTCCTCCTTGAGGCACAACTCCAAGCCAACAACAATCACCTCACAACTTGAGGGATTAGCACAAACCAATACAAGGATCACCTCACAACTTGAGGGATACAACCCAAGGCACAAAGCCAAGAAAAGATTGGGTTTACAACTTGGTGGTCAAAACAACAACCACAAACAATTTCTTTCTCCCACACAAAGATCCTATAGAATAAGAAAGTAGATGTAGCTCAAGTGTGGAGAAAACCAATGGAATGGAAAACAAAATCACAAAGAAAATCCTGGGAAAAACTGAAAACAAGATATAGAAGTTGAATCAAAATCTTTTCCCAAAAACCCTTTTCTTCGATATTCCAAACCCTAGCATAAACACCAAATAGATTGTTCAATATAAAGCCCAAAACTTCTTTTGATTGCTGTGAAAACACTAAAGAGTCAGAAAAAATTCGCACAAAAAATCTTGTAGAAAACAGGCTATTCATGGGGTATTTATAGCCCCCAGAAAAATATAGCCGTTGGCAGCAGAAACTGCCAAAAATGCTCTACCGGTCGACCGTGCGGTCGACCGGCCAATGGTCACATTTTGACCGTTGCCAGCTACCGGTCGACCGCCCGGTCGACCGAAACAAACAGAGAGTTGCCTGCATACAGTCGGTCGCCCGTGCGGTCGACCGGACCATGTGGCAGCCAGCGTGCACGTATCCGTGCACGTCGGTCGACCGTCACAGTCGACCGGCTTCTGATCCGGTTGACCCGTATGGTCGACCGATCTAGCCTGGCAGAACTGATCAAGACAGAAAAACTATGGTTTTTATAATTCAATAAATTCCCATAAAACATCTAAAAATCCACAAAAATATTTTTATCATTTTTCATTGATATACAAACATGTAATAAAAATTTCAACTCAAATATCAAGCATTTTGGATTATTTTTGTGTTAAGGAAAAATTACCGAAAACCAAAACCTATATTTTTCCAAACTTGGATTTTTTTCAAATAAACTTTGTCCAAAACTTGTCCAAATATAAAAACATGATATTAAACAACATTTAGGCATGATGTATATGGATATAATCCTATATACATGAAACACATATATCCATGTTTTTGACATTAATTCCAAAATATGTTTTGTTAAAAATACCAAAACATAAAACGCATGAATAAGTAAGTCAAGACTAAGTTTGTCTAGGAAATTAAGCATGCATGTATATAGAACAAATCTAATATATATTAACCATGTAAACTTGTTTTGAATCTATCTATTCATGCAAACCAAGATCGGTTAAACCTAAAACCGAAAAACCGAAAACCAATATTCAAAACATGAAACGTGTGTGTTTTGTGAACTTGAGCATATCATACTATTCTAATCTTTACAATTTGGATCTAAACACAAAACTTAAACTATGGTACCGAAGTCTTCTTGTAGAGCGCAATCTCCAAGCCGACTCGATCCAAAAACTCTTTGATCCACCGAGTAAGTGCTATATATCATCTTTGACGCTCGAGCTTTTGAATCAACATGTGAAAGCTTCAAATCATCTTGTTGAAGCTAATCACCTACTAATATCTTGATTAATGATCTGAAACTAAAATCACAAGATTATTAGTACACATAACTACATGAGTTAATCATCATCAAAACTAGAGTGGAAGACCTCTGGGCCAACAATCTCCCCCTTTTTGATGATGACAAAACTCATGGAGTTATATATGCATGGATCAAAGTTAAGCTTCAAGAAGCTCCCCCTTAACTCATGCATAAACAAATAAACAATAAATAATATGCAATGAAGGCTCTTAAACATGAATGCATAGATATGCATAAACAATAAAAAGGTTCTAGATACTAATGAAATGTTCAAAAACAAAACATGCTTTAGATACCAATTAAAATTAAACTAAATTAAACTTAATATATGCAAAACATAAATATGCATATATAAACCAAAATCTTTCTCCCCCTTTTTGTCAATCATCAACAAAGGGTAAAAACCAAAACAAAATAAAATCTTCTCACCCTTTTTAATACAAAGAATCTATCATCAATAAAGGGTAAAAGCAAAACCAAATCAATAAATTTTTCTTCCCTTTTTGTTCGAAACCATGAATCAACAAAAGGGTTAATAAAGACAATGTTCTCCCTTTTTGTCTAAAACAAAACAAAACCAATTAGAGGTGACAATCAATTAAGGTGCCAATTGAAAATATGTCAAAGAATAGCATCTTGATATCAATTGAAAGGAAACAAAAAAAAAAATTGATACCAATTTTAAGCGAAACATATGAAAATCTTGATACCAATTTGAAATTAAACATAATAAATTATGAATGTCTAAACAAAAATTTTGATACCAATTGTAAATAATTTTCATTTTGAACATATGATACCAAATTTGAATTTTCAATCATAAAGTATGGGAGTGGGAATCAAATACCAATTAAAAGACAAAATCAAATTTTCTCCCCCTTTATGAAATACCAACTAAAACAATGCGTAGACTTGATACCAATTTAAAAGTAATCAATTGAAACAAAGTTAAAGCTCAAGCACTAGCATAAACAAGATTTTGTGCTTAAAGATATAGGGATATAATAAGCACAAATAAAACATGTATATGTATGAAAAATAGATACCAATTGAAATTGATATTCTTGGAATTGAAATCATACATACATACAAACATATATGAGTATTCAAGAAAGGTCAAAATTAATACCAATTGAAAAGAATTCAATGATACCAATTGAAACAACAATAAGATCAAGTGTATATCTCATATAACTACCACCCAATCATGGTTCAAGTTTTAAATGATTTTCATTTTAAAGCATACATGAACATTATCTCCCATCCAACCTCCCATAGATGGTAGGGGTTTTCAAAAATAGGTTTGAAAATAAGGTACGTTTGAAAATCTCTACCACAAGAAGAATACGAACTAGTTAAATGAGAAAAACTTTTAAAACTAGTATGAAATCTTTCAAGTAAGGAATAAATAAAATTATTTTTCATGAAACACATGTAAATCACATGATCACTAAACACTCAAAATCCATAAAACCCATATCATAGTCTCATGAAAACAAATCATGAGTAAATTAATAAAGTGAGTGTACAAGTATAATGTGACACATATCAAAATGAAAATATTCAATTAAGCTTGTGTGAGATTCCTTAAAAACATGAAAACATGAGAAACTAAATTTTCATTACCAATCGAACTTACCTAAAAGCATGAAAATCATAAAAACGATTTAAACTTCAAGGCATATGTATGTCATGTACAAACTAAAGTATGCATACATATCCTAAACATAATGAGTCCACACAAGTATATGCATGAAGGCACGTGGCTCAAGGATGTACATGTATAATCAATAGTTTGGACAAGATGGACATATACTGTATGCGTCGGAAAAGGAGGATTCGATTGTAAAATTCTTTTGATTGGATAGAAAATTACAACAAATCAGTCTTCCGATTACAAGGGAGGGAGGATGTTGAGTCTTGAATCCTCCCTTTGTTTAAGGCTGGGTTCTTCAAGTGACGGTGGAGAGTGAATCTTATTCTCCGTTGACCGGGTGAACGTTGAGATCTTCCGGGGCTTTTCTCTTCGGGTGGTTGACGGAGTAACACAGCTCTGTCGACCAAAACTCTCAAAGAGATTGTCGGCAAAGGCTAACTTGAACACAGCAAGTTCTCTGAAGGGTTGAACTCTCTCTCTTTTCTCTCAGAGCTCTTTTCTCCCAAAAATCGTCCGACCCCTTCTTCATAGCGACGGGGCTATTTATAGGGGTTTCAGGGGCGTACGTGCCTCCTAAAAACACTCCATAATGGGTGCTAACTTTTCCCGTTATGTGGGCCGTGATTGGCCCCGAAATCGGGACGGTTACAACTGAGACGCGGGTGTCAACCCACGCGCCTTGGAGCTGCTGAGACGCGGCTTTCGACCCTCGCGCCATAGTGCTGCTGAGACGCGGGTTTCGACCCTCGCGCCTTGGTGCTGCTGAGACGCGGGTTTCGACCCTCGCGCTTTGGTGCGGCTGAGACGCGGGTTTCGACCCTCGCGCCTTGGTGCTGATGAGACGCGGGTTTCGACCCTCGCGCCTTGGTGCGGCTGAGACGCGGCCAAAATTGGCTTTGCGTCTAGAACTTGAAATTCTGCTTTTTAATGGCTTGTCTTTTAGTGATTTTTAGACAGCCTACAGAACCCCCTCCAAAGTTTTCGACATTCCGCAGTTAAGTGGGACGGATTTCGAAATACTTTGGACTCTAGCTGAGCGTACCCTTGTGACTGGACTGTCAATGCTCCGGGTTTGATCTTATCTGGAGTATGGTCTTCGTCAGTGTACTGTGGAACCCTTTGAAGCCGCCAGAAATGATCGTGGTGAGTGTCTAGATACACAGTCTAAACTCTCCCAGTGCTTTAAGTCTGTCGTGGGTGCACTTTAAAGCCAGGAGTGGACGGTCGTCTGCTTGTGCCAGTGTACTGTTGAACTGATTTGGAGAAGTAAGGACTAAACGCCAGCTCTTTTGAGACGCAGGGTTCAGGATACATTAAGAATGTGGTCTTACGCCCCTTAAAATTGACGCAGTCAGGGACGCGACGCTAAGACTCGGTGCAAGACCCATCATCATCCATGTAGACGCAGCTCCAAGACACTTGTGAAGGTGATAGGCCTTCTCTGCTGAAGATATAAGCTCCGGGACACAGCTTTATGTGCTTTCCCACTGAGACCCCCAGAATGAGTCCCTTTTGTTGATGGACGCAGCTTTGAATCACTCTGAGAGACGCGGAGAAACTTTGAGTCATCCAAGAGACGCGAAGGGTCTTCTAACTTGGAATGAAGGAGGACGCCACTTTTTGAAAAAGAGGCGCGAGCCTCTGGACGCGGCTCTCACATCTGCGTTTGGTGCGACTTCCCAGGCGTTATGTGTAACCTGTCATAAAGATCCTGTGAGATTTTCAAACGTCGAGTCTTCATTGACGATTGGGAACCCGCATCATCCGTTGTTTCCCGAAGCGATTGTCCACGCGTCGGTTCTTCATTGGGCTTAGGCGTTAATGCCTTTTAATGTCAAACCGGCGCTGGCGGTTGGAGACCAGCGTCTTCGATGCTTCCGAAGCAATGCTTCACGCGTCAGCCTTCCATTGGGCTTTGACAGTCGTGCGGTCATTAAGGCCGACGGTTCTAATTAATGAACCATTAATTATGGTTTTTATGGGCTGCCTATAAATAGGGCTTACCTCCTTCCTTTAGCAGTCCCATACTTGGACTATTTTCTTTTAACAGCGAGTGCTCTGAGAGACTCCATCTTCTCCCTTCAAGGACTTTACCAGGGGCTTGCCTCCATGGATGAAGATGGCCCAGAGCTTTCATGCTTCTGTTTGGTCTCTTCAGAAGATTACCACTGTCAAGTGATTTCAATAACAGAAAGCGTCTCTTTGAGCTCCTTTTATGTCCGCGCTTCAATGCAGAGAATTCAACTCTTAATAGAGGCCTCTGCGGGTACGCCATCCCAATTTGCCATGATATTTTTTTTAGTCCAACTAAGTCTGAATTTTGATATCTCTTAAAGAGATTCATCATCTGGATTTTCTTCTGAAGTCAGTTGGTGCCTTCCTCTTTTGGAAGTTGCGCTATTGACTTAGACTTCTCTGGACGCGAGTATAGTAGACTTAGGCGCCTGGCCGCAGGTTTTGCACATAGAGCTCGCGTCTTGAGGCTGTCGACTTAGGAGAATTTCAACTCAGACTGGAGGTCTCAGGCCTGAATCTTGCAACTCCTGTTCATCCGACAGGGAGACGGCAATTTTCGCGTCTGATTCTCTTCGCGTCTCATATTGTAGACGCAGGTACAAAACTGTGGTCGAACTCTGTATGTTGTCACAGCTTTGATCGCGTCTGTTTCTGCCGCCGCAGATGTTCGCTGCGTGGGTCATTCCTGCGTCTGACGATTTCAGCAATAACTGTGTCTGTCATTTAGTTTTTCTGTTGAAGTATACTAAGCTTCAGATCTTCTAATTTTGTTGCTTCTTGCAGGTAGGCTTGATCATCCTTTTTCATGTTCGCTGGGCCCTTGGGAGAATATATCGGCCAGCGAACTTGGTCGATGGTCGACTACAGGAGAAGAATTCATGACTCCTGCCTTCAGGAGATTGGGACCGGACCCTCGCCAAGATCTCTTTGAATTCAATGCACCAGTCATGCTTCTTGGCATGGCATGGTCAGAGTGAGGATGGCGGCGGGGATAGCGGTGGATATAGTAGTGGGTAGCATCCCCTGTGAGGTCTCAAAACCTCCTCTCTTACCCCAGAAGTGACATCGAGGAAACTCCATGCTCACTGGACGACCTTCTGGCGGAAGAGATGTTCATCAACGAAGGATCGTATCCCGCCACTTCGGATGGTCAGGCGGAATTGGAGGATTCTGCTGCCATCAGACCTCAAGAAACACCATTGTTCTTTCGATGGCGACGCAATTAGCATCCGAACGCCATTACAGTGCTCATCCCATCTTTGGCGCCTTTCCAAACATCCTGTACTTGGAATTGTATGCAACTTTGAGGAGTGAGTGCAACCTCTGAGAGAGAGAGGGACTTCTTTGTGTACTCCTTAACTGTAACACTCAATCTCATTGTATAAGAGAGCGTTTTGTATCACTGTCATATGCCTGGATATAAATAAAAGTGGCACTTTTCTTTTTGTCTCTTCTATTGTCTTGGACTCTCTTGTTTCTTTTTAGCCAGACGCATAGAAGCAAAGAATCTTCGGCTTGTCAAAACTATGATGAAGATTTTAACAAGTCAAATTTCGTGGAGAAAAATCCTATTTCAGGAACCCCACAATGCTGTCAGAGGTGTGATATTAACTTGACAGAAATAAGATAATTTTGGTGGGCCTGCCACTTTATAAAAAGAAAGTGACAGGTTGAATTGGTACCCCAGGGAAGGTGAGCTTTTATCAAAGGTTTAAGCTCAACTGGAGAGTTGATGAAAACACTGTTAACGGTATAATGTTAACCTAACAATGTTTTTGGGTAGACTTGTTATTCTGTTGAGGAGAATAATAAGTGAGACTAGGCTTACGGGGAGTCTAGGAAAGTCTTTACCGTTAGAGGTGTGATATTAACTTAACAGGTTGAATGAAGTCTTGTCAGAAGTGTAATGTTAACTTGACAAGGGTGTGAGTCAGAGGTGTGATATTAACTTGACTCAAAAGCTTTTCAGTTTTATTTGAGAAAACTAAAAGTGTCACTGTCATAGGTGTAATGTTTAACTTGACAATGAGGGTAATGCTAGAGGTGTAATTTTGAACTTGGCATTAGTCATCTCGACTTCAGCGAGGAAGTCCGAGGAAAAGTCATGGTCGTAAGTGTATTGTTGAACTTGGCGATGACCTGGATGCTGGAGGTGTAGTGTTAAACTTAGCATCGTTCATTTCAGTTTCGATACGGAAGTCTGAAGGAAGGTGACTGTCAGAGGTGTGATGTTAACTTTACAGGAACTCGATGTACTGTTTAGAAGTATAATGTTAACTTAACAGTAATTTGTCAGAGGTGTGGTATTAACTTGACAGAAATTGATTTGCGATATAAGCAATTTGAGGACCTGTCATTCTATTGATGAGAATTGGCAAGTGGAGTTTAAAAATGTCAGAGGTATAGTGTTAACTTGAAAATTTGGATTTGCGATATGAGCAATTTTGAAGACTTGTCATTCTATTAATGAGAATTGGCAAGTGGATTTTAAAGTGCCAGAGGTATAGTGTTAACTTGGCAACGACTGTATTTCGTGGACCTACCATTCTGTGGATGAGAATTGCTAAGGGATTTTGGAGGGGAGAGTGGAGTCAAGTCCACTTAGGATTTTAGCAAATCCTCAGCTGTCAACGGATTTGAGGTGCCTTTACCAACTACCGTTTGAGTTGGGCTAGCCATGCTATTCCCCTCAGCATGATGAGTTGTTGAAGACTTATGTTGGGCTTAAAAGCCAACATTTTCCTCTATCCTTAGCCGTCGGAGGCATTGGATATTAATGAAGAAGCTCTTCTTGATTTGATCAGAGGTGTACTTTTAACTTGATCGGTGGAAGAACACTATCTAAGGACTTTAGGAATCTGCCATTGATCGGCATCATGAGTGTATCGCCATTTGACGTTATGAGACGATATGACCCATTTGAGTAGACTGACTCTACTACAAATGGCCATTCCCATTGGGCTGGAATTTTTCTTTTGTCTTATGCGTCATTACCATGAGTCTTCTGACGGCTAAGACAAGATCGCCTTTCTTGAAAGTTCTCATTTTAACTTTCTTGTTGAAGGCTCTGGTAATTCGAGCTTGGTAAAGCTCGATTTGCTATTGGGCCTGCAGACGCTTACCGTCTAAGGCCTCCAATTCCTGGAGTCGCTGTCGATGCTTCTCCTCTGTTGTCATCTCCGCTGTCAGGGCGACGCGTAGAGATGAAATTTGGATTCGAGTGGAAGCACGGCTTCACACCCATAGACCAAAGAAAATGGCGTAGCTTTAGTTGGGGTTCGCACAGTTGTGCGGTAGGCCCATAAGCATTCACCCAGCTTGTCGTCCCAATCACGTTGACTTTTCGAGACGAATTTCTTAAGAAGCTTGCCAATTGTCTTGTTGAAAGCTTCTGCGAGGCCGTTAGCGGCAGGATAGTATGCGTTGAGGACACACTCTGGATTCTGAACTTATGGCAGAATTTCTGGAAAGCCTGGCTGATGAACTGGGGTCCATTGTCATGGACAATTCGCCGAGGTATGCCGAAACGGTAAATAACGTAATGTTCACAAACTTGATCACGTTAGACAATTTTACCTCCTTCAAAGGAATGGCCTCGGCCTATTTAGAGAAGTAATCGGTTATGCTAAAATAAACCGATGTCCTTTTGATGATGGTGGGCTGATAGGGCCAACCACATCCATTCCCCACATTTCAAATGGCCAGGTAGAGGTTGTAGAGTGAAGGTACCCTGGTGCTTGATGGATGAAATCCCCATGTACTTGACAGGCGTGACATCTTTTGGCATAAGTGACGGTGTCAGCAATCATCTTGGGCCAGTAATATCCCAACCTTTGGAGTCGGTATGCAAGTTTTGGCCAGGTTGATGGGCTCCACACATGCCGTCATGGGCTTCTTTCAATACTCCTGTGCCTCCTTTTGTGAAAGGCAGCAAAGCAAGATCCTGTCATGCGATCGACGATACAGTGTTCGCGTAATCGCATTATAGTAGTATTTGGGGGCTTTCCTTCGAATGGCAGCCGCTTCTTTGGTGTCTTCAGGCAGGATGCATATAGGACATAATCAATGTAGGAGAATCGCCAGTCTCTAGGCTCTGGACCGGTTGACAATTCCAGCGCTTCTTTGCTTTGAGAATCTCCTGTTGGCTCCTGGTTATCCTCAGGAGCAATTCTCGGGCAATACAGGTCGTGGCTGTGGACAAATATCTTCTCCACTGTTCCAGCCGGAAGAGCTAAAGAGGCAGCGAGGGATGCCAGTGCATCTGCATGCGCATTTTGCCTCCGCGGTACATGGTCGATGTAGAAGTTTGTAAACTTCCCAGCCATGTGAACAGTTGCATTGTAATAGGGTACTAGGTCTTCATGTCTGACTTCGTACTCTCCGCGAACTTGGTTGACGATGAGTTTGGAGTCACCATATGCCTCGAGATTTTTAACGCCAATCTCATCGGCGAGTTGCATCCTAATCAAAAAAGCATTGTACTTCGCCACATTGTTGGAATACGGCTCAGTTAATGAGACAGCTCGAGGAATCATATAGTTCTGCGGGGAGACGAGTACTACTCCTACTCCTGCGACTATGTGTCCTTTTGGGCTTGTTCTTGATGCACCATCAAAGAAAAGTTGCCACACCTGTCTTTCAAAGGATGTCTGGGTCTGGCAGGCTTCAGCGACCTCGTCTGGGAGATCGTCGTAAAGTTTGGTTGCCCTCGGATCTGGATGCTCAGCCAGGAAATCCGCCACCGCTTGTCCTTTAATGGCCTCTGTGGTAAAAAGTGCATTTCATATTGAGACAACAATATGGCCCACTTTGCCAGTCGGCCATTTAGCGATGAAGGCTTTGTCATGAGTAACCTCAAAGGGTTGACTTTTGATATGACATTTATGGTTTAGCCTCCAGATAGTGTCGCATTTTCTGAATGGCGAACACCAGTGCCAAACATTCCTTCTCGATCGGGTTGTACCGATGTTCGGCTCCGATCATGTTCTACTCAGATAGTAGATCGCTTGCTCTCGTCCCTGATCATCATTCTGAGCTAGTAGAGCTCCCAAAGAATGATCCATTGCTCGGACGTATACCAGGAAAGGTTTTCAGGATATCGGAGCTGCAAGGACTGGTGGTTGTGTAAGGTATTGCTTGATTTCCTTCAAATGCTTGTTGGCAAGCGTCGCCTCAAATGAACGAAACACCCTTCTTCATTAGCTTAGCGAAGGGTTGGCATCTTCCAGAGAGATTTGAGATAAACCTGCGGATGTATGCCAATCGTCCTTGCAATCCCCTGAGTTCCTTGAGATTCTTCGGGGGTTGCATCTCCTGGATAGCGCGAATCTTTTCCGGATCTAAATGAATTCCTGTGGAAGTCACTACAAACCCTAAGAACTTGCCGCTGGCCACCCCCAGGAAGGATTTGGTAGGGTTCATCTTCAACTGATGGGCCCGCATGATGTCGAAGACAACCTTTAGATCAGGGATATGATCACCTTTAGCGCGGCTTTTTACCGCAATATCATCAACATAGCATTCCACTATTTTGCGCATTTGCTGCTGGAAAATGGCGTTCATAGCCCTTGATATGTTGCCCCCGCATTCTTCTGTCCGAAGGGCATGACGGTATAGCAGTAGATCCCAATGGTGTCCTGAAGGAGGTGTGCTTTTCGTCGTCAGGATACATTTTGATTTGATTGTATCATGAGAACCCGTCCATGAAGGACATTCGTTCGAATCCACAAGTATTGTCAATCATGACGTCTGTGATTGGCAGTGGGAATTCGTCTTGGGACAAGCCTCGTTTAGATCACGAAAGTCGATGCAGATCCGGATCTTTCCGTTTTTCTTAGCAACGGGGACGATGTTGGCTACCCAATCGGGATGTTATTCTTCCCTGATGAAGCCAGAATCTATAAGCTTTCTGACTTCTGATTGAATCGCCTCCATTATCTCTGGACGGAATCGTCGCTGTTGTTGTTTGACAGGCTTTACGTCCGGATTGATGTTGAGGCGGTGCATAGCTACTTGAGGATCAAGTCCAGGCATGTCTTCGTAATTTCAAGCGAAGACATCTTTATACTCTTGAACAAGAGATATTAGATCCTTTTTCTCCGACGGTGACAGGCCGTCGCTTATGAAGATGGGCTTAGGGTTAGCCTCATCTCCTAGATTGATCTGAACAACCTTGTCTTCTGTGGGTGGCTCTCGCTGTTCAAAGCGGGTATCCCAAAGAGTATTTAAATGTTTAATCCAAGGATCTGTATCGGATTGGATCATTTCTTCATCTCCATCTTTCAGGTGGCTTGTTGAAACCATGTTCACTGAAAGTTCCCCGAAAATGTTGCCGACACTAGCATCTGACTCCCACGAGGACGTGCCTGATGAGTAATCATGGCCCCATGTCTCTTCAGAGTCAGAGGCTGATGGGATCGGAGTTGACACATAGCCAACCCCCTACGAGTCTGATGATAATAATCAGGTGCTTTCCCTTTCGGCACAAAGGATTGAAGTAGCGTTCTCCTTCCTTTGCCGAAGTTCAACCCGAGTCTGCCGGTTAGGTCATACCCCATGTTTTTCATCATTCTGAGTGCCTTTGGCTCATAATGACCGAACTGAGGGGATTCCTCCTCGCCTTCTGATTCTTCGTGGGGCGTTGGTTCAGACGAGATTCGCCCAAAAAGAATTGGTTTTTGGCTCTTCCTTCTCGCTGGAACCATGAATATTGATTGTTGCGCATCGCCGACATTTCGATATGTTTCGAAGGACGATTTCACTGGTACATGCAATGATGTCAAAGTATCCATTGCCGACCAGAGATCGTCATCCACGTCGGTACTAGTGTCTGACGGCACTGAATCAGAAGCAAACACAGAAAAATACGCCAGATCTAAATCTTCATTAATATATCATCCGCCTACATCATCGGCGGAGGTATTATCAACATCGGGCCTATTAATGCCCATTACAGGTGGATCTAGCTCCCACACACACTCATCCTCCTCCAGCTCGGTGTCGGCTTCATTGCCAGAGTCTGGTTCCTCTGGTTGCGGGATTTCATCTGTTCCCTCAGAGTCTTGGTACAGGAGGGAATCTGTGAAATAATTCTCGACTCCCTTGAACGGATGCCTTTCGGCAATCAACGTTCGCACCTTTCCACTCCCGTCAATGTATTTCATGACCTGGTGGAGGGTAGAGGGAACGATAGAATTGCGATGAATCCATGGTCGTCCCAGCAGCAAGTTGTAGGAGGTGTCAGCATCTATGACGTAGCATATCACCTCTGACCTTAGGTCTCCAATCTGGCATTTGAGCTTGACCTTCCCCATGGACGGGTACTATTGGCATTGAACCATAAATGGTCGTCTGAGTAGGGCTCAAACGGTGAGTAGGAATCCCCAAATGTTGCATGACCCTGCGAGGCATGATGCTCAATGCAGACCCGGGATCTACCTGGATGCGGTTCACCTCAGATGATCCAATATACCCTGCGAAGTAAAGGGGTCGATCATGTTTCCCTTTGACTTGCATATCATCTGCCGTGAAGGTGATGCGGGGAATATTATGGGAGGCGTGGAGGCAATCCTCTACATCTTCCTCCTTTGGTAGCTGGGTCATGAAGACTTCAGCATTAGCCAGAGCTTCTTGTAGAGCTTCTCTGATCGACTTTGATAGTCTAAGATGCTCATAAAGCGTAATCCGCGCCGGGATGTTGGCTAGTTGAGCCAGGATATCAAAGCGGTAAGGTGCTGTGGATCCTTCCGCTACGTCCTTCAAAGAACTCGAGAAAACCGAAGTTCTTTCTGTTTCTCCCTGGGTTGCTTCGTGGAGGGCTTGGCTGGCTCTGCAGCGAGTCTTGGAGGAGTTACCGCCACTTCGCCATTCTTTTTCAAATATGGCTGCCCCGAACGGGTTTCTGCCACCAGCTGACTGGGTTCTACGGCCAGAACTATTGTCTCCTCTTCTGAGTCGGTTAGCGAGGGAATATCAGTTTTCGCTTCTCGAGAAGAGGCACACACCACGTTGCAGGATGAAGCCTTTGCTTTGCCTTTAGACTTCCTGCTGGTTACAGTAGTCCATTGCTGGACATCAATAAGGTCGGGATGAACCCACATGACTTCTCCCCGAGGTATGGGAACAGGTACCAAGCCCTTTTCTTACTGCTGGTGAGGGTCTGTGTTGAACATTCTCAGCTCTCCTCTTGGGATAGGGACTACTCCAGAGGGTGTTGGGGGTTGTCTCCCAAACTGGAGAAGTGACGTCATATTAGTCGTCACCTTCTTCTGCTCTGGTCGGAGTTTCAATACCTCCGCGTCAATCAGGGCTTGAAGGATGTCCTTGAAGACATAACAGCTCTTGGTAGGGTGTCCCAACATCCTGTGGTACATGCAGTAGCTGGGATTATTGGTTTTACCGACTTCCTCGGGGCGCCTAGCTTCAGGAAGCTTTAGTCGATTGCTCTTGTTGAGTAATTTGAAGAGCGAGTCGACATGTTCATCCTTGAAGGAATACTGCTTGTTGGCCCGTGGTTGGCTTGAAGAGCCACTTCCCTTGACCGGTTGAGGTTTGACAGGGGGCTTGGTCTCTGCTGCCAAGTTATCCTTCCTTTTGGCTTGGAGGGATGTGTCTGGCGCACGCCTCGTTGACCTTTCAGGCCTGGGTTTGTTTTCTTCCGCTCTGACGCGGGCGACAATCTCCTCAGCCTGTTCACCTTGTTAGACTAATTGCTTCCAGGTGCGGCTTTCAGCAACTCCTATTTGAGCAAGGAGTGAGGTTTAGAGATTGTGGCGGCATGTTTCCACCAGGGTAACCTGGGTTATACCGCTCGGACATCGGAGTGCCACGTTCCGAAATCTTTCCACGAAAGACTTAACGGACTCTCCTTTCGCTGCTTGGTGGCTAAAAGGGTAGGCATGTTGACCTCCGAGTCATCTTCAAAGAAGCGTGTTAAGAACAGCTTCTCCAAATCACCCCAGTTCTTGATGGAACCTTCTGGGAGCTTCATGAACCATTCAAAGGCCAGCCCTTTTAGGGTGCCGATAAATAAACACGCCAGGATGGCGTCGTTATCTATCACATTCCTAATTTGGGACTTGAAATAGTAGATGTGTTGGTTCGGTGAACCTTTCCCATCAAATGCTTGGAGGGTTGGAGCCTTGAACTTGGGCGGGTATGGAACCAGGTCCCATTCGGCTGGATATGGGCAGACCACTCCTGCTTCTTGGAGACCTTTCCGATTGGTAAGGGCTTCAAGGCGTTGCTCCAACTGATTCATTCTTTTAGAATGAACCTTTCCCTGGTCTTGATCATTCTTTTCCTGCGACGAGGATTTAGACGAACCAGAGGTGGGTTGCTCTTTCTTCTCGGAGTGTTCGGAAGATGAGTTTTCTCCCTCTTTTCGTTTGCCCTTAGACTTTCTAGGGGGAGATTTCCTCCTGTCTTCGAGCAACTGTGCGAGCATCTACTTGAGAGAGTCGATGGATTCTTGCTGAGCATGAATCATCTCGAGTTGTTCCTTCTGGACCTGGGCTTGCAGCTCCAAGCGCTTAGTGGTCTCCTCAGGAGTGCTCGTCATGTATATGAAGGCCTCTTTCTCTATAGAAGAGTTTGAGGCCTGCGACTCTGCAATGGCAGAGTGCGAGTCATTAATCTCAATGCCCCGGGCTAGGCATTATAGTTGATCGGGGGAATGGCCCCGGTCCGGGTGCGAGTGTGTCGGTACACTCCTTCCGGTTCAGAGTCAGACTCGTCGGAGCTGACTACAGGCTGTTTTCCCCTGCTCCTTCTCGCCATGTTAGCAGTGAGCTCTAGATACTCAGTGTCAGAGAAGATCCTCCACATGTAAGAGCGTCTTCTTTGGCTGATGGGGGGAATCAGGGTCAGCTGTCTAACTAAGGACTGCTGGTTCACGCCTGAACCGCAACGGCACTCAGAGAGCATAGAGATGAGCCGTTGGCAGCAACATGATGAAGTGGTTTGATTAGCACTTCTTTTCTTTGTCAAGTAATCCCTTAGATCCATGGGAAGAGGATCGAAGAGATTAGCCTCGCAACTTCGAGGGCGGGAGGCATCCTTGCGCTGTACAGCTTGGATGCAGATTCAGAGACGCGTTCTCGCGTCACAGCTTTAGGACGCGTGCCTGGCGTCTCTGTTGAGAAGAGACGTGGTTGTCGCGTTGCTGCTTGATGCGTCGGGGCAGGGACGTTTGAGAGTGAGTGGGCTGCTGGGCTCCACGCCTAAGGGCGCGTGCCTCTTGCACTTGACAAGGCGCGCAGGCTTCGCCTTGGGCGTTTGGTGAGTTGGACTTCAGAGGACCTAATTTGGGGAGTCTCGCGTTTGGGCCGCCAAACGCGGACTTCGCGTGCTGGACGTGGCGCGGCCAAGGCGCCGGATTGAACTTTGCGTCCTGCCTCAGTTGGACAATCAGAAGTTCTAACTTGCAGTTGACGCGCACGCCTCCTCTGTCGACGCTCAGCGTTTCGGTTGCGTCGTGGAGGTGGAGAGAAACCAACGACGACTTGGTGCTGAGGGAGAGGGTGGACTGACTGGACACCAGAGATTTTGACCACGCGGGTCTCCTGAGAGACACTGACGCGTGTGTTCCACATGGCGCGGTTGGTCGCAACGGCAGTTGTGCCTGAGACCACGCGGGCCTCCTGAGAGACGTTGGCGCGTGTATCCTACTTGGCACAGTTGGCTGCGACACCCTTTGCAGCAGCTGTTGGCCCAAGAGGTTACACTCTCTTGTTTTGTGTTTTGATGATGACAAACCAAATAAGAGCTATTTGGTACTAATGAATTTATTCAAGATAAGTTTCAGGTTTTGTACCTTGTTTGGAGACCATTGGCTTAGCTTTTGCAAGAACTTCTAAGGTTCACATAGCAAGGAAGGCAAATTGCACAATCAAGGAAGGATCATAGAAGAGAAGGCACTAGTAAGGCATTGGATGGCTCAAAGACTTGAAGATTGCTCTAAAAGTATTTAATCATTGTATTTTAATTTTATAGTTTGTTAAAGAATAGTGAATAGGTTTGAAGCTCTATCACACACGTTTTTGCGCACATGTTTATTCCAAAATGTTTTCTTATGATTTATACAAAACATTTTGTATACAAGATTTTGTCTACATGTATATCTTTATGTTTTATACTAATCTATGTTCAAAAGTATTTTTGTCAAAAACAAAATCTCTTTTATATTCTTTCAAAAACCTGATTTTTAACCTGTTCCGGTCGACCGACCGTCGACTGATTCTATGTCAGGTTTGACCGGTCGACCGTGGAACTGGCAGGTGCACGTATCCGTGTGCATGTCTGCCGGTCGACCGTGCAGTCGACCGACTGTAGCTCAGTCTGCTCTCGGTTAAAATGGGTCGACCGGGCGGTCGACCGCTGGCCTGCAACGGTCATATATTTGAACTTGCGGTCGACCGACCGGTCGACCGACAAAGCCGTTTGAACAGTAACGGGCATTTTTTTCTGAGCTGTTTATTTTTGTCTTTTTCTCACTTAAGTGAGTTTAATGACCTGTTTTGGGTTTAATACATTCTGATTAGCCTTAAAAATGTTTTATCTTCTAACCCTAGCCCTCTCCTATAAATAGGGGTGTTTGGGAGAGATTGGCTTACCTAATCATTACAAGAAAATTCAAAAGTTTAAGGCATTCAAAAGAGCTTGGTTTCTTGGTTTTTGTGCTGAAATTCTCTTTCATTTTCTGAAGTGTTTTCAAGAATTCTCTGATTTCATTTTCTTTTCTCTTTACACACAAGAGCTTCATTCCTACTCAATATTCTCTAAGGACCTTTGTAAGAGAAGAGATATTTGAAAGAGAGAGTTTGTGGTTTTTGACTACCAAGATATTGCTTGTACTGAAATTGTGGAGTTGGGTACTCCGGTGATCTTTGTAACATCTTTGTGATAGTGGAAGTGGTCGGAATCCTTCTGGGGAAGGCGGGGAAGTAGAGCTGGGTGCTCGAACCTCGATAACATATCCTTGTGTTTGCGATTGGTTTACTTTTCTTTGTTCTTGCACTACTTTCATTGCTATTACTTCTTGTTTTTGATTGTCATTGCCATATCCATCATATTTCATCTTGTCAATCAAAATCCCATACAACAAGGTTGCATTGCACACCTCCAACTCTTATTTACGAGGAATCAGGAGGAAGGAGTTTAGAACCCTTCACGGGGCATTCGGCTCTTAGTCTTGTTTTGGGAGATTGTTGCATCATATTTTTAAATTGTGCATTGATTAGCTTTATCACCTATTCACCCCCCTCTAGGTGATTTTCAATTGGTATCAGAGCTTGGACTCTAGGTTTTGGCTTAACATTCATAGGGAGATCCTTAAAATTTGCTAATCAACATTTCTCATTTCATTCATTCATCACTAGTAAACATGGCGATAACATTAAATCCCCACCTAAATTTGATGGACTCAACTTCCCTATTTGGAAGGTTAGGATGACTATCTTTTTGCAATCATTAGGTAGTTTAGTGGCTAAGTCCTTGACCAAACCCTATGTAGCACCCGATAGTGATGAGAGCACATGGACCGACTACAACTTTAGAGAATATGAGGCTAACTCTAAGGCCCAAAACTCCATTTTAACCGCCTTGAATGAGGATGACCTTACACGGGTAATTCATTGCCAATCCGCCTATGAGATTTGGCAACACTTATTGGTCACACATGAAGGGACTTCACAAGTCAAGAGAGCTAAGATAGATCTCTTGAGGTCTCAATATAAATCATTTAAAATGCTTGATGATGAATCTATTGATTGTATGATTACTAGATTCACTAAAATCACCAATGGCTTTCTTCCTTAGGTGACGTCATCTCCAACGATCAAAAGGTGCGCAAAGTGATTCGGGCTCTTCCTCCATCTTGGGAGATAAAGGCCACCACCTTGAAGGAATTGAACGACAAAGATGAGATGGACATCATTAGTCTCATTGGGAACCTAAAGACCCATGAGATGGAGAAGAAAGCAAGAGAAGAGGCCGCTCCAACAAAGAAGAAGTCCATAGCTTTCAAGTCTTCATCCACTCTTGAAGACGATGAAGAAGATGAAGAAGAAGATGAGGAGCTCTCCCTCCTTGTGCAAAATGTCAAAAGGATGTACCGGAGGAACAAGCTCAACTTTCGGAGAAAATTTGAAGGCAAAGAGGAGAGGAAAATTATATGCTACAATTGCCGAAAGCCCGGACACATCATGGCGGATTGCCCGGAGTTCAAGAAGAAGATGACCTCCTCCTTCAAGCCAAAGAAATCGGAAGAAAAGAAAGCGTATAAGGCAACTTGGGATTCGGAAAGCGAGTCCGAGGAAGAGGCGGATGTAGCAAATATGTGTTTCATGGCAAACACACCTAAGGTAATCCCTCAACCCCTTGATGATGAAGATGATGAATTAAGTAAGGAAGTTCTTGTACATGCTTTTGTTGAACTTTCTGAAACTTATGATAACAAGAAAATTGAATGTTTTAAATTGCAAAAGAAGTTGCTTTTCTCAAAAATCAACTTGCTATGGTTTCTAAAGAAAAGGATGACATTTCTTCTAATCTCATTTCTATTCAAAATGAATTTAATGCCTACAAGGTTTCTTGTAAGGGAAAATCTCCTATTGTTGATGAAAAAGAAATTTCCTCTTTAAAAACTAAAATGGTTGATTTTGAAAAAGTTTTGAAAGATTGTGCTTTTAACACTAAGAAACTTGAAGAAATTTTTTCTAAAAAGCACACCCCTCATGCTCACACTACACATAACACTTCTCATGCTAAATCTTTTCATGCTCACAACTCCCATGCTCACAAATCACACACTCACTATGCTTTTAAATATGGTAGAGTATATAGATGCACATATTGTGGTAAAAATGGACATTTAGCTAAGTTTTGTTATGATCAATTAAATAGATCCAATAATCTTGTTTGGGTTCATGGCTCTAACCCTCAAGGACCCAAGAAAATGTGGGTACCAAAATCAAGTCCTAAATTATTTGATGTAGGTACACACCAAGGCTCCAAGACGTAGGGAGCGGTGGTACCTTGATAGTGGTTGTTCAAGACACATGACGTTGGATATCAATAACTTTACAACCCTATCAAGGTACATGGAAGGTGGCTCCGTCACCTTCGGGATGACTCCAAAGGGACTATCATCGGTATAGGTAACATTCAAATTGGTGCATCTCTTATTATTGAGAATGTTGTTTTAGTTGAAGGTTTGAAACATAATTTGCTTAGCATTAGTCAATTTGTGATCGTGGACTTAAAGTTGTTTTTGATGATTGTTCTTGCAAGATTTTTGATATTAAAACAAATGATTGTATTCTCACAGGTTTTCGTGATGATAATGTTTATATCATTGACATGCTTAATATTGAGTGTTCTACTAAATGCTTGAATGCTTTTGATGAAATTCTTGGCTTTGGCATAGAAGATTAGGACATGCTTCTTTTGAACATCTTTCTAGGATTAATTCAAAGGAATTGGTGAAGGGTATTCCTTGCTTGAAGTTTGAGAAAGACCGCATTTGTGGTGCGTGCCAACTTGGGAAACAAACCAAGTCTTCCTTCAAACCAATCAAGGATATCATGTCAACTAGGCCTTTAGAATTAATTCATATGGATCTTTTTGGACCTACTAAAACTAAGAGTTTAAATGGTAGTAGATATGCATATGTTTTGGTTGATGATTTTTTCCCGTTTCACTTGGGTTTTCTTTTGGAACACAAAGATCAAACCTTTTCTCATTTTAAGATTTTTCGAAAAAGGGTTAAAAGAAAAAGGTTTTCCGATTTTGAAAATAAGGAGTGATAGAGGTGGTGAGTTTGTAAACCAACTCTTCATGACTTATTATGATGAAAAGGAATTAAGCATGAAATGTCTTGTCCTAGAACTCCACAACAAAATGGAGTTGTAGAAAGGAAAAATAGAACACTTCAAGAGATGGCTAGGACAGTGATAAGTGAATACGACCTCCCTCAATATTTATGGGCCGAGGCCGTAAACACCGCATGCTATATATCTAACCGTATTTATTTGTATAAAAATTCTTCCAAAACATCTTTTGAAATGTATCACTCTAGAAACCTAATGTTGCTTATTTTAAAGTTTTTGGATGCAAGTGTTTTGTTTTAAATACTAAAGAAAATTTGGGTAAATTTGATGCTAAGGCTTATGAAGCAATTTTTGTTGGATATTCTACAACTAGTAAAGCTTATAGAGTATTCATTAGATCTTCTCGTACCATTGAAGAATCCATGCATGTTAAATTTGAAGAATCTAATGTGGTTGTTGAGAATGTTGTAGAGATTGAACCATTAGGTGAAGACATGGAGAGACTATCCTTGAAGGACTCACCCGCTCAAGAAGAAAAGCAAGAATCTATTGGTGATGTTCAAGAGGATAAAGAGGAAGCTCTCAACCGCTTCCTAAAGCTTGGAGATACGCTACAAATCATCCTAAGGAGCTCATCTTGGGTGATGCATCTAAAGGAGTCACAACGCGCTCCAAACTCCATGACCTATGTGGTAACTTTGCTTTCATTTCTCATTTTGAACCCAAAGGCATTCTCGAAGCCGAGACGGACCCATATTGGTTGCTTGCCATGCAAGAGGAACTCAATCAATTTGAGCGCAACCAAGTTTGGCACCTTGTTCCTAAACCCCACGATAGACCAATAATTGGTACTAAGTGGATCTTTAGAAACAAGATGGATGAGTCCGAAAATGTCATTAGGAATAAAGCTAGGTTAGTGGCCCAAGGTTACACTCAAGTTGAAGGAATTGACTTTGAGGAGACCTTTGCACCCGTAGCACGGCTTGAAGCCATACGGATGACACTAGCTTTTGCATCTTTCAAAAATTTTAAACTTTTTCAAATGGATGTGAAAAGTGCATTTTTGAATGGTTTTATTAATGAAGAAGTTTATGTTTCTCAACCTCCCGGTTTTGTTGATCATGTTCATCCCGATTTTATTTTTAAACTTGATAAAGCTTTATATGGATTGAAACAAGCTCCTAGAGCTTGGTATGAAGGCTTTCTAGTTTTCTTATTTCAAATGATTTTATTAAAGGCAAAGTAGATACAACACTATTCACTAAGCATGTTGATAATGACATTTTAATTGTGCAAATTTATGTTGATGATATAATTTTTGGTTCTACTAATGAGCTTTTGTGCAAGGATTTTGAAAAGGTAATGCAACTTGAGTTTGAAATGTCTTCAATGGGTGAGCTCAATTTCTTCCTTGGACTCCAAATCAAGCAATTGCAAACGGGACGTTCATAAGTCAAGCCAAGTACGCAAAGGAACTTGTAAAGAAGTTTGGACTTGAAGGCTCAAAGACTTGCAACACTCCCATGGCAACTACAACCAAGCTTGATAAAGATGACCAAGGTAAAAATGTTGATATTAAATTATATAGAAGCATGATAGGAAGTCTTTTATATTTAACGGCAAGTAGGCCGGATATCATGTTTAGTGTGTGTCTTTGTGCTAGATTTCAATCGTGTCCTAAAGAGTCCCATCTTATTGCGGTAAAACGCATTATTCGTTATATTAAGGGCACTATTGGGATGGGTCTATGATATCCGAAAATCGGAGATTTCTCAATGACTAGTTATTCGGATGCCGACTATGCGGGTTGTAGAGTAGATAGAAAGAGTACTAGTGGGACATGTCAATTTCTTGGTAATTGTCTTGTTTCATGGTCCTCTAGGAAATAAAATTCCGTAGCACTCTCAACCGCCGAGGTGGAGTATGTTGCCGCGGGGGCTTGTTGTGCACAAGTCCTTTGGATGAAACATACTCTCCTTGATTTTGATTTGCATTTGATCATATAAAAATATTTTGTGATAATACTAGTACTATACACATGACTAAGAATGCAAATCAATATAGTAAGACCAAGCACATTGAGATTAGATATCACTTTCTTAGAGATCATTTTGAGAAAGGAGATATAGATATTGATTATGTTTTCACGGATTTACAACTAGCCGATATTTTCACTAAACCACTTGATTTTGCTAGATTCTCGTTTATTTGTGGAGAACTTAATGTTTGTGTTATTGAATAAACATGTTTTTCATACCCTTTTTGATGCATGACAAAAAGGGGGAGAATAAGTTTACATGGGACAAAATAAGTTCATTTGGTCTTGGTTCCATATGAATTTATATGTTTTGGTTTTATGAGTTTTTTGTTATGAGTCTTGTGTTTTATGAATTTGAGAACTCTTGTATTTTGTGTTTTATTGGTATTGTTTCAATTTGGTTTCAAATTGGCATCAAGAGTATGTTTTTAATAAATTCTTGTGTTTTTCATATAGCATAATTTGAGGGGGAGTCTTCTCCTCCCCTATATTTTTGTCTATAGCCTATTTGTTTTGTCATCATCAAAAGGGGGAGATTGTTGGCCCAAGAGGTTACACTCTCTTGTTTTGTGTTTTGATGATGACAAACCAAATAAGAGCTATTTGGTACTAATGAATTTATTCAAGATAAGTTTCAGGTTTTGTACCATGTTTGGAGACCATTGGCTTAGCTTTTGCAAGAACTTCTAAGGTTCACATAGCAAGGAAGGCAAATTGCACAATCAAGGAAAGATCATAGAAGAGAAGGCACTAGCAAGGCATTGGATGGCTCAAAGACTTGAAGATTGCTCTAAAAGTATTTAATCATTATATTTTTAGTTTTATAGTTTGTTAAAGAATAGTGAATAGGTTTGAAGCTCTATCACACACGTTTTTGTGCACATGTTTATTCCAAATGTTTTCTTATGATTTATACAAAAACATTTTGTATACAAGATTTTGTCTACATGTATATCTTTATGTTTTATACTAATATATGTTCAAAAGTATTTTTGTCAAAACAAATCTCTTTTATATTCTTTCAAAAACCTGATTTTTAACCTGTTCCGGTCGACTGACCGGTCGACTGATTCTATGTCAGGTTTGACCGGTCGACCGTGGAACTGGCAGGTGCACGTATCCGTGTGCATGTCTGCCGGTCGACCGTGCAGTCGACCGACTGTAGCTCAGTCTGCTCTCGGTTAAAATGGGTCGACCGGGCGGTCGACCGCTGGCCTGCAACGATCATATATTTGAGCTTGCGGTCGACCGACGGTCGACCGACAAAGCCGTTTGAACAGTAACGGGCATTTTTTCTGAGCTGTTTATTTTTGTCTTTTTCTCACTTAAGTGAGTTTAAATGACCTGTTTTGGGTTTAATACATTCTGATTAACCTTAAAATGTTTTTATCTTCTAACCCTAGCCCTCTCCTATAAATAGGGTGTTTGGGGAGAGATTGGCTTACCTAATCATTACAAGAAAAATTCAAAAGTTTAAGGCATTCAAAAGAGCTTGGTTTCTTGGTTTTTGTGCTGAAATTCTCTTTCATTTTCTGAAGTGTTTTCAAGAATTCTCTGATTTCATTTTCTTTTCTCTTTACACACAAGAGCTTCATTCCTACTCAATATTCTCTAAGGACTTTGTAAGAGAAGAGATATTTGAAAGAGAGAGTTTGTGGTCTTTTGACTACCAAGATATTGCTTGTACTGAAATTGTGGAGTTGGGTACTCCGTGATCTTTGTAACATCTTTGTGATAGTGGAAGTGGTCGGAATCCTTCTGGGAAGGCGGGGAAGTAGAGCTGGGTGCTCGAACCTCGATAACATATCCTTGTGTTTGCGATTGGTTTACTTTTCTTTGTTCTTGCACTACTTTCATTGCTATTACTTCTTGTTTTTGATTGTCATTGCCATATCCATCATATTTCATCTTGTCAATCAAAATCCCATACAACAAGGTTGCATTGCGCACCTCCAACTCTTATTTACGAGGAATCAGGAGGAAGGAGTTCAGAACCCTTCACGGGCATTCGGCTCTTAGTCTTGTTTTGGGAGATTGTTGTATCATATTTTTAAATTGTGCATTGATTAGCTTTATCACCTATTCACCCCCTCTCTAGTGATTTTCAGCAGCAGCGCCCGAGAGAGCCTCAGATCGGACTTCGGGCCATTCCCAGTCGAGACCCTGCGGCAGACGCGGGTCCTTGGGCTATTGGAGCCGGAAGAGAGAAACTCCTCATACTTTGCCTGGTCGAACTCGACGACAAGCGATTTGACCATCTTCCCCTTATAGAGGACGTCACCTTGCGCCACGATTTGTTCGTCAGTGACAAATGTAGTCCCCAGCGGAATCGCCATCTCTTGTATGCGTCAGAAAAGGAGGATTCGATTGTAAAATTCTTTTGATTGGATAGAAAATTACAACAGATCAGTCTTTCCGATTACAAGGGAGGGAGGATGTTGAGTCTTGAATCCTCCCTTTGTTTAAGGCTGGGTTCTTCAAGTGGCGGTGGAGAGTGAATCTTATTCTCCGTTGACCGGGTGAACGTTGAGATCTTCCGGGGCTTTTCTCTTCGGGTGGTTGACGGAGTAACACAGCTCTATCGACCATAACTCTCAAAGAGATGTCGGCAAAGGCTAACTTGAACACAGCAAGTTCTCTGAAGGGTTGAACTCTCTCTCTTTTCTCTCAGATCTCTTTTCTCCCAAAAATCGTCCGACCCCTTTGTTGACACTTAAAAAGACAAGATTCTCATTGGTCCGAACGATGTCTAAACTTGTTGACATTTACAAAAGACAAGGGACAGACGAGCTGAAGACCAGTTTTTCACCCAACTCCAAGGGACAAGGAAGCGGTTTGAACTCCACTGATCCAGCAAGCAGACAGTGAACCCGGATTGTTTCTAACAGACCTCAGCAGGTCTAAATGCTAGCATTTAGCATTACATTAGCCCAAGGAGATAGCTTCGCTTGAGAGGCTAACATCATCCAGAGCATCGCCAGGAAGCTAACTGACAGCTTCGCCGAAAAGCCTCTTTTCGGACTTCGTCAGAATTGCCTCTAGCTCCGCTATGAGCTTCAAGCGGGCAGCTCCGCCATCAGCCTGCTATAGTCAACCTTTGACCAATCAAAACTCCTGATAAGATCGGATTCAATCTAATCAAATCCAATCAGGATTCAATATGGCAGGTGATTGCCACAATCTCTTGACTCTCTTGAAACGAGTAAGTGGATCAGGGAGAATCTCCTAACAATATGGAAAGGATCATAACACATCGGAAAGATCAACCGACTTGCCATTTTCTAGCTCCGCGGAAGCTATTATAGCCTCGCAGCAAGGCTACTTTCCAGATTCAAACAGATTCGGTTCAATCTGTTTCTATATCTTCAAAGGGGACGATTATACCCTTACTTTCTCTATAAATAGCCCATCAGGGGCACAAGGGAGGGGATCGCATCGCACAGGAGAGAGAGGACTCCACAAGCAGAGACTTCTTCATAACGCATCGTGCGTTCTCTAATTCAGAGACCTTCCAAGAGAAATACTTCTCTTTTCAGGGTGGTGATACCCTAACAACCTCTTTTCCTCAAGGAATCTCCGGAACCAGGCGAGAAGGAATTCCTCACAGAAGTGGTTTTGAGAAGTAGTCAGAGGGTTCTACCAATCCTCTATTCTCTGATTCCCGGAACCAGGCGAGAAGGGAATCTCATCGCTCGCATCGTCAAAGGGACAAAGTGGTCGCGCGCTGACCAGACTCCTATCGGCACACTTCTCCAGAATCTCTGAGGAGATCTACTTGTAATCTTTTTAAGAATACTTGTAATTTAGCTCCTCAAACTTTTATTTGTAAGTTTTCCCCCTTTGCAAACATAATGGAAAATAAGATGGCGACTCCGCTGGGGACTGTATTCTCCTCTGCTGAGAATCAAGTGTCGCAATGCGACGAACAGACCTTCGGGTCTATCTCTGAATTCAGAAAAGCCGGTGCAGCCAGATCTTCTCTGGCTAAATCTTCAAGCAAAGTCTCTGCGGAGACGGAAAGGTTCTCTGCAAACCTGCCGCAGTTCTCTGGCGCAACAAGGAAACATGCCCGCGGCCCAGATCCTGCACTTTTGAGAACCTTGTTATCCAGATCGGTCAAGGAAGATTTAAAGAAGTCCTCTCTGGGGGTGGCCTGATGCTTCGAGCACGGAAGCACGGGAAGGTCTTCATGACCAAGGTTTCAAATCAGAAACCAGAGGCAGAATTTTGCCAACACCCCGCAGCCCCGCTTGTGGCTATTCAGGTTCCTTGCGAACCTATGCATCCTCTGCCAAAACGGATATGGAGGCCTAAACAGAGGTCCTCTGCTGAAACTTCAGGCGTAGCCACGCCAGATCCGCGCCTCTCTTATGAAGAAAAAGGCAAGATGCCCGCCTGCGCCAACAATGCTGCCAACCATAAAGTCAAGACGGCGATCATACCGTCGCCTAGAGCAGCAATGCCTACTGCTAGCCCTGTCCTCACAAGCAAGGCTATTGTACCTCGGCATACTCATCGGGTTTACAGCCGCGAGGCTAGAACCAGAGCACTATGCGGTGCTGATCCTTTCCGCAGGAATAAGGGGAACGATGCGTTGTCCCATATACCAGATTGTTCAGGCCCCTACAGGGCCGACCTGCGAGAATTCTTGGCGGACAAGCGGAGATTGAAGCATTTCCAGACTACTTCCTCCTGTCTTCGACGATGTGACTGCCAATTGGTGATGGTCCATTCTATGCAGTGTCGGTTACGACCGACCCTCGCCACTGCTCCATATCGGCGATCAGTCTTTGATCGACTGTCTGCGCGCGTCCCGATGAGGCATCCCAAAAGGAGCGGGCCACCGGATCCAGCCTCTGCATCCGTCAACATGACCGAAGGGGGCGAGAGCTGCGCGGAAGAAGTCAAGCCTCTGACGACACCCCTTTCGGCTCCCCAGATCCAGATTATAGCCCGGCTTAGGTGAAGTCTTGGTGCGCGGAGAAGGTGTTTTCCGAAGCACCAGATCCAGGGTGGCGATACCCTATAATTATGAGCAGCCTTCCTCCTCGACGGTCCCAACCGTGCCACAACTCAGGCGGTCACCCCAATCATCCGATGGAGAATATGAAGACAGCGGGTATGCCTCTTCAGCAACAGTCAGTTCGGTGCGAACGGACAAAGCATCGGTCAATATGGCCGAGAACGCCAATGACGACCTTCGTCGGCGTTTGGAAGCTCAGGAGCAGACCTCTAGAACTCAGCAAGAGGCCCTGGACAATATTCAACAGATGCTCGCTCAGCTCCTCAGCAACCGGAATGATGATACCGGGAGTAATCATGACGAGAGGGACATCTCAGCAATGATCCGCCCAAGACGGAGAGAACCCAGGGAGGCTCTTCCCTGGATGCCGAAGTCCTTAAAGGCCTTCAAGCTCAAATTTCATCCCTACTCAGAAGGATGAATTGAAGAAAGTGGGGGTAGTCCGTCCTTACCCACTGGAATGGGATTCGGTGCCATATCCGCCAAAGTTCAAACCACCAACGTTGCATACGTATGATGGTAAGAGCTCGCCCAATCAGCACATCTACTATTTCCGGTCCCAGACCGGTAATGTTCTAAGCAACGACGCCATCATGGCTAGGTTGTTCATCGGCACCTTGAAAGGGTGGCATTCGACTGGTTCCGAAGCCTTCCTCAGGGCTCTATCAATTCCTGGATCGACCTGGAAACTCGGTTCCTCTCTCGCTTCTATGAGGATGACACCGAAGTGACCATGGACAAGCTCCTTTCCACTGTGCAGAGGAAAGGCGAATCTGTCCGTGAATACATTGAGCGGTTCAGAATCTATCTCTGATGTGCCCAGCAGGGATGCCTTTACCCATGCTTTTACAAACATGCAGACATAACTTCTCGGATCAAGTAGAAGTTCGCATGGGGCTGTCAAGGCCCACACTTGGAAGGAACTGGTCGAACAAGCTGAGATAGCCGAAAAATCGGCTAAAAGTTCGAGTCATCCGCCCCTAGAAGCAAATGGGGCGCGAACAACAAAGGGCGCAGCGATCTCCCGCAATCTTCCCAAGCTAAAGGGAAGGAAATTATGTCCGTCGAGCTGACCGGGGACATGCAGTCAAAGGCCAAGAAGAGCAGCTTCAACAATCAGGAGCCCAAGTTCCCTCCTAAACAGTACTCCTTCAGAGACGACCAGGTGGTCACGATATTCCATCTGCTCCACAAAGGGAATAAGATGAAGTTGCCAGATGCTCGACGCCCTGATGAGATAGGGCGCACAAACGACCCTAAGTACTGCCTCTACCACAGGATGATCCACCATCCTACTGACAAGTGCTATGTTCTCAAGGATAGAATTCAAGCCTTGGTCGACGCCGGAGTCCTCACATTGAAGACGAACAGAAGAAAGTCACTGCCAACATGGTGACTCTTGAGTTCGGCACTGCCCAGAAGGTCACAGTTCCTGACGGGACCTATCCAGCCCCACACCGCGGTTGGAAGTCAGGCATCCTCCAGCCATGACTCAATACAACAAGGGTCTCGTCCCTTTGACATTGGAGACAGGGGAAGTTATGTGGATACACCCTGACCTCGTCCAAGACGTACAGCGGACGTCGAAGGACTCCAGCAAAAAGGGCAAGTCCTGCAATGTCATCTCTGTCCTGCCAGATGATGGTAATCTTACTTCGGCTTCCCTCAGCGATTCAGAAGAAGAGAAGCATGCCTGTACAGCGCAGGCAGATGCGCCTCAACAGATGGGCACCCGGTCTGGAAAGTCATACCTAAGGCAGTATGACAGAACTACTAACGAGATACAGCAACAAACGGCGTCAGTACCAATGCCGACATCCACTCCAATTCCAGCCAAGGGAAAGGAAAACCTAAGGAAGTGCGATTCGACCACGTGCTGAAGAAACCGCCAAGCCAAGGGCTAGCCACGCCCTTTCGCTTTGATATATTGGCCCATTTAGCCATATCCCGGCTCGTATCACAATACACGAGCTCCTTCGTCTCTCTAAAGAGACAAGAGAGGCACTCAGAGATGCGCTAGCCAACTCAGAGTCCTTTCTGACATACATGCCTGAGATTCCTGGTGATGAGATGCGGCCTTCCTGCTCAGAGTGCCATCACGCACAGTCAAAGGTACCTGCCATTACCTTCACGGCGGAAGATATGCTTCTCAAAGACAACAAGCATGATCGACCTCTGTACTATACCGGATATATCGGTTCCACATGCATTGAAAGAATACAAGTCGATCCGGGGTCTGCGCTCAGCATCATCCCCAAAAGGCTCCTCTACTTCCTTGGCATACCACTGTACAGGTTGTCCGCAACCACCACTACAATATATGGTTTCAACGCCGGGAGCAGCCATCCGCTTGGAAAGATTCGGCTTCGCTGCAGAATCGGAAGCCTGAAGTCAGAAGTGACATGCTATGTCATTGACGCGGACACATCATACAACCTGCTACTGGGACGACCATGGATCCATGCCAACTGGATCGTTCCATCCACTCTCCATCAGTGCTTCAATTATGTTGAGGATGATGCGACGGTACGAACTGTCTTCGCTGAGAAACAGCCCTTCAAGGGGGTGGAAAACTATTTCACAGATGCTCTCCTATATCAAGAGGCTAGTGGAACGCCGGGAGAACCATTGCCAGACAGTGATGAAAGCGGCAATGAGGCGGATTCGGAATCTGAAACGGGCATGCCGGCTATTCTGATTGGCGAGCCAATTGTAGCATGCTTTAATGATCCCCGATGTAAGATCCCTTCTGATGAGGAAGGCGAATGGATAATTAATGATAATATTTCTTTTGATTATCCTGCGAGCATTGAGTCGATCAAATCCATTATGGATGGCTCTCTTCATATGCCCGTACATGAGTCGAGTGTGGCTAGTACATCCGTGGAAGCCATAGAAGGGGCCACGCTGGTAGTCCCTCCGTCCAAGCAAGGTCAGTCGCCGATAATCTTCGGCAAAGTCCGCCAGGGAGATCCTCAACTACAGACTCAAGCTCAGAGTCGGATGCTCCACAGTTCTTTCATTACGCGCCATCAGCGCGCCATATCATGAAGAAGATGGGTTACAACCTGAAGCAGGGAGCGGGCCTAAACTTCGGAAAAGGAAGACGCAGCTTGATGCGTAACTCCGTCCCAAGAGGGAAACCTGCAAATTACTATGATAGTACACGCAGGGGTTGGGTTATGTTACACCCACATCATCAACAACGGTTCAGGACAAAGCGATGGATCGATCCCATCACAGTCGGCCTCATCCTCCGAATGGGACTCTAATGTCAGCATAGGAGGGATATTCGAAAGCCTCATGACTTCAAGCAGTCAGTTGGAACCCGCAGAGGTTGCCGATGAGGAATCATGGGCCCAGCAATTGAGCCTCCAATGGGAAAAGCGGTTTGAGCTGCGCGAGCCGCCTACCGAAGACAAGGTGATGCAGGTGAACTTGGGCAGTCAGGATCATCCAAACCGATTTTCATAAGTGAAAGCTTATCACTCATCGAAAAGGAAGAATTGATAATGCTCGTGAAAGAGTATATAGATGTCTTCGCCTGGAGCTATGAAGACATGCCCGGACTTGATCCACAGGTCGCCATGCACCGTCTAAACATCAAGCCCGACGTTAAGCCAGTCAAGCAGCAACAACGTCGGTTCCGCCCAAACATCATGGAGGCTATTGAAGCCGAAGTTCATAAGCTCATTGCTTGTGGCTTCATCCGGGAGGAACAACATCCAGATTGGGTGGCTAACATAGTCCCCGTCCTCAAGAAGAATGGGAAAATACGAATCTGCATCGACTACCGTGATCTCAATACGGCCTGTCCCAAAGATGAATTCCCATTGCCGATCACCGATGTCATGATCGACAACACATGCGGATTCGAGAGGATGTCTTTCATGGACGGCTTCTCAGGGTACAACCAGGTCAAGATGTATCCTGATGACGAGAAGCATACTTCTTTCCGAACGCCATTGGGGGTATACTGCTACACTGTAATGCCCTTCGGACTGAAGAACGCCGGAGCAACCTACCAGCGGGCAATGAGCATGATCTTCCGCGATCATCTCCGAAAGACGGTGGAGTGCTATGTTGACGACATTGCCGTCAAAAGCCGCAGCAAAAATGAACATCTTCGCGATCTGAGAACGATGTTCGACATAATGCGGGCTCATCAGCTGAAAATGAACCCGACAAAATCCTTCTTGGGAGTGTCCAGCGGCAAATTCCTTGGTTCATTGTCACATCAAAAGGGATCCATCTGGACCCAGACAAAGTCAAAGCCATACAGGACATGCATCCACCAAGGAACCTCAAAGAGCTCCGAGGCTTGCAAGGCAGATTAGCCTACATCAGAAGATTCATAGCAAATCTTTCGGGCCGTTGCCAGCCCTTTACCCGTCTCATGAAAAAGGGTACTGCCTTCATATGGGACCAAGCCTGTCAAGAAGCTTATGAAGACATTAAGAGGTATCTCACAAAACCTCCGGTCTTAGTGGCCCCTACATCAGGGAAACCATTCTTGCTTTATGTAAAAGCTCTGGACTATTCCCTCGGCGCTCTCCTCGCCCAGAAGGACGACAATGGCCATGAGCAGGCATTTATTATCTCAGCAGGACTCTCATAGGAGCGGAATCTCGCTACAATCCTATTGAGAAAGAGTGTTTAGCTCTCGTCTTCGCTGTCCAGAAGACTCGACATTATTTGGTTGGCCAAACCATACATGTCATCTCCAGGGTGAACCCTTTACGTCTTCTCATGACGAAGCCAGGGTCGTTGAACTCAAGATTGGCTAAATGGGCACTGCTATTGTCCCAATACGACATAACCTTTACCCCTCAAAAGGCGGTTAAAGGTCAAGCCCTTGTAGAGTTCTTGGCTGCGCATCCAGTTCCGGAACATTCAAAACTTCACGAAGACATCCCTGATGAGGTCTTCGAGTCTAATGCAACCTCAGCAGAGGAAGTGTGGCAGATGTTCTTCGACGGAGCATCGCGGATGGGCCCTAAAGGCAAGATTATTGCCGGAGTGGGGGTTGTGTTCATCTCCCCACAGGATCATATCCTTCCCAGGGCATTCTCCTTGACAGAGTCATGCTCTAACAATGTAGCGGAATACAATGCTCTGCTCATCGGTCTCCAGCTCGCCCATGGAATGGGGGTACGCTATCTTGAAGCTTATGGCGATTCAAAACTGATCATTAGCCAGGTAAAAGGTGAATATGAAGTCCGCCATGAGGACTTGGTGCCTTACTATCATACAGCTATCGAACTGGCTAGCCTATTTGAAGGCTTCTACATCGGGCATGTGTCTCGATCTCAGAATACCAAGGCGGATGCTCTCGCTGCATTAGCGACAACGCTAGCCTTGCCAGCCGACACCGAGTATCACCTCACAGTCGCAACCCGGCATCTCGTATGCTCCAAGCATATGCTAAGGATCCAAGAAGTCCATCATACCTCCGTGGATCTTGAGCCGAGGGATTGGCGCTTCCCTCTCATTGACTACGCTCTGCACGGTCTGCTTCCAGATGATCCCAAGAAGCGGCGTCCATCAGACGAAGGTCGCTCCGTTTCTACTATGATCCCACTTTGAAGACACTCTACCGTCGTTCATATGACGGTGTCCTCCTCCGTTGTCTCTCTCATTCAGAGGCACAGGAAGTGCTTAAAGAAGCACATGATGGCATTTGCGGAGCTCACCAGCCGGGTCCAAAGCTTAAAGACAGGCTGCACAGACTTGGGTACTACTGGCCGACCATGATGGCCGATGCCACCCAATATGCACGAAGGTGTAAGGCGTGCCAGGTCCATGCAGACTTCATACACCAACCTTCAGAATTGCTCCACCCTACTGTTGCTTCATGGCCATTTGAAGCATGGGGAATCGATGTCGTAGGGCCAATCAGTCCCTCTTCGGCAAGAGGTCATCGGTTTATCCTCGCAATAACCGACTACTTCTCAAAATGGGCAGAGGCCATACCGTTGGCCGAAGTTAAAACCTCCAGTCTGGTTAGCTTCATCAAACACCAGGTCATCCATCGATTTGGTGAACCCAGACGGATCATCCATGACAATGGTCCCCAATTCGTAAGCCAAGGGTTCTATCGGTTCTGCGATAAATACCGAATTCAGAATGTGGCTTCAACCGCCTACAATCCTGCCGCCAATGGCTTGGCAGAGGCATTTAACAAGACAATCATCAAGCTGCTCAAGAAGTTTGTCTCCTCGAACAAGCGAGATTGGGACGAAAAGCTCGGTGAATGCCTTTGGGCCTACCGGACCACGATCCGGACACCGACAGGCAATACGCCTTTCTCCCTGGTATATGGGTGCGAAGCGGTCATCCCATTGGAAATCCAGGTGCCATCATTACGGGTAGCCTTGACTACTAAGATGACATCAGAAGACAATGATCGCCTGCGTCTTCAAGAGCTCGAAGCCCTAGACGAGAAGCGGCTACAAGCTCAGCAACACATCGAGCTATATCAGGCTCGGATGTCAAAAGCCTTCAATAAAAAGGTCAAGCAAAGAGTCTTCTAGAAAGGAGACCTGGTCTTAGCTGTCAGACGACCGATGATCATGACGCACAAGACCAAAGGCAAATTTCAGCCTAAATGGGAAGGACCGTTTGTGATAGAGACGGTCTATTCAAACGGAGCATACCGCCTTACGACTGCAGACGGCGACCTCCTCATGATGCCAATCAACGGCAAATTCTTAAAGAAATACTATCCTTAATCAAGGATCTTGCTCTCGATCATGTTAACATTACACCTCTGATCGAGACCCGCGCGTCCGGAATACGCACAAAGAGAGCCTCTCCCTTTCTCCAAGCATATCAAACCTGCTGGTAGCTGGGGGTTTGCTTAAAATCCCAAGGGACCTGCTCCCATTTGATTCCCTCTCCAAAATCACCTACCAATTCTCATCCATAGAATGGTAGGACCACATATACTCCGCTGTTACGTTAACATTTAACCTATGACAGCAGCCCTCTCATTTCTCCTCGTGAGAACGAGATCTCCAAAGTCACTTACCAATTCTCATCCATAGAATGGTAGGACCACATATATCCCACTGTTATGTTAACATTAAACCTATGACAGTGGTTCCCTCGTGCAAACGAGACCTCTTCACCTATTGATTGAAGCTTGGTGGCTTCTCAACCAGTTACGTCATTGCGACCTCTGAACTGGCAGATAGCCAAGTTTCATCTACCATTGAGCTTAGTGACGTCTCAATTGGTCATGTCATTGCGACCTCTGAACCAGCAGACAGCTAAGTCTCGATCCCGAGCCCTGTTGACATTTACAAAAGACAGGTCTCGATACTCGTTGACATTTACAAAGACGAGTATCACCTATTGATTGAAGCTTGGTGGCTTCTCAACCAGTTACGTCATTGCGACCTCTGAACTGGCAGATAGCCAAGTTTCATCTACCATTGAGCTTAGTGGCGTCTCAAATTGGTTATGTCATTGCGACCTCTGAACCAGCAGACAGCTAAGTCTCAATCTTGAGCCCTGTTGACATTTACAAAAGACAGGTCTCGATACTCGTTGACATTTACAAAAGACGAGTATCACCTATTGATTGAAGCTTGGTGGCTTCTCAACCAGTTACGTCATTGCGACCTCTGAACTGGCAGATAGCCAAGTTTCATCTACCATTGAGCTTAGTGACGTCTCAATTGGTCATGTCATTGCGACCTCTGAACCAGCAGACAGCTAAGTCTCGATCCCGAGCCCTGTTGACATTTACAAAAGACAGGTCTTGATACTCGTTGACATTTACAAAAGACGAGTATCACCTATTGATTGCAGCTTGGTGGCTTCTCAACCAGTTACGTCATTGCGACCTCTGAACTGGCAGATAGCCAAGTTTCATCTACCATTGAGCTTAGTGGCGTCTAAATTGGTCATGTCATTGCGACCCCTGAACCAGCTGACAGCTAAGTCTCAATCTCGATGCTTGCTGACATTTACAAAAGGCAAGTATCTCCCTTCCTTTCAAGCCCCGCAAAGGGCTAACCTCGAGACTGGCAACGTCCCATTCGGTTATGTTACTGCAACCTCTGAACCAACAGACAGTCATGTCTCATTATCTAAACAACAGACGACAAAAGAAAAATTTTCTATTAAATCCAAAAGGATGGGATACATGGAGGAGCCTATAGGCGTACATGATAAGATCGGATCCGATCTCCGAGCGAAGCTAGCCGCGTCCTCCTGTCATCTTCAGCCTGGGCCAGCGCCTGTGATCTTAGCTCTGCCTCATCGAAGTCCACCGCCTGAGCCAGACGAGCCTCGGTCTCCGCCAAAGTCGCCCTCTGTGATGACTTCCGCTCCGCCAGTTCCTCACTTCGAGCCCTGAGCTGCTTAAGCCGCGCAGACTCTTCATGACGCATCTGTGTAGCCTTCGACAAGAGGAGATTTGCCTTTCGGATCATCTCTTCAGCCCTCTTGATCTTATCTTCAGCGTCAAAAAGAGCACTGTTGGAAGCATCAATTGCACTCCCAACCTCTGCTTCCTCTGCCTCCAAGGACCTCAAGTCAGAGGAGATAGCCTCAACAGCCTCTTGGGCAGCGAGCTGAGCCTCGCGCTTCTGGGCGACAAGACGTGCGAGCCGTTCATCAGCCAAAGACGCTGCGTCGGAACGATAGAAATGGCGCCATTCCTCCACGTCCTTCTCAAGGTCGTCTACCAGGAGCTCCAGAGCAGTAGCTTGATGGTACCCCTCAAAGTCCCGAATACACTCAATGCCACGGGAGAGAACCATCTTCAGCTTCGAAAATGGCACAGGCGAGCCCTTCAAGACTAGACCGATAGTCTGCTCCAAACTATTATAGAAGCTGTCGACCAGATTACCGATAAAGTCATTCTCAGCTTCATCAACCCTTGAGACAACCTCGGAGCAATCTACCAACCTAGTCGACACCACCGCGGAAGAAGAAGCGGGAACATCGACAGCAGCAGGGCAAGCCAAAGGTGACCTCGGCGGAGTCCTCAGCGACACCAGCACGCCAGCCACCGCGGAGGTAGGACTGGCAACCACCTCCTGAGCAGCAGGCTCAACTACCAGCGTCGGGGAGGTAGGGCTCACAATCACCCTCAATGCCGTATTCGGCAAGACAGTCTGCACCCCACTCGTTGATATGACTGGAAGTGGGGGTACCTCTGGGACTGCCGCCTCTTCAACCTCAGGGCCCTCCGCTGATTTGGGCTGATAAAAAGGCAGGTCGCCATACAGCGCGTCTAACACAGCTGCGTCTGCCCCGGTCGAAGCGCTCATATCGCCCTTTGACCCTTCAGGAAAACCCTCCGCTTCTTTCGAAGCTGATGCACCTTGGGGACGAATACCTGCAACAAAACCAAGGTCAAAAAGGGGGACGCAACAAATAGGCGAGGACCAAGAGATCTTAGTCTTACCGAAGGCCGATGTCACCTCGTCAGCCGCATCAGAATCCAAGGGTCCCATCGGAAAGTTCTTACCAGACTCAACGCGGATAGCCGGCCCACTCGCCGATTCCTCCGCAGACCACCCGGCAGAGCTGGATGCCATGGGACTTCCTCTAGAAGCCTCAGCGCCCGAAGGGCCAATATCGGCCGCATGATCCCCAGACTCCTCCGAGCGAGTAAAGGAACCAGCTGCACTTCCATAAGTGAACAGGGGATCGTAGTGCTCCCCTTGCTCTCCAATTGCCTCAGCTCCTGCAACAAAAGCAAATGATGAGTTATTTAAAGTGCGCTGAAGGCATATTATATGGAGGCCAATCTTACCAGTAGTCGGTTCAGCAACCGACGGCTCAGCCACTAATGGAGCAGCAGAAGGAGGCGCAGCAGAGGGCTCACCCTCTACCACGATGGTAGGAGTCTGGCGACGGGGCCTCTTCGCCGACGACTTCCTACGGGATCCACTCCCACGCTTCCTTTTGAAGTGGACCTCAGAGTCCTCTTCCTCCACTTCTTCCACATGCTGTGGGGGAGCTGCTCCCACTACACCAGACCCGGCTTCACGAGCACCAGCTTCGTGGGCATCAGCCCTTGTCTCTGCCTCAAAGCGAGGGCTCCCCGCATCAGAAGCCTCGCTGTCATCTATAGCGATGAACTCCTCTATGCCAGGAACACGGACTCGTTTGCCCTCCATCTTATCAGAAGCCTTCTGCCTCATCCGATGAGAAATTAACCTCACACCCGAACGGTTGACGTTAAACCTAGCAGGCGTAGAGTTCGAAGCCGCATACCATTGGCAGAAACACAGGGTCGTCCATAGGCCAGGATCCCTCAACGGCGTGCGTAGCCACGCTCTAGTGTCATCCGCGGTAAAGAACCGCCAAGCACGAGCCCCATCAATGAGGCTCCCCATGAAAGCCAGGTCCGGATTCGGGTTGCCCACATACAACTGGTCATACCCAAATTGGCGGGCGAACCGGCTCGGGATGTAGGGCTCCATGTAGCAGATATCCCCACTCCGGTACAGCAGATGCGAGGGCCGGATACACACCAGCCACTCGAAAACACCCCGACTCATGGGGGATCGACCCGATTCCACATCACGGAATTCCTCGTTGTATCCTGCACCCCGCAGGCGAGGAAAACAGCGGAACAGGCTGTAAGCGTCATAACGACGCACTAACTTACGGGCCTCGGCCACATAAGTTTTCTGCCACAAACAGCCTTCAAAACGACGGAGAAGCGCCGTTTGAACACCCGGCGGAGGGTCCTCCCCAGCTCCAATTAAAGTAGGGCAGTGCAAGGCGAACCACGCCATCAAGTAGGTGTACGGTAAACCTACCCTAGGATTGGGCCCGTCACAAGGCAGGACGGCACCCTTCCCCCGCCTTGACGCCATCGGCCTGCAGAAAGCCTCCGTCAGAACACGAAGGCCCCTCTGAATACAACACACCATGGCCGGGAGAAGACCCAGACGGTGGCCATGGACCAAACGAACGGCAGGCAGCAGCACATTCGGGTGAACAATGTCACCCGAAGAAGAAGGCACGACGCACTTCTTTAACCAGATGGTCAAGAAGCCAGCCAGCAACGCCTTGCGAGACATAGGCCGACGGGCCTGATGGTGAAAGCTCCGAAGAACATCACCCTTCTCGAGAGGACCATCATCTTCTGTCACAACGATGTCCTTTTCAGCATGCACCTCCATCCTTGCCAAGATGTCCTCTTCAGCAACTCCGCAATGAGCTGCCTCGGGCGCACTAGTCATATCCGGGAACAAGTAGTTCCCCCAGCTCTTCAAGCTCTTCGAGCTACCCTTGCCACCAGTGTGGATGCTGGAACAAATGTGCAGGTGGCACATCAATTCCCGATATGTCTCAAGCAAAGCAGGCTCTTGCTTCTCCAAGAGAGCCAACTCCGCCTCACACGGAAAATACTCTTCATATGGAAGAGACCCGAAGGGCAAAGCAGAGATCTCTCGCATCTCATGCAGGGCCATGCCCAATTCACCAACCGGGGTGAAGAAAGTCCCCGAGGCTGGGCAGTACAACTCAAGGATGGCGTAGAAGCACGCCACCTTCATCTCAATGCCGTAGCAGGTCGCCCTGACGGCCTCATAGAGGTTCAACCTCTCTAATTCCCCCTCAAAATGATTGAGGATATAATTGGTCAACTCCGCCCACCATGACCTAGGAGGGTGGACCCAACCAGGAGCCCTGAAATCTGTGGCGGGGTAGTTCCCCTCAGCCTCGCAGAACTGAGTACCGAAGGTCGGCGCCGCAGCTGGATTCTCTCCTACTGGAAGGTCCCGCGACACCTTCCCAGGGTATAGCCCTATTATGCTACAAGGAGGGCCCGCCCTCGAATAGCCGGTCTGGAATGTCAACCTCCCGACACTTATAGACTCGGCATTTAGGCTCACGCCCCACGCCATCTTCCGAGCCTGAGTCACGCTCGCGAAGGAAGACAAAGCGAAATGCCGCTTAGTAGACGGGAGATAGAATCTCTCGCCATCCAACTGGAAGATCCACTGGCCTTCGCCGGCCTGCAGCTGGCGATCGGGATCAGGTGCAGCATCCCCGAACATGAAGTCAGGCTTTTTGTAAGCCTGACGGTCAATATCTTCAAACGAAGCCGTAGTCAAGATGCTCCGCATGGCCTGCGGGCCACCGCTCTGAATGAGCGTATCCCGTACAAGGGGGCTCGGCTCACTGAACAAGGAAGCCTGCCCGATGAACTGCAAGCTGATGCTCCCTGCTCGACTGGTTACGCCAAATAGACTGTTCTGAAGGCCGGAGGCGTAATGTACTGCAAAACAAAAAAAAAAATGAACTATGATTAGTTCATCAATCAAATGGACGCGAAGACATAAAAATTCGCTAAGGCATAGCCTCGCCCAGTAAGCAGGAACAGCGGGATAATAGCTTTGATAAAAAGCTTCGCTTCACAGATAAGACTGCATCTTTGCAGGAACTGGCATAGCCCTAAGGGCTGACGTCATCAAAGGACTTCATGACCAACAGTCGTCCTTCGTGGCCACGACTGAAGGCACACGACCCATATCCTGTTCCTCAACAGGATGAAGACTGCCCCAGCAATGGCTTCCTATGGAAGCCCAAGGGAAGAACTGTTCAGTTCTTACTTCCCTGATGCAAGTAAAATAGGGAAGTTAAGGGAAACGAGTTCCCTGATAAGGACAGATCATATTCGATCGTCCTAATAGCCGAGTATCGACTCCAAAGGATGAAGACCACTCTCTAATCAAATTGGAGAGTCTCTTACCAGCGATTGGTCGCTCAATGAACGGAGGAGGAGGACCCTCCGCTGCAGAAGTCGCTGCTTCCTTTCCCGCTCGTCTCTTGGGCGCCATTGAAGGAATGCAAGAGTGCTCAAAGTACTCTGAAGCAAAGGAGGAAGAAGAAGAGGAAGAGATAGAAAGTTCTCTAAAAATAAAGGGAGATCTTCCCATATTCAGCCCAATCGGGCTTTTATAGGCCAATTAGCGCCTAAATCAAGGCCTCGAAAAAGGGCACATGCCGCCGTTTCGAATTAATTCGAAACAGTGCCAAAGCGCCTAAGGCGCTTTTCCCAAAGTGCGACGGTTCAACCCCACTAAAGGGTTAACTCCGCGCAGGAGCAAAGTGCGGGCTTCGCACAAACCTTCAAAGACTTCGCCAGGAGGTCTACCTTAGCCCGCCAAAGAGGCTGCTGTTTGCGGGACATGCCGGTCTCGCGAAGATCATTCGAAGAAAGGACAATGTCCTTAACTCTGCATACAGTTCAGCCCAGCTATGGCCAGACTCTCAGTGAAAGCAAGCAAATCAGATGATCAGACAATGAACTTTCATTGATTCAAAAGCAAGGGTACATTGATATTACATCGAAGTTGTGTTTCATACAACACACTCAGTTGCCCAACAAAGATCTTTTGAGGCATACAAGCGGTTTTATCTGCTACCAAGCCAGATCAACGGGACAGGAAAGGCCTTCCTCCTGCACAAGGCCGTAATCCTTCGCACATGAGCAGATGGTGCCACAAGGACACGGTCATTTTTCTCCACAAAATGGCAGATCTTACCAGGCCATTTTTTTTTGAAGCCTGGCAATAGAAGCTTATCGCCGCCAACACGTCAGATCACCTATAATGGGAACTAGTTTTGATGCTAGTGATCTGACGGGTGTGAGGCCCACTCCCATGAAGTGGATCGTCCCCGACGAAGGCCACCAAAGTTGAAAGTCGGCAGCCAGCCTCACCTCAGATCGAATCATCTCGGATAAGAGGCTGCCAACAGCCCCTGGGACGCGCATCCGCTGCCCCGAATTGTTCCTCCTGCTTAAAAGTAAAGCTTCAACCGGGGAAGCATAAGGCAATTTTATGGCTTCTTCCATCAAGTCACCAGACTGGCAAGCATAGCTCGCTGCAAGGCAAATTGAAGCAAGTTAGCAGTTAAGCACAGAAAGAGCTGCAAAAACATTAAGTCAGATTCTTCAGCGGCAAAGCAATCCGACTTCAGCAGAGGACAAGTTCCACCTGCACAGCAACCATGGGCTGGCTCAGCAAACGCCAAGTCCTAGCCTCGCCTATACGGCAAAGTCAGACTGATCTTGTGAAGAACAGTCTCAACCTCACCAATATGGCAAGACTGCTCAACTATTGAAGAAGCCAAGTCCCAAGTCCTGCCTGCGCAGCGGACTTAACAAGCAATGGTCTTTCTGATCAAATCAAGATGATGGTTTCGCAGAAAGCCGTGATGAGATCCTTCTCTGCAACAGCCAATTGCAAGATGAAGAACAAGGGAAGCTAATCTCTGAAGCGAGCTGCCAAAGCTAAATCAAGGGAGATGAGTTCCCTAAAAAGCGGTGAAGTCTTTGAATGATCAAGACTTACTGGTCCTTGGCCGGTTAGACAACCAGGGTGGGCTTTCCCACTAATTCTGAGATCTGAGTATCTCTCACAACCAAGAGAAGGGAAGAAGAAAGGCAAGGCACTTCTCTTCAGAGGACCTCAAGTGTCCTATTTATAGGCCCCATGGCCTGAGCACAACCACCTCAAGCGTGGAAGCACGAGCGCACTTAAGGCATTGATTGCGCCTTGATGACAGGAACGGTTCCCATTGGAACCGTACAAGGGAAGAAAACGTCTCCCTCATAAAAGGCACTTATGGCGCCTTGAATAAAGGGAATATCCTCCCTTGGAAACATGCAAATCGGAGAACATCTCTCTCGATTGGCGCGAAAGAAGGAATGATCCTCCTCGTAACCGCCCCATGGCAGTTGGCTTTGAAAAAGCAACAGGAGTTCCAAAGCGAACTTATTTCTTGAAAGCCCAGATGCGGAGCTACCCCGACGCGAAGCTATTCGCGAACCAGTGCAAACTCTTCGGCGGATCCATCCCAAAGCAGGATTGAAGGCGAAGCTGAACTCAACCATCATGGCGACGTTCATACTCCACATACCATCACAGCAGTTCAAAGTATTTCGAAGTCTGGGCTATTGCAGACTTTCGAAAACTTTGAAGGGGGTCTTGTTGACACTTAAAAAAGACAAGATTCTCATTGGTCCGAACGATGTCTAAACTTGTTGACATTTACAAAAGACAAGGGACAGACGAGCTGAAGACCAGTTTTTCACCCAACTCCAAGGGACAAGGAAGCGGTTTGGACTCCACTGATCCAGCAAGCAGAACAGTGAACCCGGATTGTTTCTAACAGACCTCAGCAGGTCTAAAATGCTAGCATTTAGCATTACATTAGCCCAAGGAGATAGCTTCGCTTGAGAGGCTAACATCATCCAGAGCATCGCCAGGAAGCTAACTGACAGCTTCGCCGAAAAGCCTCTTTTCGGACTTCGTCAGGAATTGCCTCTAGCTCCGCTATGAGCTTCAAAGCGGGCAGCTCCGCCATCAGCCTGCTATAGTCAACCTTTGACCAATCAAAACTCCTGATAAGATCGGATTCAATCTAATCAAATCCAATCAGGATTCAAATATGGCAGGTGATTGCCACAATCTCTTGACTCTCTTGAAACGAGTAAGTGGATCAGGGAGAATCTCCTAACAATATGGAAAGGATCATAACACATCGGAAAGATCAACCGACTTGCCATTTTCTAGCTCCGCGGAAGCTATTATAGCCTCGCAGCAAGGCTACTTTCCAGATTCAAACAGATTCGGTTCAATCTGTTTCTATATCTTCAAAGGGGACGATTATACCCTTACTTTCTCTATAAATAGCCCATCAGGGGCACAAGGGAGGGGGATCGCATCGCACAGGAGAGAGAGGACTCCACAAGCAGAGACTTCTTCATAACGCATCGTGCGTTCTCTAATTCAGAGACCTTCAAGAAAATACTTCTCTTTTCAGGGTGGTGATACCCTAACAACCTCTTTTCCTCAAGGAATCTCCGGAACCAGGCGAGAAGGAATTCCTCACAGAAGTGGTTTTGAGAAGTAGTCAGAGGGTTCTACCAATCCTCTATTCTCTGATTCCCGGAACCAGGCGAGAAGGGAATCTCATCGCTCGCATCGTCAAAGGGACAAAGTGGTCGCGCGCTGACCAGACTCCTATCGGCACACTTCTCCAGAATCTCTGAGGAGATCTACTTGTAATCTTTTTAAGAATACTTGTAATTTAGCTCCTCAAACTTTTTATTTGTAAGTTTTCCCCCTTTGCAAACATAATGGAAAACACCCTTCTTCATAGCGACGGGCTATTTATAGGGGTTTCAGGGGCGTACGTGCCTCCTAAAAACTCTCCATAATGGGTGCTAACTTTCCCCGTTATGTGGGCCGTGATTGGTCCCGAAACCAGGACGGTTACAACTGAGACGCGGGTGTCAACACACGCGCCATGGAGTTGCTGAGAGGCGGTTTTCGACCCTCGCGCCATAGTGCTGATGAGAAGCGGTTTCGACCCTCGCGCCTTGGTGCTGCTGAGATGCGGGTTTCGACCCTCGCGCCTTGGTGCTGATGAGACGCGGGTTTCGACCCTCGCGCCTTGGTGCGGCTGAGACGCAGGTTTCGACCCTCGCGCTTTGGTGCTGATGAGACGCGGGTTTCGACCCTCGCGCCTTGATGCGGCTGAGACGCGGCCAAAATTGGCTTTGCGTCTAGAACTTAGAATTCTGCTTTTTAATGGCTTGTCTTTTAGTTAATTTTAGACAGCCTACATGTACATGAAGTTAAACATAAACACATGGAAACATGAAAAACTAAATTTTCATTAAAAACAAATTTCATTTCAAGGTATATGTATGATTTGTCAACACAAAAAGTATACATACATATCCCTAAACACAATTTAGTCCATATATATATATTTGCATGAAAGGCAAATGACTCAAGGGTATACATGTATATCTTAAAGTTTGGCAAAATAGACATATACATGAAATGAAAAACACAAAATCATAAAATAAATCCAAAAATAGGAATACAAGTTTAAAATGTATGGATCATCAAAACTAGACTATACTAGCACATCTAATGGGTTCAAATAAGAATTCAAGCACAAACATAAAAAGAGTTACTTGTGGCCCATTCTATATACAAGTATAAATCCTAGTCTTAATGAAAACTAACATCTAAACAAGTAATCAAATCATTAAGCATAAAACGGGATATAAGTCAACATGAAAATCATAAACATGATCATTATGTAAATCCACATGCTATTAAAATCATGATATACATAATAGCTAAACGAATGGTGAGAACACAACAAATGGGTCCATATAAACATGGGTGATCTCAAAAGCTATACATGCATGTCAATGATCTAAGAGTTATGGTATTCAACATACTAAACAAAACATGAGTTATCAAAACAAATATCATAAACATCCATATGATCATTATATATATGCATGTGCATTAGATCTAGTGCATACATATTAGTTTAAACAAGGTGAGAACACTAAATATAGATCCATATAAAACATGGGTGTCTCAAGTAACTAAACATGTATAACACTAATCTAATGAACAAGGCATAAGCATAATGAACAATAAAACAAGACATGCCATAAATGGATGAACATGAAAAGCATGCAAATAAAAACGGGAGTTAGAGATTGATACCAAAACCGATAAAGGCACCTCTCTAGTTCTCCAAACCAATGGTGGTCCTCCTCCACCAAACTCCCCTTGAAAGTGATGCATCCAAATTTATTTTCTTTTAAGCACGGAACGCATCCACTCCAAGGCACCAATACTCTCACGTTATGCGAGAGCTTCCACCTACATCAAAAAGTATAGAGGTGGTCTTTGGTACCCATTTCCTTTTGGGTCCACGGGGTTAGTATCTTTTCTAACCCAAACAAGATTAATTGCTAAATTTTCATGATAAACACGATCATAACAAAATCTAGCAAGGTGGCCTTTTCGATCACAATGTGTACACGTGTACACATGAGCATACATATTATAGTTGTGTCCGTGATGAGCATGTGTATGCCGTGATGGGTGTACATGTAAAGATGGAACTTGTTTCTTGCGAACCAAGATTTCCAAGCGTGTATGATTCAAAGTACATTGGCTCAAGGTGGAGCCCAAACATTCAACACTTTTCTTCAAAACATTTATATCTTTTTCAATACTTGAAGATAAAGTGGAGCATGCAATAGGTGTGCTAGAAGAAGAAGCTACACTAGCATGGCACACATGAGAATCAATATCAATTTTCAAAGATTCATTTTTCTTTAAAACTAAATCCAATTCTTTTGTAATGAAATCAATTTCATTTTTCAAAACAAGGTTATCTTTTAAAACAAAATCCAATTTTGAAGATAAAACCTCATTGTTTTTCATAACATCATTACAATCATTTTTGCTTTTCAAAACATCAATCTCTTTTAGGGTAAGGTCTAGTTGAGATCTTAGTGAGTCACGTTCACTAGTAATCTCTTCCTTCTCTTGCAAAACCGATTCAAAAGTTGAGCATAAATCCTTCATTTCTTCTTTTAGTTTAAAATGATCTTTTTTCAAAAGATTATGTTTTTTCCAAAAAATTTTCAAGCTTTGTGGCAAGTTCCATATTTAAGGTTTGAGCTTCTAAACAACCATCGCAATAGGAACTAGAGCAATCATCTAGTTGAGAATCCGAATGTACCTCAAGGGAGTCTTTCCCTTGGACCATGAGGCAATGCTCGTCGGACTCATCTCTCCTAAATCTTCTCAACTTGTTGACAATCCTTGGTAGCTCAGGAGAAGTCAATATGCTCCAAACTGCAAAAGCCGAATCAAAATGAGCAAACACGGGTAAAAGAAATTCATTAAGAGATGATCTAAGTGTTTGAAGTGCTAATGCATTTGCCTTTTTATGCTTGCTATTATTTAGGTGGGATTCTTGAGTGGAGGCTTGATAAACTAGATGTCCTAGGCTTTTCAAATGACTAGTCATCTTGGCTATCCAAAAATCATGTCTAGTAAAGTCAAACATAGGAGGGCTAGCCATGAGTGCAAACTAAATGTGTGCAAATGAAAATGCAAATGAAGATTAGCAAACCAAGATCTCACTCCTAGGTGGTTAAACCTAAATATCAGGAGCGTAGGCTCTGATACCAATTGAAAATCACCTAGAGGGGGGGGTGAATAGGTGATTATGCTAATCTAATGAACTTAATGCGGAATATAAAAACTAATTGCAATTAACAAGAGATGCACACTCAAACAAGCCAAGCAAATAATTATGAATGAACAATATGAATTTATGCAAGGCACAATAGTAAAGAGAGAGAGATAGAGTAAGAGCCAAGGGATCAAGCGCAAACAACAAGATATGTTTCGAGGTTCGAGCACCCAGCTCTACATCCCCGCCTTTACCCAGAAGGATTTTAAGTCCACTAGCTTGTCCACAAAGGACTCCCACAAAGAGAACCTCTACCGAGGATTTGGGGCAATCACAATTACAAGGAGTACCCAACTCCTCTCCTTACAAACACAACCTCCTCCTTGAGGCACAACTCCAAGCCAACAACAATCACCTCACAACTTGAGGGATTAGCACAAACCAATACAAGGATCACCTCACAACTTGAGGGATACAACCCAAAGGCACAAAGCCAAGAAAAGATTGGGTTTACAACTTGGTGGTCAAAACAACAACCACAAACAATTTCTTTCTCCCACACAAAAATTCTATAGAATAAGAAAGTAGATGTAGCTCAAGTATGGAGAAAACCAATGGAATGGAAATCAAAATCACAAAGAAAATCCTTGGGAAAACTGAAAACAAGATATAGAAGTTGAATTAAAATCTTTTCTCAAAAACCTTTTCTTTGATATTCCAAACCCTAGCAAAAACACCAAATAGATTGTTCAATATAAAGCCCAAAAACTTCTTTTGATTGCTGTGAAAACACTAGAGAGTCAAGAAAAATTCGCACAAAAAATCTTGTAGAAAACAGGCTATTCATGGGGTATTTATAGCCCCCCAAAAAATATAGCTGTTGGCAGCAGAAACTGCCAAAAATGCTCTACCGGTCGACCGTGCGGTCGACCGGCCAACGGTCACATTTTGACTGTTGCCAGCTACCGGTCGACCGCCCGGTCGACCGAAACAAATAGAGAGTTGCCTGCATACAGTCGGTCGCCCGTGCGGTCGACCGGACCATGTGGCAGCCAGCGTGCACGTATCCGTGCACGTCGATCGATCGTCACAGTCGACCGGCTTCTGATCCGGTCGACCCGTACGGTCGACCGATCTAGCCTGGCAGAACTGATCAAGACAGAAAAACTATGGTTTTTATAATTCAATAAATTCCCATAAAACATCTAAAAATCCACAAAAATATTTTATCATTTTGCATTGATATACAAACATGTAATAAAATTTCAACTCAAATATCAAGCATTTTGGATTATTTTTGTGTTAAGGAAAAATTACCGAAAATCAAAACCTGTATTTTTTCAAACTTGGATTTTTTTCAAATAAACTTTGTCCAAAACTTGTCTAAATATAAAAAACATGATATTAAACAATATTTAGGCATGATGTATATGGATATAATCCTATATACATGAAACATATATATATATATATATCCATGTTTTTGACATTAATTCCAAATATGTTTTGTTAAAAATACCAAAACATAAAACGCATGAATAAGTAAGTCAAGACTAAGTTTGTCTAGGAAATTAAGCATGCATGTATATAGAACAAATCTAATATACATTAAACCATGTAAACTTGTTTTGAATCTATCTATTCATGCAAACAAAGATCGGTTAAACCTAAAACCGAAAAACCGAAACCAATATTCAAAACATGAAACGTGTGTGTTTTGTGAACTTGAGCATATCATACTATTCTAATCTTTACAATTTGGATCTAAACACAAAACTTAAACTATGGTACCGAAGTCTTCTTGTAGAGCGCAATCTCCAAGCCGACTCGATCCAAAACTCCTTGATCCACCGAGCAAGTGCTATATATCATCTTTGACGCTCGGGCTCTTGAATCAACATGTGAAAGCTTCCAAATCATCTTGTTGAAGCTAATCACCTACTAATATCTTGATTAATGATCTGAAACTAAAATCACAAGATTATTAGTACACATAACTACATGAGTTAATCATCATCAAAACTAGAGTGGAAGGCTTCTGGGCCAACAATATCCCTCGGACTTAAGGACTCGAGTAAACAAGGCCATAAAACTAAAGAGGATTATTTTATTTTTATCTACCATTTTAGGTGTGAATAATCATGCTTCCTGAGGTATAATTACCCAACTTCAATAAGTGATTTTTATTATCATAAATATTTTTTTATATATTTTTATGACATTTTCAGTCTTTTTTCAATCCCAAAATTGTGTAAGTGTGGAGTGCATAAATCTAAGGAAAAAAATTTAAGATCAAGTTATCTTTTCAATTTTACTTTCTTATCCTAAAATTTAAACAAGACCTATTATTTTGACCCGGTTTAAAATTTCATAATTTTAGGTCTTCCTAATTCCTAAGATAATCTTTGTTTAATTAAAAAGAAGTGTAAAAGAAAGAAAATATAAAACTAACTACGTTATTAAACCCTCCCCCACACTTATCTCATGCATCGTCCTTGATGCCTCGTGAATGTGTATAGACATGAAATAAATGGAGAGGGAAGGAAAAGTACCTTATGGTGGTGGTTCCGGTGGTGATCTGACTGGGCCAAGCGTTGCTACCCAATCAAGATATCGTGGCTCTGGAAGGAACCCACCAATGACCTATCTAACATGACCCAATAAAGAATGATGGATTGAATGGTTTTATTTAAAAATTTATCCCCATCTAATTTTTGATTTTCAAAAATAATTACTGAGTCATTTTTGTCAACATTCTTTTCCAGCAATAAAGTGTGATTTTGGAAGATGATAGATTTGGACGCAAATGGAACATGAGTAAAAACTGATACCGACTCGGGAAGTTAACTCAGATCAAGTCGAGAGTCAACAAAGAGAATCGAAATTGGTTCAAAATTAGGGTCCAAACTAAAGAATTGATGTTCACACACTTTCCCCATGAATGAAGTGTGATCATGAGAGATTGGTGATTCCATTTCACGGTGTACTAGTACAGGATTCAATGTTGACTCCAAAATAGAAAAAAATTTTGGCAAAGATACTGGAGTCATTATTGAATTAAAAAGACAAATGAAATTACTAACATGAGATTCAGGATCACAGTCAGGCTCGGTTTCAATTTCAGGAAAGGGATAACTTGCCAGAATGTCTAGGCGATTTTCATAACTTGGAGCGTGGTCAAGTTCAAATGTATGTTCTGAAATTGAAGCTGGATTTTCAAAATGACATGATTCATAGGTCCAATCAGTAGAGTTAAAGATATAAGGATCAGTCAAAGGTTGATAAGAAAGACTTTCCTTACTCTCATTGATCAATTCGCTCATAAGTGCATCTAATCTACTGATAGGCCTTGTAACAGAATTTGGATTCGGAATCATGTCTTCCATACTCTTTGTAATTGGTTCTTGAAAAAAAATAAGTATGGAAGTTGATTTTGGAAATTATGGTGAATTTGTAGTCCATCGGATTTTGATCTGACTTACGCAAGGGTTTCATACTCAAGTCTAGTATTGATGGTTGTTCATTTTGAATCGGTGAGACTGGAAAAGATGAGTAGGAGTCTTGAAAATTTGGTTGAGATGATGAGTCCAACATGTTTTGCATTCTTTCACAAAAGACTTCCAAACGCTTTTCTAGCTCAAATTCTTCTTCAATTGGATGCTCTTAAAAAGGGGTATGTAGAGTTTGATGTGGGAAGGATTGTGAATTGAGCAAATTTTGTATTTGTTGTAGGGACTCTTCCATACTCCTTTCCAAATCAGATTTTCTTCGGTTGGTGGAATAGGAAAAGGAGTACATGAACCAAAATCGGGGAATGAACTTTGTGAAAATTATGGACAAGGCGGTTGAAAATTTAACTCGGGGAAGTGAATCCCCATTTACTCTGTGAAGAGTTGAAATTATTTTAAAAATTATAGTCATATGATTGAGGATATGGGTCATATTGAGTCGGATAATCTCAACTCGGCATATATGGTTGGTCATGTTGTACATTGCCGGGTCAGAGTTATCCGGGTCAAATGAGGTCGGGGTGAAGTATGGATTCATATTATAATTGAAAGAATTGTTGTTATTAAAATCCCTATCACAATTTATAAAAAAAGAAAAACAAACAAACAAAAAACAAAGAAAGAAAAAAAAAACAAGCCTATGCTAGGGTTGACTTAGACCTAAACGACTCCTAACTGGTTAGATTATCCACCGGGAGTCTATTGTCAGAAGCTGACCACGAGTTAATCGGCCAGGTAGAGGCAAGATCGGTGGGAGGTATCCGTGCCGGAGCAACGAGCCTAATTATGTCAAACCACCGTTCTTCGAGATTTCGCCTCTCAATCCCCAACCTTACACACCGATTTAGCAAGAGTTAAATTCTAACAACTTCCCCCTTAGGTAAATCTCCTAAATGAGTCCGAGATGTCCCTAGGGGCCAACGTCTAGCAATTTTTATTAGGCTTGGGTTGTGTGAGTGGGGAGACGATTTTGGGCTAAGGGTGGGTAATGACTTTCCCACCTTATGTTGTTTTGGGTTTTGCCCTTAAGTTTAATTCGTGCAAATGTGCAATATAGATAAGATGAACACAAAAAGTGAGTAAATCACTGAAGTGTTTGTCCTAACTATATGCAATGCAATATGTACACCTCCTATCAGTATCACAACAGCACAAGAATAAAATACAGTATATTGGAATGAAAATTGACACGTGCCTAGATGTAAATGTCTAAACCATTTTAAAGCATCCAATTACCGTATTTTAATTTTTAAAATTATTTACAGTGTACAGGTAATATAAATAAAAATTAGCAGCAGAATATAAAAATATACAAAATTTACCCAACCACACTTGAGCAAGTGTGAACTTCTGCAATGCTAAAACTTTAACCTACACACCAAAAAACAAAGAAGAAAGGTTAACAAAAGCGTGAAATCAAACCGTTCCCATCCCCGGCAACGGCGCCAAAATTTGATCGAGGGAAAACTACACACAAAAAGTGTATGTTTTGAAATTGATATTTAGCGTGTGTGCTTTGGCTTCCTCGATACTTCCGTTATAGCATAGAGGCTAAAACGAGTCGAATCCACAAGGACGGGAGGCGATAAAAGCTTTACCGGTTGATTCACGTGTTTGTTAAAAAGTTCTTCAAAGTTTTAAAGAATCAAAGAAAAGAAATGAAAGAATGAAAAGAGAAGTGTACAGTGGAAACAAAGAAGTGGGAAACATAGAAAAGAATGGTATTTGTGGTTTTTGATATTTCTAAAATAAAGTGAAAAACAAAGAAAACTCACGGCTACTAACTACTAATGACTCACCAACACGTTAACCTCTTAGTGATAGTTGCCTCACATGTATCATTAGCCATCACTAGTCCTTAGTTCAAGAGCTTTACAAAGCATGGCCCATATGTAACACATCACAATCCAACTCAACAAACAAGTGCAAGCTATACTTAAACCATCAAAACTATAGAAAAGTAAGAATGAAGTAAAGTAATGTTAGCTTGTTAGTGGTTAGGAAGTTAGAGTGTTAGATCCATCATCATGAGCCATCAATGACTCTTGCAAGAGTAAGGCCAAACCGAGGCTATTAGATTCATGTGGATTATCAAATAAGAAGTTAGACTAGTTGGTGGTTAGTAGTTAGTTGCCATGAGATAAAAGCTAGCTACACATGTAAAAGGAAGTAGAGAGAAAATAAAGAGAGGTAAAGAGAGAACCTTTCATAGTTTGTCACATTCTATTACAAGCACTCTGCATTCCACTCATGTATAACTCTCTCCCCTAATACAAGATCTAAAGGAAATGAAAAATACAAAGAGGAGGAGGAAGAAAAACTACACTACACAACCCTAAACTACAAAATGAAAATGAAAACTACCCTAAACCTTGCATATCTTCAACTCTGGAACCTAGGGGGTATTTATAGCCACCAGAGAAGAGGGGGGCCAGGGGACAAACCCTGGCCCAAAACGCGGCCGCGCCGCGGAAACGCCGCAAAAGCCGCATTTTCGCGGCTATAAAGTGGCCGTGTGCGCGGCGCTTCGAGCCGCGTGCTGTCTTGTCTGTCCCCTATCAGCTCCTGTGTCCGGTTTCTGGTTTGCTACCCTGGTTTTGACAGAATCAGCCTCCTAGGTCAATGGCTATCCTAATAGGCCGTTAATCACCAATTAAATGGTGATTTAGGGTGTTCTTCTTCATTACACACCATTGACCTAGAATCAAGCAAGCAAAACTTTATTAGCAGAATTTAATATGAAATAAATGTGAAGTGTGGTATAAAATATGCAGTTTTAGAGACTAATCAGGAGGCCCTCATCTGATAGGCATGGTATGATCGTCGCTTTTACATAGAAGTCGATGTTCCACTCATCATCTTCTATCTTCGATGGCTTCTTCCCATACCAAGCCAGACCTTGTGTGTGCTCTCTTTCACGAGCAACAATGTTACTCACATCTTCCACAATAGGAAGTTGGACTTCCCGTCGAATTTCTCTACTTCGAACTTGGTTGTCGTGGTCAACTTGCTAGGCATTGCTCTGATATCAATTCTTGTTGATCAACACCGATACAACACAGAGAAACACCGAGTTGAAGACTCGGCAGCGAAAACGTAAAAGATCTACCACTAGCAAGCAATCGAGACTAATCACCACACAACTAAAAAATACCAGATTTAACGTGGTTCGACAAGAGTGCCTATGTCCACGGGGAGGAGGGGAGAAACTTTATTGAAAACGGAGAAGAAAATACAAGAGTTAAAAGAAGATCTCTCTCACACAACTCTTAATGGTGGAATTTCTCATAAACTTGACTTGCTTCAAAGGCTACCCCAAGGGGTTTATATAAGCACCAAGGATGATCCTAATCCAACTCAAACTTTAGCAATCCAATCAACACCGCCTCAGAGATAGAAAGAAACCTGAATCTAAACCAAATTGAAAATAGAACCAAGAAAAGACTGCCAGAACCCGACATTAGTCGACTAGATCCTAGTATATGTCTACTAATAACATGTATTAGTCGACTATACCCAATTATTAGTCGATTAGGCTAAATCATAAGTCAACTAATAGACTTATTAGTCGACTTATAACATGTGTAAGTCTTGTACATGTTCATGCTTGATATTTGAAGCTTATAACACCTCCACCTGAATTTGTATTCTTCTCCAATGAATATAAAACACTCAAAATACTAACACTTCATAGCCCCATTCTTCCCGTTGACCTTCAGCCTCCAGACTTTGATCTTACCATCCGCGGACCTGGTGAAAATGAGCCGATCGAATCTGACGGCCTTCGAATTGACCGTGTCATCGTGGGCACTCACCGATTCGAGACACTTGGAATCTGACATTCTCCACACTTTCATAATCTTATCCCACAAGTGGTGAAGATTCTTTCCGTGCAGTTCTTCCTCACGCGAAATGTTCTTGCTATCAGATCTGGTGTACAAAAGATCACTGAAGACGGCAACATAATAGAGACCGCTCTCCTCATTAATCAAGGATCCGATTAGCCCGGTCAAGGGCTCATCGAAGAGGGGGGCGATGGTGGCTGTGTTGTGGGTCCACGGGGACTTGATGAAGGAGGAGGCCACAGTGTTCCCAAGGGCACATGTTATAAGGGAGAGGTCGTCTCCACCGGATCGTGCCCGGCTAGATCAGACCTCGGCTGCGGGCCTAGGGGGTACAAATCAATGACCTAAAGTGTTTTTCGTGGGGCTGCACGTGCCCTCCCCCCCCCCCCCCCCCCCCGCGGCTCCGCCACTGGTTTGGAGAGGTTGTAAACTTGGGGCGAGAGGCGGTAGAGAAGGGCCTAGAAATGGGAAGTGGGTGGTGGGAAATCGATTAATGTCCTCAGCAATGCATGGCTCACTAGTTATCTTTGAGCGATGAGGTTTGGACTGCCGCATCAAACCTCATTGACTAGGATCTCAAGGAAGAGCATTTGATTACAATTTCAAAGAGCTGGCATGTGGAAAGACTGCCAAGCGTGTTTTCTTGCGACATTGTAAGTCGGGTGTGGAGCATTCCCCTGCCTATTCACTCTGTCCCAGACAGACTGACCTGGCACGGGGCTAGTTTAGGTCAATTTATAGGGCGTGTTTGTTTCGCCGCAAAATGCAAGTCGTAAAACTTCTTTTCCATTTTCCGTTGTTTGTTTCACTGAAAAACAAGTTGCAAAATGTAACTCTTCTTTTCCCACTTGCAGTTGCTACAGTTAAATTTGTGGTCATGTAAATATCACTTTTACACTCATATTTTCTCACATACAGTTGCTACAGTTAATTTTGTGGTCATGTAACTCTCACTTGTAGTGTACTTACAGTTCAAAACAGTTACTTGATAATCAATATATAATTTAATATTATTAAATATTTAATATTTTAAATAGTGTTCAATTTCTTATTTAATTATTTAATTATTTTATATTTTTAATCTTTATTTTTTTTTATTGTTTTTAATACTGTTTTAATATTTAATATTTACTATTTTAATTTAATGTTTTATTTTATACTTTATTATTTTATTAATACTTATTCCATTTTTTATTATTTTATTTAGAGTTAATATTTTATTAATATAACAATATTATACTTTATTATATATTTAGTTATTTATTTTTTAATATAAAAATTACTTTATTAATATCATAATATATTTTATTATTATATTAATATTTTATTATGTTAATATTGTAATAATAATTCAGTATAATAATACTATAATGATAATTTATTATTAAATTATAATTATATTTTACTTTGTTAATTTTATATTTCTATAATATTACAAATAATATTATAATAAAATTTATTATAATAATTTTCAAGTTTTTTAATATTATAATGTTATAACTATATTTTATTATTTTTGTAAGATTTTTTTAATATTTATATTTTATTAGTATTCTTAAAATTTTATTAATGTTCTTTAGGATTTCTTAAAATTTTATATTATTTATATTTTAATATTTTACTATTTATACTAATATTTTATTAATATTATTGTTATAAATAAAATATTAAGATTATTAATTTTTTATCTCAAATTTATTAATACAATTTATTTGTAATAGTAGATTTAATTTATAGTATTTATAATATTTAATTACTTACTGCTACAGTTAATTTTGTGGTGAACTTTTTCACTTACACTTTTACATTCCAACAAACACCGTAAAACAAAATATACTTTACCATTTACACTTTCACTTTATCAACCAAACACCGTAAAACACAATATACTTTTCCATTTACACTTCACTTTATCACCAAACACCGTAAAACACATATATTTTCTCTGCTACAGTTCACTTTTTCCCTTCTCATTTTACAACTTACGACTTGCGACGTTTTGCAACGAAACAAACAGGCCCATAGTAAAAGGGGCGTGTGGATGCAAAGGCACGAAACAATCCGATTAGTGATGCAAATGGAAACTGGAAATGGTTATGGAAGCTTAAAACAGAGAGGATTAAAGCCTGGGTGCGGAGAATGGCAAACAAGGGGGGGTCGATCAGCACTAAACTTTTGTGGAAACAAAGGAATGAAAATTGTGGTTGATCAAAAGATGATGATGTCTGCGGATGAGGTAGTGAAGATGGCGCTAGAACAAGCTTGGGGGACAGGTGCCAGATTGGACAATGTACAATGACTGACCAGTGGTCACGGTAACTGAAATTAAATATATTATAAATATGTCACTGGCGGTACTCGAAAAAAATCTAAGACCACACTCGGCCACTTTCATGGACTTGTGATAATAATTTGACTCTCAGCTTTGTCTAGATTGAAAGTCAAGCCAACCCCTATTTCTCATTCTACATGGGTGAGTAGAAATCTGTTCTTCATTTTTTTTCCCATAAAATAAATAAAAACTACATTTTCTCCGAAACAAAACTTGCTGATTAGATCTGTAGATCTAAACTTTTCTTTAAAATTATGCAACTGCGTCTATAATAAGGCACTATGATGAGCCAAACAAATCTTATTATATGAATTTGAGCTCGATCTGTCACGTTGAGCGCGAGCATAATATCATACTCCACTAATTATTTCTTTAATTTAAACTTAGTTGGTAGTTAGTTTCCAGCAGAAAAGAAAATTTTGGTAGTGGAGCCGCACAGCTTGACCCTATTTTGTTATTAATCTAAGATTAGTATTTTATTAGGTTAACCCTATAAACCAATCTTCAAATCTTTAGGGCTACTTCAAACTCAAATGAATCAAATGAATGAATAGTGTATAAAAAAGAAAAAAATATTCTACGAATCTTTTTCCATGGCAACTCCAATTGGGAGCTATACAGGCCAGGACAAAAACAAACGGATTGGGTAGCCTTAATTTGTTCCAATTAGTACATTAATTATCTTCATCTCCAGCTAACACCCTTCCATTTCCCTCCACTTGAGGTACTCCAGCCCTGCAAGATAGTGTGTGTATGCCCCTGCAACCACCAACACATGGAACAACTGGTGGCTGTGCCCTACAAGATCAAACTTTCCGGCATCCACCGCTCCGGCACCCGTGCAGCATAAATCACCACCCCGACCCCGTAAAACGCCATCATCACGAGCTCGTACTGGGCCGTAACAATGGCCTCCTCCCCTATCGCCGTACACAACCACCTTGTGCAAGATCGGCACCAGTCCCGACACGGCCATGCAGGCGAAAGCATGGACCGGACGAGACGAAACTCGGGCGTCTGGAAGACCGGTATTAGGAAGACTAGCACGGTCGCCAGACCAAAAGCGTAATGAAGCTGATGTAGACTCTGCATAGAAAGGGGTCACACGTGAACGTGTAGTAGACCAGTGGGTAGAACGATGTGACGATTAGTGTGGCGATGCCCGTGTAATCGAGTCGGAGCATCTTGTAGGCACATTGCTCGGAGTGGCACATGAGGAGGTGGCACGCGCTGCTGGCAAGCAGGCAGACCATTGCCCCAAAGAGGAAGGCGAAGAAAGGCCACCGGGCCACAGGCTCTCGGCCAATTGGTGGTCGGAGGTGGAGGAGGAGGAGGAGTTGTTGCTCGCGATTTGGGGGATGTTGTTGTAGTACGAACTTGTTAGCGGCAACGTGATAGCGTACCCCAGGTTGCATGTCGAAAGCATTGAGGCATTGACTTGAAATTGCGTCGATGAGCAGCCACCGCCGACGAATTGAGCTCCGGTGGTTGGAAACATTGAGACCGCGAAGATAGTGAGAGCGAGGAAGATGAAGAATCCAATCAAGTGCCTGTGGAATGAAAAGTTTATCAGATTGAGGCAGCTAAATTACATGATTGGATACATCTTCAAACTTCAATATTGTTTATATTATAGAGAAGTATTTATAATTCTTATATGATAACGATTCTTACGTCCAGATGTTGAGAGTCTCGTTGTGGATCGAGAAAACGCTGAGTATAGTCTCTTTCAGAGGCCATTCGGATCTATAATAATCTAGTATGAACTCATTGTCCTGCAAATACTCCGGCACTAATCGAACCCTACGAGCTCGCACTTTGCGTGCTCTTGACAACGATTCCTTCTTCTCCGCAGCTTCGCTGACCTTGCCGTTGAAGGAACAAGTCTTTTTGAACATACCGCAGAGGCCATCGCCGATTCCTCGAAGATGGAGCGGCAAGATGAGCTCAGGGAAGAAGAAGAAGAAGAAGAAGAAGAAATGTTTGTGATTGCTGAGATGGGAATCAGGGATTTGTTGATGCCTTTTTATAGGAAATGGTCTTAGTTTCCTGGAAGCTAACACAGTTGGATTCTGAGCTCTGGAGGCTGAGCCAGCTGCGGTTGATTTGGTCTCAAGTGAGAACGTTTTTAAATAGTTTGCAGCTAGCACAGATGCTGACAAAATTTGGATAGGCTATGTGAAATGAACTCAGCTCAGTCATGCGTTGGAATATTGTTCAACTGTTTGAAACTTTCTAGTCATTACGGCATGCAAATGATTTAACAAACAGTGAGCAGGTTGACTATTAAATGGGGCATGGTAGTTATATTTTGAAGCATGATATAAGCAAGTAAAGATACGCATGATTGGGATTGGAGTGGATTCACAGGGGTGTGAATGGACACGGGTTGGATCTATCTAAATAAGTGTGTTACCCAAATTTGAATTCGAATCCGAATTCATATAACTGGATCCAATCCAATCCGAACTCGAAAAGAATTTTAGATTTAGATTAGGATTCGGAACTTATTTTACACTATACTATACAGACATTATAATGCAGGCCTACTGTTAGGATTTAGAAGTTGAAAATTGGGTTTTTCTCATCTCATTAGAAAATAGCAGAGAAAGAGAGCAGAGATGCAGGGCGGTCGACCGAAGAGAGCAGAGATGCAGGGGGCGGTTGACAGCAGCTCGCAATGGAACGTGCACAGTCGTGCACAGAGAGGAACAAGCTTGGTAGTCGACCGCACGAGGAGAGCGGTCGACCGACCGACAGAGAGTTGCTGTTGTTTTTTAAGCGCAGATAATTTGTACTAGTGGTCGATCGGGCTACGGATTTTGACAACTCCGAGTTGGTTTCAGAGTTATGTTTTTATGCAGATTTCGTATTCGATTTGATTTCCTTCAATTGGCTCTCTCCTATAGCTATATAAGGAGGGTTTTTTGCACTCTCATTAGTATCGATTTTGATTGATCGGTTGAATCAGTTGCTGAATCGATTATTAGGAGTTCTAGAGTTAGATTGTTTGTGAGAATTCTACGGCTAATTTGCGTAGATTCTAATTTAAATCTCCGGATCAATTTTTAACCCTTGTAACTCTATTGGTTTAAATAAGATCTTCTTCCTTCTGCACCGAGAACATAGGCAAGTTGTCGAACCTCGTTAAATTGTTTGGTTCTCGTTTTCTCTTTGTATTTGTGTTCGTGCATATTGCCTTGTGATTGACTCGGCATTGGAGTGCCGATCTTGTTGATTGAGGTATTGTCGGATTCCTGGGGGGGCGCAACAATAGTTTTTCTAATTCCCTAATACAATACTAAATGATTGCTACGTGATTAGCAAGCATAGGTTGCTTTCAAACGACAAACAGGTCTGAACTCATTGGGATGGTTTCTTGTGTAGGTTGGCTTGAGTGTTGACAACCTGCAAGTGTGTTTGGCATGTTGAGTTCAGAGTTTGTTATTGTACTTCAGCGTGCATCCCTCTTTGTTCACGCCTATAAGTTTGGACAAAAATGATTTTCATTTTGGAGTTAAAAAGTGCACTTGCTTGATATAGAATGTATAGCATATTTCAATTCACTTATATCATAATTCCAATGGGGATCACTTTTAGGATTGTTTTATTTAAAAAAGAAGGAAATTATTTGATTAAAAGAAAGAAAGAGAAAGCAAAAAAAGAAAGAAAAGAGAAAAAAGAAAATATAAAATTGTTAAATAATAGAAGAATATCAATATGTTTTTTTGAAATAAAGCTAAAAATCTATACACGACTGAGGTACATCTTAGAGTAGGACTCATGTATTCTCATTTTGCTATTTTCAGCAGACAATCCAAGACATCACTATAATCATTCATCATTTCATGGTCAATTGTGAATTTTTTTTGGTTATAAAATGGAAATTGTAGGCACCAAGTAGAAGATAATGTTTGTGACTCACTGCCCGCAAAATAGTCGGCAGTTAAAATTGACAAATTAGGTCGTCCACTAAAAGAATCACAAATGAGAAGATCCATTTTTTTTTACAGGATTATGTCATATCGGCACCCGATATTTTTTCTAAATTTCATATTACCCCCGATATCTTCATATTTTTCAAATCAACACTACAAATCTTATAAGTTTGGACAATATACATCCTCTGTTAGCTGTTGTAACGGTGAGAGATAAAAAATACATTCTACTTCTCAAATTTGATGAAATTTCTCTCTTTCTTTCACTCTCTCACTCACTCAGCGTCATAAGCTGCCCCACCAGCGGCGGCAGCGGTAACAACAACAACAATAGAGAGAGTGGGTTTGTTGAGAGGGAGATAGAAGAAAGAGACGAGGTATATGAAAATCACCTAGAGGGGGGTGAATAGGTGATAATGCTAATCAATGCACAATTTAAAATTTATGATGCAACAATCTCACAAAGCAAGTGAATATAGCAATGAATGTAGAGAGCAAGTAATAAGAGCAATGAAAATAGAGCAAGAAATAAGAGCAAGTAAACCAAACGCAAACACCAAGAATTGTTATCGAGGTTCGAGCACCCAGCTCTACTTCCCCGCCTTCCCCAGAAGGATTCCAACCACTTCCACTATCACAAAGATGTTACAAATTCACCGGAGTACCCAATTCCACAATCTCAAGTACAAGCAATCTCTTAATAGTCAAAAGACCAGAAACTCTCTCTTGCAAAATTCTCTTCCCTTACAAAGGTCCTTAGAGAACAATGAGTAGGAATGAAGCTCTTGTGTGTAAGGAGAAAAGAAAAGAAATCAGAGAGTTCTTGAAAACACTTCAGAAAATGAGAGAGATTTCAGCACAAAAACCAAGAAATCAAAGCTCTTTTGAATGCCTTAAACTTTTGAAACTTTTGCAAATTTTTTCTTGGGATTAATTGGTAAGTGAACCTCTCCCCAAATACCCCTATTTATAGGAGAGGGCTAGGGTTTAGAGATAAACACACTTAAGGCTAATCAAAAGATATTAAATTCAAAACATGTCATTAAAACATACTTAAGTGAGAAAAAGACAAAAAATTAAACCAGCTTAGGAGATAACCGTTACTGTTCAAACGGCTACCTCGGTCGACCGCTATTTCAAAATAAGAGCCGTTGCAGGCTGACGGTCGATCGCCCGGTCGACCCAAAAATACAGAGAGCAGAAGTCTGTCAGTCAGGCATGTTTCGGTCGACCGACCGGTCGACCGAGAAACGTGCACACGGATACGCACTGCTGCCAGAACCTCGGTCGACTGGGTCGGCCGACCGGATTGACCTAACACAGGGTCGGCCGCCGACGGTCGACCGCTCAGGTCCAAAGCCAAAACAAAACAGAATTTTGAGGAGAATCTATTTTTAACAAAATAGTTTTGAATAGAGATATATTAATGGATGAAAATGAGTTTGTAGGCTGAAGATTGTATACAAACTATTTTTGTACATATTATAGGAAATATATTTGAATATGAGATGTGCGCAAAACGTGTGTGATAGAGCTTCAAAACCTATTCACTATTCTTTAACAAAACTATAAAGCTAGAAACAAATCTATAGAAATATCTTGAGCAATCTTGAAGCCTTGAGCCATGCAATGCCTTGCTAGAGCCTTCTCTTCTATGTTCCTTCCTTGATGTGCAAAACGCGTTCTTTACTTCATGAACCTAGAAGTTCTTGCAATAGCTAAGCAATGGCCTCCAATAGGTACTAACCTGAAACTTATCTTAACAAACTAATTAGTACCAAATAGCTCTTATTGTTTTGTTATCATCAAACTCTAAACAAATGGAGAGTGTAACCTTTTGGGCCAACAATCTCCCCCTTTTTGATGATGACAAAACAAATAGGCTATAAACAAAAATATAGGGGAGGAGAAAGCTCCCCTCAAATTATGATATATTAAACAAAGAAAAACAATATAATTTGTAATTTGCAAGTAAACATCATGAAACCAAAAACCATGAAACCCATGAGATATAAAACACTTGCAATACACTTAAACTCAAATTACAAGAATTCATGAAAACACCATCAAAGCTAAAACATATATAAATTCATATGGAACCAAAGACCATATGAACTCATATTTCCATACATAAACTCATTCTCTCCCTTTTTGTCATACATCAAAAAGGGTTAAGAAAACATTTTTATTCAATAACACAACATTAAGTTCACCACAAATGAAAGAAAATCTAGCAAAATCAAGTGGTTTAGTGAAAATATCGGCTAGTTGCAAATCCGTAGAAACATAATCAATATCTATATCTCCTTTCTCAAAATGATCTCTAAGAAAGTGATATCTAATCTCAATGTGCTTGGTCTTACTATGTTGATTTACATTCTTTGTCATATGTATAGTACTAGTATTATCACAAAATATTTTTATATGGTTATAATGCAAATCATAATCAAGGAGAGTATGTTTCATCCAAGGACTTGTGCACAATAAGCCCCGTGGCAACATACTCCGCCTCGGCGGTTGAGAGAGCTATGGAATTTTGTTTCCTGGAGGATCATGAAACAAGACAATTACCAAGAAATTGACATGTCCCACTAGTACTCTTTCTATCTACTCTACAACCCGCATAGTCGGCATCCGAATAACTCGTCATTGAGAAATCTCTGGTTTTCGGATACCATAGACCCATTCTAATTGTGCCCTTAATATAACGAATAATGCATTTTACCGCAATAAGATGGGACTCCTTAGACAACGATTGAAATCTAGCACAAAGACACACACTAAACATGATGTCCGGCCTACTTGCCATCAAAATATAAAAGACTATCTATCATGCTTCTAAATAATTTAATATCAACATTTTACCTGGTCATCCTTATCAAGCTTGGTTGTAGTTGCCATGGAGTGTTGCAAACTTTAGAGTCTTCAAGTCCAAACTTCTTTACGAGTTCCTTTGCGTATTTGGCTTGACATATGAAGTTCCCATCTTGCAATTGCTTGATTTGGAGTCCAAGAAAGAAATTAAGCTCACCCATTGAAGACATTTCAAACTCACATTGCATAACCTTTTCAAATTCCTTGCATAAACACTCATTAGTAGAACCAAAAATTATATCATCAACATAAATTTGCACAATTAAAATATCATTATCACATGCTTAGTGAATAGAGTTGTATCTACTTTGCCTTTAATAAAATCATTTGAAATGAGAAAACTAGAAAGCCTTTCATACCAAGCTCTTTAGAGCTTGTTTCAATCCATACAAAGCTTTATCAAGTTTAAAACAAAATTAGGATGAACATGATCAATAAAACCGGGAGGTTGTTCAACATAAACTTCTTCATTTATAAAACCATTTAAAATGCACTTTTCACATCCATTTGAAAAAGTTTAAAATTTTTAAAAGATGCAAAAGCTAGTGTCATCCGTATGGCTTCTAACCGTGCTACGGGTGCAAAGGTCTCCTCAAAGTCAATTCCCTCAACTTGAGTGTAACCTTGGGCCACTAACCTAGCTTTATTCCTAATGACATTACCGGACTCATCCATCTTGTTTCTAAAGATCCACTTAGTACCATTATTGGTCTATCGTGGAGCCTAGGAACAAGGTGCCAAACTTGGTTGCGCTCAAATTGATTGAGTTCCTCTTGCATGGCTAGCAACCAATATGAGTCCGCCTCGGCTTCGATGATGCTTTTGGGGTTCAAAATGAGAAATGAAAGCAAAGTTACCACATAGGTCATAGAGTTTGGAGCGAGTTGTTACCCCTTTAGATGCATCACCTAGGATGAGCTCCTTGGGATGATTTGTAGCGTATCTCCAAGCTTTAGGAAGTGGTAGAGAGCTTTCCTCTTTATCCTCTTGAACATCACCATTGATTCTAGCTTTTCTTCTTGAGCGGGTGAGTCCTTCAAGGATAGTCTCTCCATGTTATCACCTAATGGTTCAATCTCTACAACATTCTCAACAAACACATTAGATTCTTCAAATTTGACATGCATGGATTCTTCAATGGTAAGTGAAGATCTATTGAATACTCTATAAGCTTTACTAGTTGTACAATATCCAACAAAGATTGCTTCATAAGCCTTAGCATCAAATTACCCAAGTTATCTTTAGTGTTCAAAACAAACACTTGCATCCAAAAACTTTGAAATATGCAACATTAGGTTTTCTAGAATGATACATTTTGAAAGATGTTTTAGAAGAATTTTTATATAAATAAATACGATTTGATATGTAGCATGCGGTGTTTACGGCCTCGGCCCATAGATATTGAGGGAGGTCATACTCACTTATCATTGTCCTAACCATCTCTTGAAGTGTTCTATTTTTCCTTTCTACAACTCCATTTTGTTGTGGAGTTCTAGGACAAGACATTTCATGCTTAATTCCCTTTTCATCACAATAAGTCATGAAGAGTTGGTTAACAAACTCACCACCTCTATCACTCCTTATTCTCAAAATCAAAAAACCCTTTTCTTTTTCAACTCTTTTTCAAAAAATCTTAAAATGAGAAAAAGTTTGATCTTTGTGTTCCAAGAAGAAAACCCAAGTGAAACAGGAAAAATCATCAACTAAAACAAATGCAAATCTACTACCATTTAAGCTCTTAGTTTTAGTTGGTCCAAAAAGATCCATATGAATTAATTCTAATGGCCTAGTTGACATGATATCCTTGATTGGTTTGAAGGAAGACTTGGTTTGTTTCCCAAGTTGGCACGCACCACAAATGCGGTCTTTCTCAAACTTCAAGTAAGGTATACCCTTCACCAATTCCTTAGAATTAATCCTAGAAAGATGGTCAAAAGATGCATGTCCTAATCTTCTATGCTAAAGCCAAGAATTTTCATCAAAAGCATTCAAGAATTTAGTAGAACAATCTAAATTAAGCATGTCAATGATGTAAACATTATTGTCACGAAAACCGTGAGAATACAATCATTGGTTTTAAACATCAAAATCTTGCAAGAAGAATCATCAAAAACAACTTTAAGTCCACGGTCACAAAGTTGACTAATGCTAAGCAAGTTATGCTTCAACCCATCAACAAGTACAACATTTTATATAATGGGAGATGCACCAATTTGAATGTTACCTATACCGATGATAGTGCCTTTGGAGTCATCCCCGAAGGTGACGGAGCCACCTTCCTCGTACCTTGATAGGGTTGTAAAGTTATTGATGTCCCACGTCATGTGTCTTGAACAACCACTATCAAGGTACCACCGCTCCCTACGTCTTGGAGCCTTGGTGTGTACCTACATCAAATAATTTAGGACTTGATTTTGGTACCCACATTTTCTTGGGTCCTAAAGAGTTAGTTTCATTAACCCAACAAGATTATTGGTTCTATTTATTTGGTCATAACAAATTTAGCCAAATGTCCATTCTTACCACAATATGTGCATCTATACACTCTACCATATTTAAAAGCATAGTGAGTGTGTGATTTGTGAGCATGAGAATTGTGAGCATGAAAAGATTTAGCATGAGAAGTGTTATGTGTAGTGTGAGCATGAGGAATCTTAACATGTGAATCTTTAGCATGAGAGGTGTGCTTTTTAAAAACATTTCTTCAAGTTTCTTAGTGTTAAAAGCACAATCCTTTAAAGTCTTTTCAAAATCAACAATTCTAGTTTTTAAAGAAGAAATTTCTTTTTCATCAATCTTAGGAAATTTTGCTTTACAAGCAACTTTGTAAGCACTAATTCATTTTGGGTAGAAATGAGATTTGAAGAAATTTCATCTTTTTCTTTAGAAATAATAGCAAGTTGATTTTTGAGAAAAGCAACTTCCTTTTTCAATTTAGAGCATTCAATCTTTTATTATCATAGGTTTCTGAAAGTTCAACAAAGGTATGAACAAGAACTTCTTTACTTAATTCATCATCTTCTTCATCAAGAGGTTGAGGGGTTACCTTTGTGTGTTTGCCATGAAACACATATTCGCTATATCCGCCTCTCCTCGGACTCGCTTTCCGAATCCCAAGTTGCCTTGTACGCTTTCTTTTCTTCCGGTTTCTTTGGCTTGAAGGAGGAGGTCATCTTTTTCTTGAACTCCGGGCAATCGGCCATGATATGTCCGGGTTTTCGGCAATTGTAGCATATAATTCTTCTCTCCTCTTTGCCTTCAAATTTCCTTCGGAAGTTGAGCTTGTTCCTCCGTACATTCTCTTCACATTGCGAACAAGTAGTGATAGCTCCTCATCTTCTTCTTCATCTTCTTCATCGTCTTCAAGAGTGGATGAAGACTTGAAGGCTATGGATTTCTTCTTTAGTGGAGCGGCCTCTTCTCTTGCTTTCTTTTTCATCTCATGGGTTTTAGTTCCCAATGAGACTAATGAGGTCCATCTCATCCTTGTCGTTTAAACTCTTTCAAGGTGGTGGCCTTTATCTCCCAAGATGAAGGAAGAGCCCGAATTATTTTTCGCACCTTTTGGTCATTTGAGATATCATCACCTAAAGAAGAAAGAGCATTGGTGATTTTAGTAAATCTAGTAATCATACAATCAATAGATTCTTCATCATCATTTTAAAGGATTCATATTGGGACCTTAAGAGATCTATCTTAGCTCTCTTAACTTTGTGAAGTCCCCCTCGTGTGTGACCATAAATGTTGCCAAATCTCATAGGCGGATTGGCAATGAATTACCCGTGTAAGGTCATCCTCATTCAAGGCGGTTAATAGGGAGTTTGGGCCTTGGAGTTAGCCTCATATTCTCTAAAGGTGAAGTCGGTCCAAGTGCTCTCATCACTATCGGGTACAACATAGGTTTGGTCAAGATTTAGCAACTAAGCTACCTAAGGATTGCAAAAGATAGCCATCCTAACCTTCCAAATAGGGAAATTGAGTCCATCAAATTTAGGAGGGGTTTTGATGTTATCGCCATGTTTACTAGTGAATGAATGTAAGAATGCAAATGTTGATTAGCAAATTTTAAGGATCTCTCTAAGGATGTTAAGCCAAAACCTAGAGTCCAAGCTCTGATACCAATTGAAAATCACCTAGAGGGGGGGGTGAATAGGTGATAATGCTAATCAATGTACAATTTAAAATTTATGATGCAACAATCTCACAAGCAAGTGAATATAGCAATGAATGTAGAGAGCAAGTAATAAGAGCAATGAAAATAGAGTAAGAAATAAGAGCAAGTAAACCAAACGCAAACACCGAGAATTGTTATCGAGGTTCGAGCACCAGCTCTACTTCCCCGCCTTCCCCAGAAGGATTCCAACCACTTCCACTATCACAAAGATGTTACAATTCACCGAGTACCCAACTCCACAATCTCAAGTACAAGCAATCTCTTAGTAGTCAAAAGACTACAAACTCTCTCTTGCAAAATTCTCTTCCCTTACAAAGGTCCTTAGAGAATAATGAGTAGGAATGAAGCTCTTGTGTGTAAGGAGAAAAGAAAAAGAAATCAGAGAGTTCTTGAAAACACTTCAGAAAATGAGAGAGAATTTCAGCACAAAAACTAAGAAATCAAAGCTCTTTTGAATGCCTTAAACTTTTGAAACTTTTGCAAATTTTTCTTGGGATTAATTGGTAAGTGAACCTCTCCCCAAACACCCCTATTTATAGGAGAGGGCTAGGGTTTAGAGATAAAACACACTTAAGGCTAATCAAAAGATATTAAATTCAAACATGTCATTAAAACATACTTAAGTGAGAAAAAAACAAAAATTAAACCAGCTTAGGAGATAGCCGTTACTGTTCAAACGGCTACCTCGGTCGACCGGTCGGTCGACCGCTATTTCAAAAATAAGAGCCGTTGCAGGCTGACGGTCGACCCAAAAATACAGAGAGCAGAAGTCTGTCAGTCAGGCATGTTTCGGTCGACCGACCGGTCGACCGAGAAACGTGCACACGGATACGCACTGCTGCCAGAACCTCGGTCGACTGGGTCGGCCGACCGGATTGACCTGACACAGGGTCGGCCGACCGGACGACGGTCGACCCGGCTCAGGTCAAAGCCAAAACAAAAACAGAATTTTGAGGAGAAATCTATTTTTACAAAATAGTTTTGAATAGAGATATATATAATGGATGAAAATGAGTTTGTAGGCTGAAGATTGTATACAAACTATTTTTGTACATATTATAGGAAATATATTGAATATGAGATGTGCGCAAAAACGTGTGTGATAGAGTTTCAAAACCTATTCACTATTCTTTTAACAAAATTATAAAGCTAGAAACAAATCTACAGAAATATCTTGTGCAATCTTGAAGCCTTGAGCATGCAATGCCTTGCTAGAGCCTTCTCTTCTATGTTCCTTCCTTGATGTGCAAAACGCCTTCTTTGCTTCATGAACTAGAAGTTATTGCAATAGCTAAGCAATGACCTCCAAATATGGTACTAACCTGAAACTTATTTTAAACAACTAATTAGTACCAATAGCTCTTATTTGTTTTGTTATCATCAAACTCTAAACAAATGGAGAGTGTAACCTTTTGGGCCAACAGTATAATGGTAAGTTCGCAAATTTTTTAGGATATTTGAATCTAAAAGAGAATATTTCAAAAATATTCTGGTTTATAACAGAAAAACTAACGGTGAGAAGTATTTTGCCCAAACTTATAAGATATGAGGTATCGATTTGAAAATATGAAGATTTCGAGGGTTAACATGGAATTTATAAGATTTCGGGTGTCGATACAACAATGACCCTTTTTTATAACATAGCCATCGAGCAATTTTGAGCTTTTTCATAATTTTGCAACCTTTTTCTCTTAGTTTTGAAACCTAACGGGGGTTCAAAAGAATTGGGTTTCAAAACCGTTTTGCAAGCGAGATAACTTTCCCTTATACATTCTTGTGACAGAGAAATAACTCGATGCTCATCCATATTGCGTGATATTAAAGCTCATGCAAGCTTACAAGCTTCAGATTTGATGGCTAATGTTGTCCATTAAGCAACATGCAACCTTGAATTTAGAAGTCTCTCCAACTCAACGGAACAACAAAGAAAGAACTTTTAATTTCTCAATTTGTTCCACCAAACTTTGCTCCCTTGAGGGAAATACATCAAACTTAAACTACAAGTTTATACAATTTAATTAAACAAGGAGGCCTCCCTTGCAAAGTATTGCAACCATGCCTTCCAACAAATCATCACAAATGAAAAATGTTGAAAAATTAATTTTTTTTCTTGTTTTCGTTTCAGAGAAAAACTCATAAACTTACATCATATGAAAATAGAAAAAGAAAAGAACACAAAAAATATATATACATACAATAATGAAACAGAAGCGCCGTGTTTCTTTACAAAGAAGAAAAGAATGTTTATAAAATGAAAAGAAAAATAAAAAAGAAACTTATTGTTATGAATCCTAATTTGTTTTCAGGTAGAAATTTTACGAACCTCTTTTGGCCATTGCGCTTAGGGCTGTCAACCGGGTCGGGTTTGACCCAAACCCAACCCAAAAAAAACAGGGTTTGGTTTTTAGTTTTGAAAACCTAAATGGGAACATTTTATGGGTCGGATTTGGGTATTATAGTCCAACCCGCTCAAACCCAACCCATACCCGCCCATTTATATATATGAACTTGAGATAGAAAAACTTTAGTTGCTGGCTCAGCATTTACATGTTTTAATATGGTCACAGTCTAGTTTGATTATAGTTAATCTTCTAACTCTTGTTCTGACTAGTATTATAATAATGGTATTTGCAGTGTTTTAAATATCCCCGATATAACCCGATATTGCGCCGATATTGCGTTTACGGCACCTACCGCAATGATTGGCACATCCAAACCGATATAGCGATTTTCACCCAAAATTGCCGATAAATCGGCATGGACCCGATATATCGGCCGCAATTTCGCCGATTTTGGACCCGATATAGCGTGTTACACTCAAATTGTATGTTAGGTATTTGGGTAATTCGAGCGATGTGGCAATGTGACATTTGTGAAGATTCTACACTTGGATAGTAATTATGCATTTATAAGCTTAATGCAAGTTATCGAGTCAAGTATATGTTAAACATATAAGTATGATGTTTTATATAGTTTTATATAATTTATGAATATATTGTCTTATTGAGATGCAATTTAAGACAAGAAGATATGTATATTACTTCAGTCCGATTTTGACATCCGATTTTTGAAAATATCCCCGATATGTCCCGATGTATCCCCATCCCTGATAAATTTTCCCGGCCGATGTAGCCGCTGTGGCCGCCATTTAGAACACTGGGTATTTGTTGCATGACTTGCATCTTAACTATTATCCTCAGTTTTTATAATTTTATCAGTGAATGTCATTCTTTGAAATGCACAGATTTAGTAATAAGTAAAATTGATGACGATTACTACTGTTTTGCCTTCTCTGGTGCTTGAATTTTGAAGTTCGGAGAAGATATTTACCTATCCATTTAAATTGCATCCCTTTAATTAGCACGTAGGGTTGTTGTTTCGTTATAAAAGTCGTAAAAGTCTGTAATTCATAAATGACTTATATCTCAATTACAACTACGACATTTGTTTGGACCGTAATTCGTAAAAAACTTACGCAACCCAACTACCACTCACTTGCAATTCAATTACCACTCACTTGCAGCTCAGTTACAGTTAATTTTGTGATCATGCAAATTTGTATTATTTTTTATGTTAATATTAAATTTGTATCTAATATTTAATATTTTTAATATTTATTTGCAATATTAAAACTTTTAAATCACTGAATAGTTAATTTGTGGTCAACTTTTTCACTTACGACTTACACATTACGACAACCAAATATCGTAAAATATAATATACTTTCCCACTTACAACTTTATATTATCACCCAAACACCGTAAAACTTACATGCATGTAACTCATTTACAACTGTAAAAGACTTTACAAATAACGACTTACGAATTACGATCAATTACGACAACCAAATAGACCGTAGTCTGTCTTACATGAGGCTTCACAATTTCTTATATTTCTGTAAGAATTTGCAAAACTTTAACGAAGTTGATTCCAAACCTAAAAGTCACTGGGATTCCTAAAAAAAACCAAAACAAAAGTATCCAAAAATCTAAAAGGCCCAAGTTTCCGCTGGATTCAAAAGATTTTCTTCTTCTTTTGTTTATGGGTCTAATCAAAAGACTGCCCGCGTGCTCACGACTTGCCAGCTAAATGGGCCAACATGGACTTAAATGCAGTGTCCAGCACACTGATGGGCTGGGCCGGCCGAGGGCCCATCACTATAGAGCAAATTGAATCCAAAATTCAAAAGTTTAAGACATGAAATGAGGAGTAATGCTTATCAGACCCTAGGTCTACGGACGTAGGAATGTAGCCACCGATATCGCTACCTTCCCCTTGT
>JAVJIF010007573.1:0-174595 GCA_038442645.1 Agave tequilana
AATATATTATAATGAAGGAAGGGAGCGGCGTTAGCCAGTGGTGGGGGAAGACAGTGTTTTCTATTTCAAATATGTTATATATATTGAAGAAAAGAACAGGAATAGCTGAAGGAGGAGGAAGACAGTGTAAACTCAATCAATGAATATGATTGTGAAATGTGTGTATTTTAATTGTATCAAGTAATTATTTTGTGTGTCATAAGAGCACGATATGTGATCGGTGTAGCCATTAGAGTTTGACACCATGATATATGAATCATTTATATATATTATTATTGTGTGTTATAAGAGCACAATATGTAATCTGTGCATCACTAATTATGAAATTAATAAGATACGAAATTATATGTAGTAGTTGAGACCTCCATGTTATAAGAAAGTTAAAAGAAGTATGGGTAAGAAAAGAATTGATAAAGAATTAAATTTCCTATACAATTAAAAAACTAATATTAGAGATTTGAAACTGTAAATTATGTAAGTATGTATTCATGTAGGTTAAATTGGAGTACACTTACTCATTGAGCTGTCAATCTCACTCCGTTTGTTAACCCTTTTTTCAGATTATGACAAAGATAAGGATCTAACTTGAGGCCTTACAAAGAGCAAGGCAAATCAATTAATTTTTTGTTGAGTACTTATGTTTATTTGTTAAGCTTTCTCTTTATAAATAACAAAAATACTCGTGTTTAGTATATTTATGGTGACGGTTGATAATAAGATATTTATCAGTTCTGTATTTTAGATAAGTTGAACTCTATATGAATGATGATCTTTTCAAGATGATGTGAGTTTTAGAATATCTAATTTTATGATCAAGTGTTGTATTTCTAGAATTAATAAGTAGACTGGTGTTGGCCGAAATTAATTATATTGTATCATGACAGACTCCATGAGATGCTGCCGAAATTATCGGTAATTATCAGAATTTTTAATTATAACAATTATTGATTATGATAATTCAAATTAAAACCGAGACCGGTACAGGGGAGGAGGAAAGCAGGTCAGCTTCCTCCTCAGAGCCAGCTTACTAGGGTTTGGTCTCTCTCTCTCTCTCTCTCTCTCTCTCTCTCTCTCTCTCTACACACACACACACATAATGGTATATATATAGTGGCGATCCGGTGAGAACGCTGGCTTAGAATGAGAAATGAGTTTTTCTACTTCCCCACTCCCCTATAACCAAACAAGTCAAAAGAAAAGTAAAACAATAACAATTTTATTTAGAGGACTTCTAATTGAAGCTCAAGGAAGTCTCTTCAACCAACTAATCCATTATCTTTGCCACGTCTCTAGTTTCCTTCCACCCATTCCCTCAGGACTAGCTTCAACTATTTGTGCACGGTTCATTCCCCACTCACAAAAGAGCAATCGACAATCTCTATTGATTAAAGGGCAATTGACGCTGGCTTCAACTATTGTGCACGGTTCATTCCCCCATTCACCAAAGAGCAATGGGCAATCCCCATTGATTAAAGTGCAGTTGACCTCAAAGTGACAATTTTCTGGTGTCCACAAAAGACACTAATGTTTACACACCTACAGTACGAGACGTAAGAGACAGAATGATAAAGGTCTGCATGTATGATATCTCTATAGTGAGTACCCACAAGGGCCACAACACAAATCTCATTCTGCATACCTGCAAATCTCATTCTACATACCCTCAGAAACCACAGATTAGGCGAAGGGCACAATGCAGCATGTAACGATGTTCCAGGCACGACGACAAGGCATAATCAAGCATGAAACTATAACAAATTATCACAATGACATGCAGAACCAATTGACTAGCATTGCACTTCTGCCGCATCACAACCCTACAACACCAGAAAAGTTTTACAGTCCAAAGGCGATTTGTACAGATCGACGTGGCTGACAGTTTTTGTCTATCAGAGGTAAACATTCGCAAAGCAAACTTGTATAGTCCAGAGTACATATTTGTGCGAAATGATACAGATATAGATGCCAAACACAACGATACTTTCCCAGCTAACTTCTGAGATTTCATGGTGACGGTGATGGTGGCGACAACGGATGAGCTACTGGGGGTTGTGTGTATGAAAGGGAGATCAACTCGGACCTGTGATACTCTATTTCACAGTTCTCTTTAAAGCTGGACGGGTCAGCAGTCGATGAGCTATCACACAAATGGTTTGATGGAGATGTCACTTCTTGATTGTGCGGAGAAATTGACCCAAGTGAATCAGGAGCCAGTTCTTTAGCAACAAATGAGCTATCAGGCAACAGATTAGAAATCGCGATAAGCGACTCCCGAACCAGCTCCTCAGAGACCTCTGTTACTGGTGCTATGATATCCATAGAAATGTTCCTGACCTGCAGAGCTCGATACCTTGTTATTCCCCAGGATCAGTTGGCAAATTCACAGTTTACAATTAAATCCAAACACGTAACTGGAATTGTGTATAATTGCAGCGACAACAATTACACTATGGAAATTTAAGAGATTTTATTTGTCTAGGGTACAAAAATAAAATATACAAAGTGATTAACCAAAATTTATGCTCACTATCAAAATTTTAACTTTTCTATGGAGCCAGGATTAGGGCTTAGATTGTTTACTTGCTCCAATTGAGACTGACTTCCCTCTTTTTGTCTTGGTTCATAGGTAAACAAGCATTCATTCGTACTGTGTGAACTCTACATGCTCATATGCATACTATTCTGAGTGCAAGATTGGATCCCTTAATTTGAAGGGAAGGATTTGTGATACTCCCCTCCACGTAACTAGTGTACTCTCTAAATCCCGACATTTGGAGATGCTACAAGCTCAAGCGACTTCTCTCTCAATCCACACCGCAAGCAGGTTGTCAGTATCTATGATGAGTTGTCTCCATCCAGTTTGGGCTCTGAAGTCATAGTTAATCAGGCTTTTGAAATTGTAGCCAATTAGGAGGATTACTCTCCCTTTATAGATTTCAATCCTTGGGTTTATAAGCGAGGGCCAGATTGGGAATATATAAGACCAATTATAGACTGAGATATTAGGATTTTATCAAATAACCAATAGCATGAGATATTGATATTTATTTGTGTAGGTTATCAAAAATCTACTTAAATCACCTAATGCATCACATATGCTATCACAAGCATTCATAAAATGTATATCATCAATACACCAAAATAGATTCATTATTTTAGGGTTACCATTTTCAAGAAAAAGTGAATGGATCTTGTATCCATCTTTGCTAATCTTTAAAATCCCAAAAATTTCATTCCCCGATCAATATGATGAAGAGTCACCCACTATGTCTGCACCACTATGATCATGATAACCTCAAAAGTACAAGGCCTTTCAAAGGAGGAGATGAGAACTTTTGATCTCTCCTATTTTCTTTATATATATATATATATATATATATATATATATATATATATATATATATATATAGAGAGAGAGAGAGAGAGAGAGAGAGAGAGAGAGACTTGTGTCCTTCCAAAAGGATTTGAGCCCAGATCCTTCCCACTCAAATTCAACCCTCCGACATTCGAATACAAGACCACTCCGTTGAAGTTGACCTATATTATTTCAAGTATCTATAAACCAAAAATCAAGTTTTTTGAATACCTTTTGCTCATCCATCAAGTAGAAGAAAAATGGACGGCCTAAGTAGTAAGTAGGTTAGTTTAACGGACCTAACCAAAATGGGTTTGTAGGGGTTTTTAAATGTTTAGATCATAATGAAATGGCCGGATCGAGAATTTGTATGTCTAAAGACATAGATCTAACCACTACTTTTGGCCGTCCATTTTGCATCGCTTGATGGATGGGCAAAAGGTATTAAAAACACTTGATTGTTGGTTTATAGATACTTGAAATAATATAGATCAACTTCAACGGAATGGATCTTGTATTCAAATGTCGGAGGGTTGAATTTGAGTGGGAAGAATTCGGGCACAAATCCTTTCGGAAGGACACAAGTCTATCTCTCTCTCTCTCTCTCTCTCTCTCTCTCTCTCTCTCTCTGTACACACGTAAAAGTTGTTTTCCTATATGGATAGGGTGGCACTTTAGATATCTTAGGGTTTCATGGGTTACAAGCACAAAACCTTAAATCTATATGTTAAATCAGTTGAAGAAACTAAAAAAATGTTGTTTATTATTGATGAGGGAAATACCCGAATATATTGCCAATACAATTACATAATAGAAAACTTCTAATCATAATACAACTAGTATTATATAATCCTAGTCCAATGCTATCCTTTAACACCCTTTCGCAAATTCACGATTGATGAAAAATTGTGAGTTTGAATGAAAGAAAAAAATTTAAAAAAATCTGAAAAAAATCTGTTGAAAATACCTGAAAGTTAATATCAATCTTGCATGGCGCTCTTTAAAGATTGATCACTGAAAAAGTTGTATCTTAAACACCCCCACGCAAACTCATAATAATGAAACATTGAGAGTTTGGATCAGTGCGGACGATAAGAAAAAGATGTCAGACTATTGAAAGTAAGTTTTGGAGGAGATGGATACCAGTTAATACAGAGCACTTTCGGAAGCTTGATTTAAATCTCTTCTGCATGTCATAAGGTGAATTTGAGCCTACAAGTCTCTTTAGAATCGAGGACGGACTCCAAAAAAAAACCATGGTGTCTCTTTAGTTTGATGCTCGATGGACATTGACAGCGTGAAATTTGTTGATAAAATAGGAGGGAGACAGATTTTATAAACATCTTTGAACTCAGAGAAGTGGAGATTTGATAGATCTTCAAACTCAGTAGAAGAAGAAGAAACAGATAGGACACAAAACACCAATAAACTATGAGAAGAGACGATCAATAACATATCCATCGGAGGACAACAGACGATCGCTAGTGAAAGACCTAATCGATGATGATGAAAATGTCGTGTTGAACAAAGAAGATATAGAAAACCAAACGACATGATGACCGACGAGTTTGAAGAAGGAAACCAGTGATCGAAAAGAAAACCACGATCATGAAGGTCAGTATCGAATTTACGAACATTGATGTCGTGGGAGTCGGTGACAAGAGTTGGGAGAAGATCCGATCGACGAGTGCGGGTTCGATGACTGCAGGTGTGGATCCGAAACAGGATTGAATTTGGAGAGGAATCTGTCGCAAGGCCGAGCTTACCGAGAAGATGAGCGTGGTGCGGACCATGATATGGTCTAGGAGTGATTTGTTGGGGAGAAGTTGCACCAATGAAAGCGACGCGGGCCAAAACCACAACAGAGCACCCACATGTGAGTTTATTTCTTTTGAGAATTCAAATAAGAACAACACCTCTTTCAATGCAACCACAATGAAATTCAAGTATCAGACTCACAAATACACAATGAAAAAGTGGTTAGATGCAGGTTGGAAGCATTGGACAAAGTCGGCTAGAGAGTCGAAGAGGTGGCAAGATGCGAAAAAACTTGCCATAGTGCTACATGAGCGCGGCACAACGCAAGCGCATCAACAATTTGTCTACGACGAAATAATTTGTAGACGATCAATAAAATAAATGAGAGGCTTTGATACCATGTTAAATTAATTGAAGCAAGTGAAAAATGTCATATGTTATTGATGAGGGCACAGCCAATACAATCACATAATAAGAAAATCTTTAATCAAAATACAACTAATATTATATACTCCTAATCCGAATCCTACTTTTTAACACTATCCTAAACCAATTACTGAGGCTGCACCTCATCTAACCTCCCCTCAATCCATACCTGCACCCCATTCAGCTCAAGACAAACTTGGGCTCAGCTGTGGTACCCGTTAGCGATTCAAGTTAAGCGTAGATCTGGTCCTCAACCCAATGTACATCTCTCACTAGACACATCTTAGCACCTATGAATCGGCAAACAAGTAGGAGGCGCTTAAGTGCTATTATGAGCGAACAATCCATATGGTCAGTGTTGACATACAACCTCTGGCAGTCAATACACTATAGCAATGGAATCTATTAATGTCTATGTCACTACACCAAAACTCTGAAGTTGTGAAGTTATAGTGAGGGTTGAGAATTATATTTTTATATTCTAACACACTTCTGCATGTCAAGCGCCTTTTTATGAGTCGGAACCTGAGCTTTTGCAGAATGATATTATGTTTTAAATCGACTTTTTAAAAACACGTCAAATGGAAATTGAATTTGGTTCTCTAATACAATATTAGTGTCCCCGTCACTACACCAAAATTCTGAAGTTGTTGTGAGGGCTAAGTGTGATATTTTTATATTCTAACAAAGACTAAGGAGTTAAGGCGATGGAGTAATATTTCACTACTCTGTCCCCCATATGCCATAATATTTGGCTACTACAACCATTGCGACATTCACTATGTAATGAAGCTTGTGATATTGCATGTTACTTTGACACATTTATTATGATCATGAGTAACCACCCAACCTGACCTGCAACTGGATCAGTAAGATAAACCAAGCCCCGACAAAAGCCAAGCTGGACGGGATGCAAGTTTAAATAGAAGGGTGACATCCAAGTGTTTTTCGCCACCTCATCCAGTGGGCATAGGTTATAAGAAGGGTTTCTTGTAGTCCCAAGACATTAAAGCTATATAAAGAGCCACCCTATTCCTTACATACAAAAGCCCATTGGAGAAATTCCAGTAGCTCCATCGTCGTAGTGGCATGGACGTAAAGGGTGGCTCTCCTTATGTAGCATCCATGATCAAGAATTGAACTCATGAGATTCCAAAGATTAGTTATATACAAGATTCGATTGCCTCGTGTAGAAAGTTTGAAGGTTTCCTTTGGTACCTATAAATAGTCATGGAACATTTGAGTTGTAATTAAGCAATTGAGAAAGAAAAAAAATACAATACAAGTTTTAGCCTCTGCTCCACATAAATAATTCCTCTTCCTCACAAAATTATTTGGCCCATCACAACAAATTGGTATCAGAGCCAAATTGAATATGGCGAGCAACATATTCCCAATACAAGCCCCAAGTTCTCCAAGGAGAACTATGATAATTGGTGCGTTCGCATGAAGGCGCTGCTCGGATCGCAAGATGCGTGGGAGATCATAAAGGTTACGTGGAGCCCGCAGATGAATCCACGTCGCAAAATCAAAGAAATGTATTGCAAGCTTCAAAGAAGATCAAATGGCTCTCTCGTTCATCCACCAGGCCCTGGATGAACAAACGTTCGAGAAGATCGCCAACGCCATCACCTCGAAGCAAGCTTGGGAGATTTTACAAAATTCCTACAAGTTGAGAAAGCCAAAAGAGTCGGACTCCAAAAGTTAAGAGGTGAGTTTGAAGAATCACATGAAAGAAAATGAATCAATTTCTGATTATTTTTCAATAGGTTCAGCCATTATAAATCAATTAAGGAGATATGGAGAAGTCTTGGAAGATTCTCGGGTCGTGGTAAAAATCCTACGATCCTTGGATGCAAAGTTTGATTATATTGCAGTGGCCATTGAAGAAGGAAATGACAGACTCCATCAGCATTGATGAACTTATGGGATCCTTGGAGGCACATGAAGGCTAAAGAAGTAAGAGTCACTGGAGCAAGCACTCCAAACAAAACTGATCATCAGATGATGCCAGAAGAGACGAAGCAAGTTATAAGGGTCGAGGAAGATTAGATCAAGGTCGAGTTCTAGGCCAAGGTCGAGGAGGAAGAGATGGACAATACAAATTCTATGAAGAAAGTCAGTCATTTCAGCCAACAAGTGGACAAGGAAGAAGGGGCTTTCAAACAGTTCAAGATACGGGAGACTAGTTCAATGTTTCAATTGTAAGAAGAATGGCCATTTCGCTTTCAATTGTAGACATCCTGCTACTACTCGTGTCGAGAAGAATACCAATATTGCGGAAAGAGCTAATGAAGGTGTAGAGCCCACTGTCTTATTAGCCTACAAAGGCAAAGATAACGAGAATACAACCTCCTGGCATCTTGATACTGGTGCCAGCAATCATATGTGAGGACAAAAGAGCATGTTCATGGAGCTTGATGAATCAGTTAACGGTCATGTTACTTTCGGTGACTCCTCCAAAATTCCAATGAAAGGGAGGAAAAATCTTAATCCGTCTGAAGAATGAAAATCATTAATTTATGTCTAATGTTTACTATGTGCCGAAGATGAAGAATAATATATTAAGTTTGGGGCATCTCTTAGAGAAAGGCTATGATATTCATTTGCGAAATCATAGTCTTTCAATAAGAGATCAGAGAAGCAATTTAACTGCTAAAGTGGAGATGTCAAACAACAGAATATTTCTATTGAACATTCAAAATGATGCGGTGAAGTGCTTAAAAGCTTGCTTAAAAGATACTTCATGGCTATGGCACTTGAGATTCATGCATCTTAATTTTGGCGACCTAAAGCTATTATCTCAAAATGAGATGGTGAAAGGACTCTCATCAATTGATCATCTAGAGCAATTATGTGAAGGGTGCTTACTTGGAAAGCAACATAGGAATTTCCAAAGGACGCATAATCACGAGCATCAAAACCGCTCCAACTTGTTCACACTAATGTCTGCGGGTCAATTATTCCTACCTCTTCGTAAGAACAAGTATTTCCTCATTTTTGTGGATCATTTCAGTAGAAAGATTGAATATATTTCTTAAAAGAAAAATCCGAAGTATTATCTGCTTTCAAAAAGTTCAAGGTGTTTATAGAAAAGCAAAGTGAATATCAAATCAAGGCCGTACGATCCGACCGCGGAGGGGAACTCATGTCTAAGGAGTTCGAAAGCTATTGTGAAGAACAAGACATCCGTCGACCACTAACGGCCCCATATTCTCCCCAACAAAATGGCATAGCAAAGAGATGAAAATGTACCATTCTCAACATGGGCCGAAGCATGCTAAAGAGCAAGAATATGACCAAGGAATTTTGGACTAAAGCAGCGGAGCGCGCTGTCTACATCCTAAATCGATGTCTCACAAGAAGCATTTGGAACAAGACACCTCAAGAAGTTTGGACCGAGAGAGAGCCTAGCGTCTCACTTGCGAGTATTCGGAAGCATTGCTCATGCACATGTACCAGATCAAAAGAGAACGAAGCTCGATGACGAGTGCAAAGTTCATCTTCATCGGCTACGATGCCCACACAAAAGGTTACAAGTTATATGATCCAAATAACAAAAGTATACACACAAGCAGAGATGTTGAATTTGATGAAGAAGGTGCATAGAATTGGAGCACAAATAAAGAAGAGTACACATTCTACCCGTGTTTGAAAGCCATGAGCCAGAACAAGTCCAAGAGCCTCCTAGTCCTACTCCAGCATCTCCAAGCTCAAGTGAAGAACCACCAAAATTGAGGAGTTTGCAAGAAATCATGAGGTAACCGAAAATGCTAATGATCTCAAATTAGTTTATCTCTTTGCCGATTGTGAGCCAATAAATTTTGAAAAAGCTGTATGAGACAAAGATGGAAAGCAGCCATGGATGAGGAGATTAAAGCCATATAGAAAAATGCTACATGGGAGCTTACAACTCTGCCGAAGGGACAAGGCGATTGGAGTAAAATGAGTGTACAAAGAAAAAAGAAATGCCAAAGGAGAAGTTTAAAGGTACAAAGCAAGATTGGTGGCCAAAGGTATAAACAAAGAGCCGACATCGACTATGATGAGGTATTTGCTCCCGTTGCTTGCTTGGAGACTACTAGATTAATTATTTCACTAACTGCCTAGTATAAATGGAAGATATTTCAAATGGATGTTAAATCAGTTTTTCTAAATGATTATCTTGAAAAAAAGGTGTATGTTGAACAACCTCCGGGTTATATCAGAAAGGGGCATGAAGATAAAATCTTAAAATTAAAGAAGGCTCTATATGGACTAAAACAAGCACCTCGGGCATGGAATAGTAGAATTGATGAATATTTTCAAAGTCATGGATATCTTAAATGTCCACATGAGCACACTTTTACATTAAAATGAATAAAAATGGAGATATATTGCATGTGTGGTTGTATGTGGATGATTTCTCTTCACAGAAAATAATCCAAGCAAGTTCAAGGAGTTCAAGGAGACAATGGCTCGAGAGTTTGAAATGACAGATACCGAGCTCATGGCATATTTTCTTGGCATCGAAGTAAAACAAGTAGATGATGGAATTTTCATCTCGCAAGAAAGGTAAGCAAAAAAAATTCTCAAGAAATTCAAAATGAAAAATTGCAAGCCTATCAGCACACCAGTGGATTGCAGCATTAAATTGTCAAAGAATGATAGTGGATGCTCGGTGGATCCAACATTGTTTAAATGCTTGGTTGGAAGTTTTCGATACTTAACATGCACAAGGCCGGATATTCTCTATGGAGTTGGACTCATTAGCAGATATATGGAGGATCCAAAATCATCACTTCAAAGCAGCCAAAAGGATTCTCCGCTACATCAAAGGTCCATGCAGCCATGGTTTATTTTATTCATCATTTAAAAAGTTTCAACTTATAGGCTACTCTGATAGCGATTGGGGAGGCGACTTGGATGATAGAAAGAGCACCACTGGATTTGCATTCTTTATGGGAGACACTGCTTTCACATGGTCATCAAAGAAACAACCGATCATCTCTCTCCACTTGTGAAGCTGAGTACGTCGTTGCATCATCCGATGTTTGTCATGCACTATGGCTGAGAAATCTACTTAATGAGATCTATATGATGCAAAAAGGCCTGACAAAGATTCATGTCGATAACAAGTCTACTATTGCCCTAGCGAAGAATCTAGTTTTTCATGATCGGCGTAAACATATTGACACTCGATTTCATTTTATCCGGGAGCATGTGAAGAACATGGGGATCGAGCTAATCTTCGTGAAGTCTCCAGATCAAGTTGCCGACATCTTCACCAGGCCTCTCAAGACTGAAAGTTTCAACAAGCTGAAGACACTTCTCGATATAACCAATCCAGAAAAATTAAGTTTAAGGGAGAATGTTGAAAATTAAACATAATTTTAAAGAACTTTGTATAAAATATCATAGCATGAGAATAATGTGAAAATATCTAGAAGAGTCAAAGTCTTTAGTCTTAGTCAAAGTCCATGGTCTCAAGGTTAAGAATTCTAAAAGACTCTTAGAAAGATGTGGTAAAAGACTCTTAGGAATATATGTATGAAAGTATGTAGAAAGTTCGAAGATTTCTTTGATACCTATAAATAGTCATGAAACCTTTGAGTTGTAATCAAGCAATTGAGAAAGAAAAAAATACAATACAAGTTTTAGGATCTCCTCCCCATAAATAATTCATCTTCCTCACAAAATTATTTGGCCCATCACACCACCTCGTTCGTAAACTTAACCAATGATATTATTCCGTGGCAAAGAACGTATATGGATGCTTATGATATAATATATGATATTTTGACAAGAGTCAGTTGCACAGGTAGATTGTAATCAAGCTCTCTCCCTAATTAATCCTGAGACTGGAATCTCCATGAACAGAGATCAATCCTTCTAATAGACTACTACCACAACGAAAACCCTAATTGGATATATACAATCACTCAATTATGCGGATAGCGAGGTCTTTTGGGCATAAGATATGCAAACACTCATACTTCAAAGATTCCGCAAACATCAAGTAAAAGAACTCCTTTTTTAAATTTCTTTTCGAAGAAAAAGAAAAGGTAAAAATCAATCCTTTTATTGTTTCCACCACTAATTTTGATGAAATTTAAAGAAATTTAAGAGAGACTGCGAGAGTAGAGTACCCGTTGGAAGACTGCTTCTCTGTCTTTGAACTTGATCACCGCCCCTATCTTCTCTTCTGGCTTGAGTTGTAATTATCTGAAGCAAGCTGTTGACCAAAACCTTTTTGATGATTTGGGGAGACAATTTTCTCTCTGGAAGCTTCCTCACTCCCAGTCACTTCAACATCTTTTAAAAGTATGGAAGGAATTTTTAATGGGTTATTGTCATATCGGTCACCGAAATTTTTTAATTTTCATATTAATCCCTGATATCTTATTATTTTCAAATCAACCCTCAAATCTTATAGAAGTTTAGACACAATGCAGTAATCTGTTAGTTTTCTTGTTTATAAATCAGATTATTCTTGAAATATTTTCTTTTCAAATTAATATCATAAAATAATATATGAACTTATTATTATACCCTCATTTTTTTTTTATTTCCCTCTAAACAAATCCACTCCCTCAGACTCAACCCTATCTCTGGGTCTCCGGCCATCTCCGGTAGGGCGAAAACTGTAACTGCTGCCTGTGACTGCACCCAAAAGCGATCTCTGGCAGGACGAGCTGCTGCAGATGCTGTCGTCGCCATTGCAACTCTGCTGCTGAGGGTTAAAAATGTATTTTTACCTCTCTACTATTATAAAATAGACATCAACTAAGAGAGAGGGTTTTTTGTCTAAACTTATAAGATTTAGAGTGTCGATTTGAAAATATAAAGATTTTGAAGATTAATATGAAATTTAGAAAAAAAATCGAGAATCAACATGGCAATAGCCCATTTTAAAACCGTACCAAAAATCTCACGTTCAGATCAGATCAAGTAACTTTTGTTCAAGAAAAAGGGAAAAAGAAAAAGTTTGTTAAACGAGTTGAAGACATTAAACAAGCTAAAAAGCGAGCTTCCAAGCAAACCCAAGCTTCCTGAGCCCTTTACAACCTTAGAGAAAAACTTATATAAAATCATAGGAAAAACTAAAAGCAATAAGAATAACTGATCTTTTAACCCTGGATCTCTTCTCTCTTTTCATCTTTTCTGATTAATTAACAGATCAAAATACAATTTATAGATAGAGAATGACGTTTGGGGTTAAGATCTTCACCAATAACCCTCAAACATGCTATACAAACAAACAAAAAAAAAATATAGTAATAATACAAAATTATATAACATAGATGCTCAGAGCCTGTTAATAGAACACCATTCAGCCAAAAGCCCCAACTCAATGACTCTCTCATCATTTTCTTAACACCAATGGATAAGAACGTAACTAGATAATTAATGCCAGAGTGATTTGTGCAACATTTTTCACAAGAAGTGCACTTACAAATTCAGAGCTCAATAGATATAATTTCTTTCATTAAAAATAAAAAGAGCTGCTTTCTCCAGTGTGCTGGAGACAATGGAGTTGCCACATTAACATTCCCCATCCCTCAATGTCAAAGACAAAGGCAAACATAGAAGACAGGGATGGAAACCCTAAAATGTGCACAGGTACTCAAGAAAACTCTCACAACCTATTCATTTCTTAGCGGAACATTCTATACACTGCTCCAGCTGCTGCCTCTCTCTCTCAAGAACCTCTGGATTGGAGGGGGGAGCTCCGAGGCTCCTGAGGTTATACAATCATGTGATTGAAGTGCATTTAAATTGAGACCAGCCTGGAGTTCTTCATGGAAGCAATGTGAGGGATGTCATGTAATTATGGAAATCTTCCAAACAGTTGAATGGTTGAAACTAGCTGCGCCAACCATTTTGTTTCTTCGCTTCAAAGGCAGCTCCATCATTGAGCATGTCCTGGGCATCAGTCTCCATTCCAAGTTTCGAGAGAGCAAGTGCCTGCAAGTAGAATGCCGTAGGCCACTCTGGCATACAAACTTGTGCTTGCATTGCATCCCTGAGGGCAAGTTCAGGTTGGTCATTCATCAAGTATGATAGGCCCCGCCTCGCAAAAACAGTTGCAGAAGGAACAGACATCAGGCCCACCAACTGCATTTTCCAATTTTTTGCACAAAGAAACAAGAATTTCATGTATGGAATCAGAACAATAAGATAAGTTAGAACATTGTTGATTCTGTGAGATTTATTTGGAGATTTCACTGGTATTATAGTAAAAAGGCAAGCGGCTAAAGTTAGAGGAAAATGCACTCTCTTAAATCATACAATGGAGGCATCAAGTCTCTACTGTTACCTTGAAGTTGCTATTGCTACAATTTAGAGATATACTGTGTGCGCGCATGTGCGGCGGTGGTTTTCTTTTTTCTCTTTTTTTCTTTTTTTGGGTGGGGGGTGGGGGGTGGGGGGGTTGTTTGTGATGTGGGTTCGGTTGGGTTTTACTGTCTCCCCTCAATTTACATGATTTTGTTTTCCCAACATGTCATTTTATTTCACTCTTTAGCTTACAATTAATTCCTCGTAGATCATATATTGTTTCCCTAATGTTTTTAACAATTATAATACTTCTAGCATTTATCCGTTGTCTGCCAAATACTTCAGTCCTCTCAAGGTCAAGCTTTCAACAAGGCACTCTTCTGAGAGGGAGCTCATAAATTCAACATGTGCAGCTTTTGTTTTACACGTGAAGTCAAAGGTATGGAAGGGTTTACAGGTTACTAAAGCCACAAATATAGGCTACCAGTGAAGACAGAAACAGTATGAGAAATGATATAATATTTTTTTAATAAGAAAAGCAAGGTTTGAGAGAAAAAGAAGAAATATACCTTACTATAGTAGTCAATGGCACTTTTGAAATCCTTATCTCTGAATGCAATATCACCAAACTTCTTTGTATTCAACATCTCTTGCACTTGTTGTGTCCATTCTTGAAATGAAAGCTTCATATTTCAACACGGAAATAAGATAAAATGTAAGATTTTCATGAAAATATAGCAATAGAACAAAAAATACAATGCAACAGCAGACTCTTTTGTATTACTAGTTAAACTCACATGTTTAATCAAGAATTCATGTGCCATCCACATCAAACATGCTACCCTATTGTCATAGTCACTTTTACTGACACGTCACATGTTACTCCAGATTAACATGTACGGTGTTAATCAGCCCATGTTATTGTCAATCATTGTGCAAATCATATCAAGAATTGCAAATGTCTACAAGGCCTAACTTTCTTCAATACAATATTAATGATCATATACCAGATTTTTCTGTTTCTCTCTTTCTTCCTCTTCTTCTTTCTTCTTTCTTCTTCTTCTTCTTCTTCTTCTTCTTCTTGTTTTTAAAAAAAAAGCCTCAAGTATTTTTCTTTCTTTCGTCAATACAATCAGATAAAGAGGCGAGTTATATGACTTTGTTATAGGAAAGCACGTCCATCCCTGAGGCAAAAAATAAGCTGAAGAGCCTGATAGAATCATATTCTGTAAGTAATAAAATCAATCAGATTAACATTTTATAGACCATGTTGAAATATAGATTTCGTTCAGCCTGTCCATGAATCACTCAGTTTTTAAAAGTTCTCTTTTCAAACATTTCATGATATATATTTCAGTATCAGGAACAAGGAAGTTGTATGCAAGGATTATTGTTGAATGGAGTTAGTTAACAGTATGCATAAACTTATCACTTGAGCCAGTGGGTATAGATATCCTGCATCTCGTCATAACATGAGACATAATAATATCCTATCACTTCTTATTAGCATTGGACAGTTTCTTTTATCAGTTTATATCTATTTGTGCAAGGAAGAGAGGATGACAGATAAAAGTCAGAGAAATTGCACTTCAAATTACCTCATTTTCTGCGCCTTCCTCATCCTTGTAACCTGTTTTAAGCAAAATATCATGTACAGCAGTAAGGTCCATCCTTGCACACGCTTTTCCAAGTGGAGAGAGCATTGTTGGTACTGCTACAGGAGCTTTAGACAGACCCATCAGAACATGAGATGCCACCTGCAATACACAGATTTAGAAAGCCTAAACACGGAGCATAAAATAGTATCAAGTTATCAAGTATAATATTTGTCAGAAAAAGAGTACTTCTTTTTGTGTTTGAAGAGGTTCCACAGCTGATAGAAGAAATTTAGAGTTCGGACGATCTCTAGCCTCAAACTGTAGACATTTTGAAGCAAGATCAATCAACTTAGAAGCATCTTCATTTGCATATTGTCCCTCCAAGGAAGAGTCCATCAATAGCAATAAATTCTTCCCTCTTATTAAATCTAATGCCTGGAATGTGACACTAATCAGTCTGAAGCATTCAAATTGCCAAATGAGTGTCCGATGCAATTATGTAAGCACCGATAGTTGAATCATATAGTCCAAAAAAATCTGTGTATACAGATTTGCCCTAAGCATAACAAGCACAGTTTTACATACATGATGAATGTGGAAATGAGAAAAAAATGCTGATTTACACTGCCGCAAATAATAAATTAATGAATTCGGAAACTGGAAAATAAAAATACAAGTGATAGTGAACAAAATAGGAAAAATACCAATATATTCCAATAAAGAAATACCAATATTTTCCAAAAAAGAAAGAATGAAACTAAACGACAAATCACATGACAATGTTAATGGAACTGTAAGGATTCATTAGGTAAACACAACTTGCAATAATCAATTATTATCATCACAAGGTAACACAATTGGTTTTCAATTGCCATACAAACATAGGAGCCAAGAAACAAAGACCATGTTTCTGATCCAAAAAGTGGTTAGACAAAGCATGGTCCTAGTCAAATGCAAGCAAGTTGGGCCCTCGTTAAGGATGATATTTAGCTTGTAACGAAATTGAATGTTCCAACAACTAGGTGTGCGTACACTTCCAGGAATCCAAAGAGATGGTGGCATTAAGTGAAACATATATTGCAGTAACATTGTAACAAACAAATAGCAGCATGATTGCACCAGCACTGAATTAAACCTTGCGGAAACAGCAATGACACTTATGCAATACATTCTAACTTCCGGTGAAAACAAAAAAGCATGGTACTATCTTATCACTGTTGGACATAGATATGAGAGGCTAGTCATATGTCTCAACTTAAAGCCAGTTAGTTATCTAACCTACTGACATGGAAGAACACCCCATCAAACGGTCTAGCATCAGCATCCAGTTTTTCCTAATGAATATCACAAATAACATGTTGCATGTGCCATAATCAACAGAAATGGTTTATGTTCTCAAGAGTTTCATCTAATATTTGCAACAAGATTGAGGTATTGAATTCACAAGCATATCTAATGTCCTCAGTGATAATCTCTGACCGTCCAACAGATTTTAACACTAAAATGCCATTATATTTATTCTTCCTGACGCAACACAGAGATCTAACCATTCATAATGTTTAGTTTTAGCAGTTATATTCTCTCTACAGGTTTAGATTAATAGCATCACTTGATAATGGACAGCAGAAGCTAGCGCCGCCTCAATGCCTGAGAAACATAATCATACAAGGGAAGGAAATAGCAACTTGGATAGGGACATACATGACTTGGAGGGATATGTTTCCCGCTTAAAAGATCCAACAGAACTGTCCCATAACTGTATATTACACTCTCTGGGATGACCCTGCCTGCAAAAGAACACCTTGTCAAATTCATCACTTGTGAACTGAAACTTGCTCAAATATACTCAGTTGAATAACATTACATAAATTTATCAGAAAAAATGGAGACACAATATGAAGGAACAAATGTTCCACTATCCTCGAGTTTAAGCCATAGAATACTGATATTTGTCAAGAATAGAGTAGGGATCATGTCATAGTATGAGGAACCAATTTAGATTTTAGCAGGACTGGGTCAATTTCACGTGATAAGGCCGAACAAATACAATAGGTTATACGATAACATCTCAATAATTTGAACTATAGTATATATTTACTGGAACGTGCACTACTCCGCTCTGGGCTCATCTGCGCCCTAGAGTTGATTGTGATTCTGTTCTGACAAATCTATCATCTTTGCTCCCCCTTCTGGACTTTTTCCTAGATTAGGGAATTTGGAGGACATCAACTAGTCTTTTAGGATTATGACAAGTCTCTCTCAGCCAGGAATTTAGCATTAAGAGAAATTTGAGATCATGCCCATTGTCAGTCATGAGACTTCAAAACTAACATCCGAAGTTTCTTTGTTAGAATTTGACTTGTGTTCTACTTCTTTCAAAAGGAACTATCCACCAGTAAAATGAGAGATTTGTTTGCACATTTTGAACATAAGAGCGGCAGCGACAGTTCATGCTAAAGATAGAAATTAAAAACAGAAAGGAGATCGATGAACATACTAACTAACCTGTTCGCAAAAACTCAGGTGGAGTGTAAGCCAGGTTAGTACTGTAACTTTTTCCATCCCGGCTGTTTTTCATAAGACCAAAGCTAGATAAACGAGGATCACCATCCTGGTGCATGGGCACAGTTGATAATTTAGAAAAGGTATAATGAACTAGATAGAGAAGCAATACAAGTGCAAAAGCTTGATGAAAATAGCAGACACATTCATGCAGTAAAATTGGAAAAAGTGTGAAGAAACAATAGGCAGGTTTTCCAAAAATCTGTAATACTTAAAGAAAATAGGTAAACTTTCCGTACCTCATCAAAAAGAACTCTGTAGGCATTCAAGTCATGATAAATTTTGCGATTTTCCATGTTACAATGATCCAGTGCTTGTGCAATATAGTATGCAACTCTTACTCGCATTTCCCATGGTAATGGTTGCTTGTCCCCTATAAGCCACACAAATCAAGGGCAAATTAGAACAGCTAAACAGAGATTGATATTCATATTCATTGTTCATTGCAATAAAATGAAACAGAAACACAGACGTAACCGCTTAAGATTTATAATAGTAGGAATTTTATACCTCCAACAAACGATTCAGGTTCAAATTAAAAACAAACGCATGTAGCTTTCAACAGATGCAAATATTTACAAGCATAACATTCATGACAATTTGAGTGAAACCCAAATTTAAAGGGTTCAGATTTTAAATTTAATTTGAATTTCTATCTATATCTCTTCCTTTCCTATGATAATATGCTTCATAATAATAGCTTGCCTAATGTACTCTGTGACTTTCCAGGGTAATGAACTTGACTCAAAACTTCTCCCCTGCGATATTTATTAGTCTAACCATGACAACTTTGGGTCATGGGAATTGGAACTTGAGGTAAACCTCTCTCTCTCTCTCTCTCTCTCTCTCTCTCTCTCTCTCTCTCTCTCTCTCACACACACACACACACACACACACAGAAAAGAGAACTTGTCCTCATTCTACTAGAGAGATTTTTGCAGACTCCTTCAATTGGTTACGAAGTAGACTGGCCCTCACAAGTCATGTATCGAACAAAATTATTACTTCCTAGCAACCCTGTAAAATTGCCAACTAAAATAGACTGATTTCTTCTGACTATCGCAGTCACATATCTGACCTGACATCTCCATTCTTCAATCCTAGACTAAACAGTTATTCTGATTTAAGTATTTGCAAGTGTTGTAGGTTTAAGCTAAAGCGTGGTCAACTTTAAATTATGGTACATATCTTGTTAAATTGTGTTTGGAGTATTTATGTGAAGCCTATGGTAAGAGAAGAAGCCAGCCAGCATATGAGACTAAGGAGTTTCATTCCCAAACAAAGTCAGAAATTGAAGGAATGGTTTTGAGTTATAATGCAAAGGTGCAGTCTTTCAACAGAGGATAGAAAAGACTATTTCTACACCATCCATGCATGAATACGGACACTCTTTTCTGAAATTTTGTGTAAAATAAAATTATTATTATAGGAATATAACGTCATTTGATTCTTTGGTTTAAATTGTGCACAAGGTATTTCATCTTACATCTCTATCTAGATTTTTTTTCTAGTCTGTAGAAATTTGAAGAAGTGCATAGTTGCATGAGCATATATTACATGTTTAGAGCACTGACATAATGCCCTGTTTCAGCCATAGTATTCTGGATTTGGGCAGAAAAGGGAATCAGGTACACAGTTAGGGCATCAAAGGGAAATACAATTCTACAATTCAATTTCAGTTACATTCCAACAGAGAGGCTAATGGCCCTGACCCATTCTAGGGATTTAGCATTGTGGTGGTGATTTTCCGCCACAAGTGATTGGACGGTCGATCCTCACAAGCGATAAATGATTAGGTAGGGTAATGCACGTTAACAAAACACAATTACAGAAAAGAGAGACAAAAGATTTTACATGAAAAGCCTTAACTGAAAAAAATCACGGAAACAAGGAGTTACACTATAATTCTCAGTTTTTAAGGAGTATAGGAGTCTAAAAGATGAGTGCTTTTTAGGGGGCTTTGGATCGAATCCTCGACCCCCTTCTTCGTTGAAGGATGAGCTTTACTCATATTCGATCAAGCAGATGGTGCGGGCGAGATCTTCGTAACTGTACGATTTGCACATGTCGGCTTGTTGTAACTGTCGTGATCCGTAGTGTTGACTTGTTAGGATTGTATATAGGAAAATCTGCCACTGTCCATAAGGACCATAACTATCCGTGTTGGGTGGCGTCATGCGTTATGAACATGGAGGAAAATTAAGTGGCGAAACGGTCAGCAGAGATTGAGGGTGAGCTATTGCTTGGAGCTGCTTAGTTCGGGGCTGGAGTCTTCGGAACGAAAAAGCCTCGAAGCGAAGAGGACCTGAAGGAGGTCGAGAATTGCATTCACTTTGGAGGAGAGCTTTGATGTACATCAGAAAGTTGGAAGGTGAGGAACACGTGTCGTCATCTTGGATGGGGTCAGAATTTGATCACTACATATGCCCCCCGTTCTTTCACTTGTCGGAAGCCTGCAGACAAGAAGTCGGAAGAGCGGAGTTGGCATAGACCTTTTAATGCCTTTGATGTTCGTGAAAAGACGAGGATCTGGATTATAAATGCGGATCTTCAGGATTTATTGCAGGTTGTACAACTAGCTGCCAACTGTCGCATCGGTCGGTTAGATTTCTCTGTCTCTTCGAATCCAGGAGACATAATTACTGGGAGGTATGGCTTCGTGTTTTGATGACGACAGTTGATCTTCTGCCGATTCGGTTGACCGAAAATGTTGAGACATGGACCGGCTTTTCAGAGATTGAAAATTTAAATTGGAGACAGTTCAACTTCTCTTCCATCTATAAATAGAGTGTAAACCTAGGATGGGCATTACTTTTGCTATCTTTTAAAGAAATTCTTGCTTTAGAGTCCTCTGCCTTACTGGGACATGTCTTTTTCTTTCATCTTCATCAGGTAGAGAAAGGAGAGAGAGGATGAAGGTGGAGGACCTGGTAGTCGCCATGCGGAAGTCTGGTTGGTGTGATACATTAGTTGTCGTGATGAACATGTTACGATCCATTAGGTGTCGCGACAAAGTGTCATCGTCAAGGGTTATCGTTGGGTTGCCCGCTTTGATTAAAGCCGATGATCTAGTTCCGAGTTGCTCGGTTTTTAGGGGGTGAGGTTCGTTCTTTGCATTGTAATCCTCTTTTCTGATAGAGTGTATGAGGAAGGAGAGGGAGTTCATCGGCTTGATGCGCTGGAGACCTGCTTCTCACAGTAAGGCTCGGATTTTTCCCACGGAACAAGTTGTCAGGGGTGTGATATCATCTCCTTCTTGCGTGTCTTGGAGGTTCCATCTTGGTTGGACAACGCCGCCTCGCGTGTCTTGCTGGAGTCCGTCTGGAGCTCAGAGCGTCGTCACGGCTATGGAGGGATTCTTGGGGATCCTTGTCATTCTTCATAAGATGCGCGGAGGAAGGTGATTTCGGTCTGGCTTCCTTGAAGGCGTGTTCCAGCGGAGATCAGAGGATCTTTCATCTGGAACATCCCTTATTTTTGCAAAGAAAACTCCCAGAGCTTCTTCCGGGGTGCCTGGACAGTGGTGTGAGCAATGAGGACGTTGCTTCTGACAGATGTTCTCTGGAGGACATGCTCTTAGAGTTCAGAGGTGTGGATGGACGTAGCGGCAGGACGAAGGGATCAGATCGGGATCATCTGTATTTCTTTTTAAAAAATGTAAATATAGAAGTGTAATGAAACTCTGTACTACTCTTGTTAGATCTAATCGAGTATGTATTCGAATGAATGTGCTCAGAATGGAAAGACTTTTCGAAATAAAATATATATAAATTTCTTTAGAATAAAAATGTTTGTTTAGATCTTGTTTGGATTGCTTTACTGTTGACTTTTTGGAATTGGTATGATCGCGCCTCTTCAGAGTGATGATCTTCACCGACATGGTTGGTCTGTCTTGAGAGTGATTTGGTAAGCCTACAGTGTTGTTTCGAATAAGGGTAGTCCCACCAATGGTACTTGCAAACCTTTTGCCTTCGAGTGAAAGAAATCCTAGCAGCGGAGTTGGATTCATGGTTGCTTCCGAGTGAGAGTTTGGCCCATCAGCGGAATTGTGAATTTAGGACTCAGAGAGGGAAATCCATGTAGCAGAGTAGGAGCTCCACTCAGTGGAACATACAAAGGAGGGAGCTCGTAGGCTGGCGTTCGTGTTGCGCGCCCGGTAGAGGAAAACTACCCGGGGTACAAATACCCGTTGGGTGAGGAAAGGAAGAATGATGCACACAAAAACATGAAATGGAACAATTTAAACTAAATGTTAGATGCAGTATAATAATATAAACTCGGCAAAAATTAAACAAATTGGGCTAACAAAACTATGAATATTCAGTTTCTAATTATATGAAACTAGTACGTCGAGGGGATAATCCAAACAAGAAAACTCTCATATATATACCATATGTCCCGTGTAATTATGGGCTAAACATACATAATCCGTGTTATCCGGAAATGAGCAACACATATAAGCATACACAGAGATTTTCGGATAATACCTCGGCGATCGTATCACTCTAAAATGCTTGATTTTTTCAGTCTCTAATCACACGAAACTAGTACCTCGAGGGGATAATCCAAACAAGGAAACCCTCACGTATATACCATATGCTTCGTGCAATTACAGGCTCTCCAGAATGTTTACCTGCAAAAAGGGGCGTGAAGTGAAGATGCGATCCAGCGACAAATTGGACGTGTCTGCTACTAGCAGGGTAAGATCCGCAGCAGAGTGACGATCTGGACCTCCGAATGGGGGAATCCCAATAGTGGAGTTAGGCCTCTGAGTGGAGAATCCCAGCAACGAAGTTGGGTTTATGGTTGCTTCCGAGTGGGAGTTTTGCCCCCATTAGCGCAACCGTGAACTTGGTAAGGACCTAAAGTGGAGGTGCGACCCATCGACATATTAGATGCGTCTACTCCGAGCAGGGGTAGGACCCGCAGCAGAGTGACAATTCGGTTTAATCTCATCTGTCGTAGGCTGGAGTTTGTGTTTCGCACGCAACAGAGGAAAACTATCAGGGGTACAAATATCCGTAATGTTAGAAATTGTGATGTTGAATACATCGTGAAGGTAGATAAAATTTGAAAATCAAAGAACGGACGTGTATAAGAATCTGTGCACATTATCAGTCGACGAATACTGGGTATAGTCGACTAATCAGTTGGATTAGTCGACTAGGCATTGTATAGTCGACTCGGTTGGCCAAACAGAAAGTCAGGTTCTCAGGTTGTGCCAAAATAGTCGACTAGTATTTGGGCCTAGTATTACTACAGCCTTGGCCTAGTCGACTAATAGCGGCAGTTTCCTTTTCTGGGTCTGTTTCTAGATTTGAATTGGATTCGGGTTTCCTTTATTCTGAGGCGTGATTGGATCGTATTGATAAAGTTTGTTTAGGACTAGGTGAGTTCTATGGTTTATAAATAACCCCTTAGGGGTGGCCTTGAATGTATTCCATAAGAATCCCAATGAATTTATAATTCCTACGGGTGTAATTCATCTAGGTGAGAAAGCATAGCCACAAGGGTTTTCGCTGTTCTTGGCAGCCATTAAGAGTTTGTAATTTTCTCAGCATGAGGTGTAAGTAATACTTATTGTACTTCCTCAAAGTTAAAATAAAGTTTCTCCCCTTCTCCCGAGGACGTACACACAATCTGTTTGATTGGTGCAACATTATATTTTGTGTTGGCTTTTTTGCATTGGAATATCTTCTTTTCTTCTAGTTGCCTTAGTAGACCTTGTGGGGTTGCTTCCGCTGCACCAACAACAATTGGTATCAAAACATACAGATTGTTTTGTTTTTCCCACACAAAAATTGGTATCAGAGCAAGGTCAACTGAAGATGTCTGCGATCAAATTCGATATTCAGAAGTTCGATGGTGTCATCAATTTCAGCAGGTGGTAGATTAGGATGAACGTCATTCTTACCCAGAACGGGTTGAAGAAAGCACTACTCAAGAAGGAGAAAAAAGCCTCAAGACATGAAGAAAGAAACTTGGAAGGAGATGGATGAAAAAGCTTTGACAACTATTCAGCTTTGCTTGGCGGACGAAGTGTTGGACAGGTTTTCTTTAGAGAAAACAGTGCCCTCGTTGTGGCAACGACTTCAGGATCACTATCTGAAGAAATTGTTGGCGAATCGGTTGATTCTAAAGCAATGTTTCTTTCTTCTCCTCATGCATGAAGGTGCACCTATCAAATCTCACATTGCAAATTTTTCTTGATTATTAATGATCTTGATAAAATAGAGGTTAAGATAGAATATGAGAATCAAGCACTTCTATTATTGTATTTTTACCTTCTTCGTATAAGAGCTTTAAAGAAGCTATCATCTATGTAAGCAAGTCAACAGTCAACAGTCAACGTCAATGAGGTCAAGGAGCATCTACTCAAAAAGGACAAAATTGACACCCAGTTGACGGGAGTCTCAGCTTGATAATTCCAGGAAGTTCACTTTTCAAGGGAGAAGAACGATAATGGGGGAAGTTCCATAGGTAACTCAAGACATAAGAGTTTGAAGTGCAACTATTGTCACAAGAAGGGGCACATTAGAGCTCATTGTTGGCTTCAAAAGAAGAAACAACCAGATGTTAATGTCACTGAACTAGTTGAAAAAGATGAATTAAGTGCGACCTTCTATCTGTTACAGACGGTTCTGTTGGTAATAAAGATGGATTATTGATTCTGGATGTTCACAGCATATCAGTTCCAATTTGAAAATGTATTCTTCATACACTTTGGTTCAAGGGGGAGAAGTCTTTATAGGGAATTATGTTTCAAGCAAGATGATTGGCGAAGGAACAGTTCAGTTTCGGGCTCATGATGGATGCATCACCACTCTTCAAGGCGTGCGTCATGTTCCCAACTCAAGGTACAATTTCGTCTCTCTTGGAGTCCTCCAAAGTGAAGGATTCAGTTTCAGTTCGGAAGGTAATCTTATGGAAGTATCCAAAGAGGCCCATGTAAAATTTCAGGTCAAACATGTCGGCAATGTGTATGTGCTGCAAAACTCGAAAGTTACAGGTGGCAGATTGCAGTTATCCACAGTGACGGTTGTGAAACAATCAGAGACTACGATGGGTTCGAGCTCGGATGTTTCGGTGTAGCCCGAAGTAAATTGGGACTTGGCGCGCAACAAGGTAGTCCAGATCGGCACTCTTATGATGGAGAACATTCTCATACATCTTGTGTAGACAAGGAGATCGTTGGGTAATAAGGTTCAGGTCAGGCCTGAACTTATTCGACCTAACAAAGATGTGAACCCTATGAGGGGATTATGGAGAAGAGGGAGTGAGATGAAAATGGAGTCAATTTTGTTCAATTGTGTGTGGATGCGAGCACATGGAGCATGGTGGTTAGTCTCGGACTTGGATGTATTCAAGTCAAGGGGGAGATTGTTAGAAATTGTGACGTTGAATACGTCGTGAAGGTAGACAACTTTGAAAAATCAAATAATGGACGTGTACAAGAATTTGTGCACATTACCAGTCGATTAATACTGGGCATAGTCGACTAATCAGTTGGATTAATCCGACTAGGCCATTGTATAGTCGACTAGGTTGGCCAAACAGAAAGTCAGGTTTCTCGCGTTGTGCCAGAGTAGTCAACTAGTATTTGAGCCTAGTCGACTAATACATGGTATTAGTCGACTACAGCCTTGGCTGTAGTCGACAATAGCTTTTCTGGGTTTGTTTTCAGATTTGAGTTGGATTCGAGATTTCTTTATTCTGAGGCGTGATTGGTTCGTATTGATGAAGTTTGTTTAGGACTAGGAGAGTTCTATATTCTATAAATAACCCCTTAGGGGTGGCCTTCATGTATTCCATGAGAATCCCAATGAATTTGTAATTCCTACGGGTGTAATTCATCTAGGTGAGAAATTCGTGAGAGAAGCTTAGCCACAAGAGTTTTCACTGTTCTTGACAGCCATCAAGGGTTTGTAATCTTCTCAGGATAAGGTGTAAGTAATTTTGATTGTACTTTCCCAAAGTTAAATAAAGCTTCTCCCCTTCTCCCGTGGACGTACACACGATCTGTTTGATCGGTAGAACCACGTTATATTTTGTGTTAGCTTTCTTGCTTTGGAATATCTTCTTCTTCTTTCTTCTAGTTGCCTTAGTAGATCTTGTGTGGTTGCTTCCGCTGCACCGACAACAATTGGTATTAGAGCATACAGATTGTTTTGTTTTCCCCACACAACAATTGGTATCAGAGCATACAAATTATTTTGTTTTCCCTACACAACACGTAAGATGAGGGGAGCCCATAGGCTGACATTTGTGTTTCGCGCCCGGTAGAAGGAAACTAACAGGGGTACAAACGTCTATGATCCGCCTGTAGATTCAGATAAGGGGAGCCTGTAGGCCGGTGTATGTGTTCCGCGCTTGGTAGAAAGAAGCTATCAAGGATACATTCGCCTGAGGGAAGCCCGTAGGCTGGCGTCTGTGTTTCGGGCTTGATAGAGAAAAACTACCAAAGATACATTCGCCTGATGAGAACTCGTAGACGGTTGCTTGCGTTATTATCTCCGAGCGAGGGACGGAAGCCACAATGGAGCATACAAGTATTAGACTTCGAGTATGAAAGAGACGCTTGCAGTGGAGTAGGTTGTAAATGGTTGAAGCATAAAACAATTTTATTTGATAATGAAATGAAAATGAAAGTAACAATTTTATTTGATAATGAAATGAAAATGAAAGTAACAATTTTATTTGATAATAAAATGAAAATGAAAGTACAATGGAAGCCATGGATAGTGGTATTGCCCTGTTGAGGGAGGTACAAGCGGATCATTTGATTGTCTTGTATTGAGTGATTGTGTGTTGTGGTTGGAGAGAAGCGCTCGGTTGTTCGGACCCGGAGCAGCTTCAGATGTGAGGACATACTCCTTGAGAAAGCCCTAACGGATGAGCTCTTTCAGGTACCTTCGGAGGCTCCGGCAATCATAGTTCAAAGTCGCGGTCTCGGTCGCCAACTCGAGAACACTAAGACAGATCGAACGCTACGACTCGGATCGGTTTTGAGAGACATGCAAAACGCTACATAGAAAGCTCAAAAAATTTGAAAAATCATGACAAATCTTTAAAAAAATGTAGACATCAATATCACGTATCACATGTCCAAAACATATCACCTCACACACTAAACATAAAGCGAAAACTTAAATACATGTATCGTCGGTAGAAACATATCAATATATATGCATAATATAGTAAATTACACAAAATACATTCGTAATTGCATGCTAATATAGTCATTTCCATATTGAATTGCGATGGAGCACAAAATCTTTATCTCTTCAATAAGTAAATAAACTAGACTAGTACTTGTAAATCTCTTAAGTTGTGATTTGTAGTCATAAACCATATCCCGCACCATAATATTGGCTTGATGTCAAACTCAACCCTTGCATATGGCCTTCAAGACTATAAGTTCATCCATCAAAACTATTATTGCCCCCATTATTGTCAACATCGTCATCACCGCCTTACCATCGACGCCATCATCACTACTAGAACTGAATAAAACCCTCACATCTTACCATCATCATCACATCTACTTCTCTTATACCTCTACTTTCCTCACTATGACGAAAATCTTCATTTATAAGAAACTTTGAAATGACTTTTCTAACTTTTTTAGTATTCTTTGATGACATGCTTTTGATTGTTTTCTGTTCGATGAGAACATATAAGGACAATTCTTTTTGCAGGTTCTATACTTCTAAAAATTAAACTATATCTAATTAAATTAAATTAAAATTATACTAGATCTATATTTTCAATTTAACCAAATTAAATTAACTAAATTAAATCAATAATCATTAACAAAATAACAAATTTTTCCTAAATTAAACTGAACAACAATAATTAAGAGAGATCTAAAGATAAACTTAACAACAATAATTAAACACATTTAACAAAATAATAAGAGATAGAGCCAGATCTAGAGAGAGAAATAAAAAGGGGAGAGATTTCTAGAGAGAAATGGAGAGACTGAGAGAAGGAAACCTACAAAGAGAACAAGCGAGATTGGGAGGGCGTGGGAGAGGGAGACACAGCGGGAGAGGGAGGGAGAGAGACGGGGAGTGAGAGAGGAAGAGGGAGAGAGATAGAGAGCGAGAGAGAGAGAGAGGGGAGGGGAGAGAGAAACAGAGACAGAGAGAGGCTGGGAGAGGGAGAGAGGCAGAGAGTGAAAGAGAGAAGAGAGAAACAGAGACAGAGAGAGCTGTGAGAGAAAGACTGGGAGAGGGAGAGGGAGAGGGAGAGGGAGAGGGAAAGGGGAGGGAGAGTAACAGAGGCAGGGAGGAGAGACAGAGAGAGAACTGTGCGAGAGAGACTGGGAAAGGGAGAGAGAGCGGGAAAAGAGAAGGAAGGAGAAACAGTTACCTGGGTATGGGCAGCAGGTAGACGTGGGCTCGGCGGCGGCGGATCAGGGCTTGATGGCGACGGATCGGGGTCCAGATCTGGATGGAGGTAAGTTTTTTCTTTTCCTTTTTTCCCTTTAAAACCAATGAAATCACGGGTGTACAGACGACAGGCTTGACTCGGCCAAAATTCAAAGTCACCTTGGCCGAATCGATCGAGTCACTCCGAGTCAGATCGTGACTCGGCCGAGTTAACTCCGAGTCTTGTCGAGTCTGTCGACTCTGAGCTAGCTCCCTTGAATCAGATTTCAGACTTGTCTCGGCACCCTCCGAGTTGTATCCGACTCAGCCGAGTCTTCGAACCCTGTCGGCAATGGATGGTCTTGTACCCTTTGCCGTCGTGGTAGGGGCAAAACTCTTCTGCTCTGGGATGTGAGAGATTGTACTGGATGGGTCTCAGACACCTGACCCAGGGCTGATCTTTGATGATGTTGAAGACTTTATTAATGGGGAGCCTGAGCAGAGTGAATTGCTCTATTGACTGGTAGGCTCAGAGCTCAGTGAGAGGATCAGGAGCACTTGTCTCTTGTAAGCAGGTTGCCCCCGATTCCAATCTTGAGCATGGGCGGAGGCTTCGTGAGGAGGCTTCGACTTTCCTCCGTGGTCGTCAGGCTTCACAGAGTGGCTGAAAAAAGTCTTTATTGCCTCTTATAGTTGGATGTATGCTGAGCTCGGACAGAGCCTCGCACATTCGAGTGACATTGTATTTCAGAATATGCTTGTACAAGGGATGAGAGACTTGTAACTCGCTGATGAACGCGAGTGCAAAGACGTCTTCACCGCAATTGGGGACCTTGGCCAATTAGTTCTGGAAGTAGCCGATGTAAGATTTGAGGTTGTCGCTCTGCCTCATTTTAACGGTGAGAAGATGGTGATTGTTCTTTTTAGTCTCCCGAAAAAATGCGTACTAGGTGAAGAACGCTTCGGATATCTCTTCAAAGTTGTGAAGATTGTGGAGGCAAACCAATATGATGTCACATCTTTCAGACTGGAAGGGAAGATGAAGCACATGATCGGATCATTACAGGAGTAGATCACCATCTTGTCTCAAAAATGCATGATATGTTAAACTGGGTTGCTCACTCTGAAGTAGTAGTCAAAAGTTGGAGTCGAGAATTTCTTCGAAAACTCACACCCCAGGATCTCCTTAGAGAGGGGAGTCGGAGACTTTGACAGTTGAAAGCGTTGATTAGTTGTCGAACTGCAACTTAGCCTCCTTGATCTCTCTTTGGATCAACTTATCGAGGGCTTGGAAATCGAGAGATTCTCCGGTTCCAGGCTCGCTTTTCGATTGTGTCAGCGTCGGGGTGTTCTGGAGGGCCGCAATTTGAGTCTGGAGTTGATTGTTAAAATGCCTCAATGCCTCCTGTTCGCGGATGACATTCTCGCGATTGAGAGTCACCTGCTCTTAATCACGCTGATTGGGCTTGCTACTTCTTCACCTGCTAATTCATGTCGGCAAGCATCTGAAAGAGCTGATATTCGTGCTACTGCGGTGGTTGGACACTGGCGGCCACCTCCTAAGGCAAGGAGCCAGTGTTCCCAGTGGTACGCGGTTGATCGTCAGCTCGCGGGGGGACGATGCCCTAATGGTGCTGATGGCCTTGCCCTTAGATGGGGCATCATTGAGGGTGACAGTTTGTTTTCTTAGGGCCATCGGTGCTTTGAAAGAGGCTTTTTAGGAAGGTTTTTGTGATTTTTGGGAGGAGGAAGATCTTGAGCGCAATTACTCAAGTCTCAATGAAAGCACCAGCTTGTGATGGTGATTTTCCGCCACAAGTGATTGGATGGTTGATCATCACCACAACCAACAGATGATTAGATGGAGACTGGAGTAATGCACGGGGAAAAAGAGCTTCACTATAATTCTCAGTTTACAGGGATTATAGGAGTCTGGAAGATGAGTGTTTTTTAGGGGTTTTTAGATCGAACCCCTCAAATCAAATCGACCCCTTCTTCGTTGGAGGACGAGCTTTATTTATACTCGATCGAGCAGATGGCGCGGTCGAGATATTCGTAACTGCACGATTTGTACATGTCGGCTGGTTGTTATGGTCGTAATCCGTGGTGCTGACTTGTTGGGATTGTATACAGAAAAATTTGTAATTGTCCATAACTGTCCGTGCCAGGTGGCGTCACACGTCATGAACATAGAGGAAAATCAAATGGCGTAACTGTCGGCGGAGATCGAAAGTGAGTTGTTGCTGAAGCTGCTTGGTTCGAGACTGAGTCTTCGGAATGGAGGAAGCCTCAGAGCGGAGAGGACCTGGAGGAAGCCGGGAATGGCATTCACTTCGGAGGAGAGCTCTGATGTACCTCAGAGAGTTAGAAGGTGAGAGACATGTGTCGTCATCTTGGATGGGGTCATAATTTGACACTACAAGCATCAACTCAAAGAGGGTTTATGTAAGGCTAAGTGGCTAACGGTGGGTCATAAAATAATAGTTGATTTTTTTAGTGATGCTCCACAGCCACCCACTTTGATGGGAAAAGGCTAGGATGTGATGAAGAGTCGTCCACAATTGCTGCACTTTGCAAAACCTCATACTAGCAATAAATAACCCATTCTACTGCTTCATATGCATATAAAGCGAGAAATTCACTAGGGTAGAGAATAAATGTTAGTAACAACATACAATGGAACAGATGCTTTGATAATGTGTCGTTTGGCATGAATTCCGTGACAAGAAGCCTCTCATCACCCTCAGCGCAGCAACCAATCAGGTTCACCAGTCTCTTGTGCCGCACCTTTCCCACTCCTGCTGCCTCTGACTACATTAAAATAACCAAGGAAATATTAAACAACAATATTTAATGGTGTTAATTTCAAACACAAGTATTAGGGGGAAAAAAAAAAGGAGGCGGGGGGAGGCAAATTGTGTCGGGAGCTTAGAATACTAAAAGAATGTGAGAACTCTTTTCAGTTCACCAAATCTTTCCATTAGTAAAAGCAAAAGAAACTTGGTCTATCTTTACCTCCTCCCCATCTACCAAAAAATCTCAGAAAAACTAAAGTACATTTATCTTTTTATCTTGCCCGCATAAAATCAGCATGTTCACATCATCTCATAAAATCAGCATGTTCGCATCATCTAACACAGCTTAAAAGTTACCATCAATAGAGAGAAAAATTCAATTCACTTCTTCCCCCAATATTCTTCAACTGAAGAACTTCCCCCTTCAATGTACTGAATAAACAAATCAACTAAAATACAATTTTTTTTGCCATATTTCAGCTTAAAATTAGTTACCATTAAGAAATAGAAAGAGAAACAACAAATTAAAATAATGTAATGCACTTCCTTTGCTCTCTTTCTCTTCAAACATTAAGAACACAAGTCTAAGCCAAAAAAAAAAAACGAAAAATGAAAAAATCTCGAAAAATCTCACCACAAATTGCTGAGCATCAGGCCAAGATTGCTTAGAGAACCTCTTGATCGCAACAAGTCGCCCGCACTCGAGCTTGCCTCTGTACACAACATTGGGCGCCTTCTCCCCGCTCTCCGAGACGATCAGCTCCGAGCTGAACCCTTTCGTCGCCAATCGGAGCTCCGAAAGCCCGAACTCCTTGAACGCCGGCACTTGATCTTGATCCAACGCCTCCACATTCTCTGAAATCGAAGGAAAAATCAGCCGAGAAAATGGGAAAATTTTGGGGGGGAAGCGGAGAGGAGATGATGATTACGTAGATCTGGCTTGTTGCCCTCGGTTGATTCGTTGTCGGGGGAATGAACGTTGCTGGTTTTGGATTGTAAGCATCCCATCGTGATCGAAACCCTAGATTTCCATTTCTTTTCTTGATTTTCCGCCCTTTTTCCTTTTTTTGGCTGTCCCTTGGGGAAGTTGAAGTGAGAGTGAACCGTGGGAAGGAGTAAGAGCGACTGACAGTTCAGTGGGGGAGTCAACTAGATTAGTGTATCGGTACTGACAGTGAGACACTAACTAATCAATCAAGAAGGGAAACTGGATGAGAGGTAAAAAAAAAATGAATCTCTCTTATCAAACTAGACGGACGAACGAACACATCAAATTTCTGCATGAATCATGAGATAAAATCTCTCTTAGTTTAATTACCGCTTAGCAATAAAATCTTGCTACAAAGAGGAAAAAGAGGGAAAAGATGAGAAAAAGGAGGGCAAAGATGGAAGAGAGAGAAGGAAGAAAGAAGAGAGAATGAAGGAAGGAGGGAGATAGAAGAGGGAGGGGAGGGTCACTAGGAGAGGGGAGAGGGCGGCTCTTTCTGGTTTTCTCTCTGGCTCTCTCTCTCTTTGACGGATAGACGGACGGACAAAGTCGAAGAAGATGTCACAGAAGAAACATCCCTTAGTTCGGTTTGATTAAGGAATGATGATTCTTTTTGTAGATTACTCTCTGTAACATACAATATTTACATATTAGCTTGTTACTATGTCCTTATTTTTTTTATTTGTCGGAATTTTATGTCACAGAAGTTTATAAGTAGTTTATGTGCTCCTATTGATAAGTTATATTTTAAATTATTAAAGTTTGAATTGGAGAGAAATTTTGATCAGAACATAAACAAAATTGTGATTATAGAATGGGTTTTCTTTTCAATATGCTTAAGGTTGTGTTTGGTACGCAGAATGTGAAATTCCCTGTGATATTAAATTTTCAGGAATATAATTCTCAGGAATTTAAAGATTGTATTACACTATTTGGTATAATCTGAGTATTCCATGAAATCTAATATTTTCATAATTCATACACTGTAATAATTTAAAGAAATTTTACATTTATAGAAATACTTTTGCACATCATTTCTGTGAAAATAAACTATCTAAACACAGTGTTAACAACATCTAAATAGTAGCAAAAGTCGACTAATTTAGAATATTAAATAGATCTAATAAGTTGTCTATCAAACTGTCTCCATCCCATTCTTCTTCAACCACCTATCATTTTGTATTTGATATACATAATCATTGCCATGATTACAATCATCATGAGCATTTCCAAGTAGATCACCCAAAATGACAATAATCCTCAACGTATAACTTGTAGTTATCCTGTCCATCTACTTGTTTTAAAAAATATAATTATATATATGTTATTTTAAATTATCATTACGCTAATTTTTTCTATAAACAAGCATATATAACTCTACAAACAATTTTCACTAAATTATCTTTCAATTAATTACGAAAATTGTTGAAAGGCCCAACACTCTAGTTTTGATGATAATTAACTCATATAGTTATAGTACTAATAATCTTGTATTTAATTAGTCTCAGATTTATGATCAAGATCTTAGTTGGTGTTTAGCTTCAATAAAAGATTTAAAGTCAAGTTTTAGAGCTAACACGGTTTGATTCAAGAGCCTATGCATCAAGACCACATCAAGTACTCAAGAGGAGTCTAACTCTTTAGATCAAGTTTGGACCAAGTCAAGAAGGAGAAGAAGACTTCAAGAGAAGACTTGTGTCTAGGTTTGTTTTGTTAAGATTTTATTTTTAGATAAAATGTAAAGGATAGAATAGTTGATAGATTGCTCAAGTATATCATATACACTCACACACAAGATTTAGATGTGTTTTCATAAAAGAGTTTTTATTTTGAAAAATACAAAAGTGTTTCATTTTGGAAAAATACCGTTTTGATTTTGGAGTTTAATATATACATGTGTTTTAACCAAAACTATTTTAGTGCTTATTGTCAAAAACATAGATATTTCATCTTGTATGTGTAGTGGATCATATCCATACACTCTATGCTTTAAAAGTGTTTTAAATATCTTATTTTTGTATTTGGAGAAGTTTTGAATAAATCTATTTTGAAAAAATACAGGTTTTATTTTTTAGTCAAAATTTCTAAGTTACAAAAATAGTTCAAAATGTTTATAACATGGTTTGATCTTACTCAAACATGTTTGATTATCAAAGTATAATACTGAAACAATTTTTGTAGATTTTTAGAGATTTTATGGGATTTTATCAAAGTCAAAATGCCAAGTTTTCTTTACCCATAAATCCCTATTCTGGCTTCTGCCGGTCGACCGGGCCGGTCGACCGCTCCAGGAGTTGGTCGACCGAGTTGGTCGACCGACGTGCACAAACATGCACGCCAGTTTGGCTGGAGGGCCGGTCGACCGACTCGGTCGACCGCCAGAGAGCTTCTGCTCTCTGGAAAGCCCAGGTCGACCGGCAGAGAGTGTCTGCTCTCTGTTCCAGGCCACGGTCGATCGGGCCGGTCGACCGAGGCTCCAACGGTCAGATTTCTAACCGTTGGCGATCGACTGGGCCGGTCGACCGACAGCATCTAGAGCTGCAGACTGGACCCCAACGGCTAGTTTTGGGATAGCCTATAAATTGGGAGTTTCTTGGACTGTTTTCCATATGATTTGTGAAAAGTTTTTGGGCTAATATTGCATACTTATTTCAGTGGTTATATCCACAAGTTTTAGAGCTATATTTCTGATTGGTAGTCAAAAGTGCATTTTATCATCATATTTACCATCACATTTTCATATTTATTCATTTAATTCTGCACATTTATTAATAATTTGTAATTTATTGTGTGCAGGCCTCGAATTATTATTTTAACAATAAATAAAGCTTAAAGAGCCCAAAAGTATTGATCCAAGCCCATATCTGAAGCCCAAGAGTCAAAGTGTAAATATCAGATTGTCAAAGTGCAAATATACAAGGGCTAAAGTTGTAATTATTAAAGATGAGGGAAGGATAGAATTCTACCCAACCCTAAACTCTTGCAGGATGAGCATAAAAGCCAAAGATAAGAAGGAAATTCGTGATAAAAGATTTGGGATAATTGAGATCAAGGTAACTTGATTACTAAGTTATCTCGAAATCCCAATATGGAGAGCCAGGATCATACTTCCAGAAGCAAGCGCCCAGATGAACGGACCAGGAGAAGCCACGCGCCAAAGCGCGTGGCAATCTGCCACCAGACTGCCGCGGAAACGCGGCAAAAGCCGCAATTCCACGGCAAAGTGGATGAGTTCGAATCCCAGATTTCGTGGGCAAGTTCATCCAGGACTCCTCGGCCTTCTGCACCTATAAATACCCCCTGCAGTGCAACGTACAGAGCGTCCAGCGTCCAGCAAAGGGCCAAAGTTAGGATTTTTAGGGTTTCTCTTCTTTCTTCTAGTTTTGTAATTAGGGTTTCTTTTTATTTTCAAGAGAGGGAGATGGCTATGTTGAGGGTGACACTGATGTATGCTTCTCTTCTCCATTGTTTCAAGTAATGAAGGTAATTTTTATTTTTATTTATGTCATTGCTTTACTTTTCTTTTTGTTCTCTTTTTCTTTTCTACTTTCTTTCTGTTGATCTTTGATGAGCATGCAAGCGATTACCGAACCACAAGTATAACAAATCTTGGTGGTGCCAATGATATTCCATGGAGATGTTCTCCTCCTCGAGGCGTATCAATTCATACTTGCCCAAGGCTTGATGATCTAATGCGAACAGCGGACTGAGATCGATCCCATGATTTATGCGTTCTACGCCTCCGAAATAAGGTAGAAAGTGTTAGGTTTTCACATATTTTCTCCAACCAAGGTTAGTTTTCTTTTCTTTTCTTTTATTTTATATTTGTAGATTAAATCACTATCTCCCAATTCTTTCTTTTCCGATTCATTGTAAATACCACTTCCTTTCTAACTTAACTAATAAAAATAAAAACTTTAGAGAAACTTGCTTAACGCTTCCATCGCAGTCCCTCCCTGAGGATCACGACCCGCATAGCCTTGCTACAGCGGATTAGAATTGAGAACCTCGCACCTTTAATTCTAAATCTAACATCTTTATTTTTTGTGTGCAGGTAAAAACTCAATCAAAATTTTGGCGCCGCGGATCCGCGGCAATAGTAGTGAACTACTAACCTACTTTTCTGCAGGTTGCTCTGCATTGCAAAACTCTGATTTCTGCTGTGATTATATTTCTCTGTGATCACTCTGCAACTGCTAATTAATTCAACAGTAAACTATTCGTTGTTTATTAAAAATTGATTAGACATTTGCATATTAGGCACGTGTCTTTTTAATTATTTTTATTTACTGTTGAAGAGTGCTGGTGACAAGGTACGTTTGCATAGCATATAGATTAGGAAACACTCTTGGTTGTTTACTGCTTTCTTGAGTGATTACTTTTCTACAACTTTACACGTACACTAATTCATCTTAAGGGCATAACCTATAAATAAGATAAGGTGGGGATTTCATCACCCTTCCTTAGCCCAAAAATCATATCCCAAGCACTCACTAACCCAAGCCTAACATAAAAATTAGTAGACGTTGGCCCTAGGGACATCTCGGACTCAATAGGAGATTATCCTAAGGGGGAACAGTGCTGGAAGTTGACTCTTGTCAAATCAGTGTCTAGGAAAGGGATTGAGGGCCGAAAGCCCGAAGATTGGTGGTTATTTAATTAAGGAACGTCTTTGACGGAAAACCTCCCACCACTCTTGCCCTGACCTGGCTGATTAACTTGTGGTCAAAGTCTGCACCCAACCTCCTGTGGACGGTCTAACCAGTTAGGAGTCGTCTAGGTCATAGGTCTACCCTAACTTAGGTTAGAATTTTTTTTTTTGTTTGTTGTGTTTGTGTTGGTGTGATATGGCATATAATAATAATTCCAATTTTAATCCATATTACACCCCTAACTATTATTCGGATATTACCAACCCGGCATACCCTAACTTTGACCAATCTAGTGTGCCGGAATGGTCTTATCCGAATGAATATAACCCACACACCCCATCTTATGACTATAATTTCCATAATAATTTCAACTCGTCACAGAGTTCATGGGTTTCGAGTCTCCCGAGTTTAATTCTCAACCAAATTGTCCTCCATATCATCTAGTCCACATTCTTACCAAGATTCATACTCAGATCCACCCATTCAGAATAGAAAACCATCTATCGGGGAAATGATGAGTATGCACGAGTCCAAGCAACAACCACCATCAATCTTAGACATGATGATGCGTGAGTCCACCGACTCACAACTTCATCACGATCTCACTTCCACTTTCCAAATCCAATTCCAAAAGAGGCTTGAAGCCATGACTCAGGCTAGATTAGCTCGCGAGCATGATTTAGATATGATGGTTCAATCTTTGCGTTCTTACAGTTCGGCAAATTCTGATATCGCTGACCACTCTCTTAGAGCCGACGAACCAAGTTGCTTTGGACAACAAGATTCTATTTCAGTGCCATCATCTGAACTTGCCGAAACTCCAATTCTTGATAATTTGGCAAGTTTTTCCTTTCCTGAAATAGAACTTGAGCATGAATATGATCATGATCTCCCACTTGATGATTTAATTTTATTTCCTGATCCAATAATGACTCCAGTGTCTCCACCTGATTTCACTTCTCCCGAGTCAACATTGGATCCTATTCCAATTCATTATGAAATTGAATCACCCATTTTAGATGATCATATTGAACTTGACCTAGATTCTCACAATCTCTTTACTTTTGAAACTGATTGTACAATTCTGACGGAAGATGTTGACCTTAGTTTTGAAGAATTGTATGGCGATGAGCTAGAATTCCTTAATATTGGAAGTAAAGAGATATCACCCATATTAGGTCACATTCCATTGTGGGAAGAAGATTGTGGACTTGAGTTTCAATTTCTTGACTTGGACCCAATTCTTGAACCTAGCCCGACTCCTGAGCCCTTACTTGATTTGAGCATTTTCCCTGAGTCGGTATTCGTTCCCGCACCTATATTGTCCAAGTCAATAATTCCATCTTTTCATACTCCATTTTGGGACAAGGAGGTTGAGACAATTAACTCTGAAATTTATTATGAAATTTGGAAGTTTGATGGGGTGAAAATACTAAAAATTGATTATACATATATTTTAGTGGGTTATGTAAGGAAAGTTTCTGGTGGGTTCCACCAAATTATCTGTTATCTTGATTGGGCCGCATTTCGTGGACCAATTAGACCACCTCCGGAACCACCACCCTAAGGTAACTTCCGCCTTCTCTTGTTCTGTTTCATGCATATATGCATTCATTCATACATTGAGGACAATGCATGAGATAAGTGTGGGGGTGGGCTTTACTAACATACTAACATAGGTAGAAACTAACAAAAATTTGCTTTAAAAAAAAATCTGAAAAAAAAAATATAAAAAAATGTTATAAAAAGGAAATATTTTGACTTATTTTTTGAAAGAAATCTAAGTTAGTTTTAAGGATTAGGAAAATCATGATTAGGATTTCTAAAAACTTGGTCAAAATAAATAAATTGTTTAATTTTTAGGTATAGGAGAAGAAATTGAATAATTAATTAGTCTTGATTTTTACCTTAATGAAGTATGCATACCAAATGCATATCTAGGATTCTAAGACAAAGACCTTATGCCTCATAAAAAAAAAAAAATTCACCAATTAAGCTGGATACATGTGCCTCAACCAGCATAAGTATTCACGCCTAAAGGTGAGTTCTAAATAAAAATAAAGTCCTTAGTTTTGTGGCCTAGTTCATTCGAATTTGAGTCCGCGGGGTGTTTTCTCACCTGGTGCCCTAAAGCCGACCGGTTGGGAGCCACCGACTTTAAGTTCGTTACATGGGTGGATTAGAAAGCCTAAGAAGACTAAGAAATATAATATATGTATTAACACATCTAATAATCAATTAGTTAGGTATGAGGGCCTCAAGAAGCCTTGATGCTTACACGAAAGAAAATTAGATGCGTTATACATATTAAAAAAAATATTAAAAAAAAAAAAAAAAAAGAAAAAAAATATATATATATAGAGGCATGAGAGTCCAAGTTAAGGAATTCCTAGTATAAATTCATAAGGATGCATATGATTTTTGGTAACGAGAAAGACTATATTAGAAGTTCAATTTTGACCCTTACCTAAAATGAAAACAATTTACTTTATAAAGACTAAATCTAAGAATGAATAAAAATGAGGATCCTAAAACTTATAGACTACTTAGTCTCTTCAATAATAATTCAAATATTTTTTTTTTATGGATTTTGTGGTGCAATCCGCTGAAAACCCTCACGAGACAACACTCGTCCTCTAGGGTAACCTAGAGGTTTAACGGCTTGTTGCACGTGCTAAGTGCAATCGTGATTCCTACGAAAGTGAGTTAGGTTAGATTAACTTTTTCTTTTTCTTTGTTTTTACTCGAGGACAAGCAAAAAGATAAGTGTGGGGGGTGTGATTGGTAGTCAAAAGTGCATTTTTATCATCATATTTACCATCACATTTTCATATTTATTCATTTAATTCTGCACATTTATTAATAATTTGTAATTTATTGTGTGCAGGCCTCGAATTATTATTTTAACAATAAATAAAGCTTAAAGAGCCCAAAAGTATTGATCCAAGCCCATATCTGAAGCCCAAGAGTCAAAGTGCAAATATCAGATTGTCAAAGTGCAAATATACAAGGGCTAAAGTTGCAATTATTAAAGATGAGGGAAGGATAGAATTCTACCCAACCCTAAACTCTTGCAGGATGAGCATAAAAGCCAAAGATAAAAAGGAAATTCGTGATAAAAGATTTGGGATAATTGAGATCAAGGTAACTTGATTACTAAGTTATCTCGAAATCCCAATATGGAGAGCCAGGATCATACTTCCAGAAGTAAGCGCCCAGATGAACGGACCAGGAGAAGCCACGCGCCAAAGCGCGTGGCAATCTGCCACCAGACTGCCGCGAAAACGCGGCAAAAGCCGTAATTCCGCGGCAAAGTGGATGAGTTCGAATCCCAGATTTCGTGGGCAAGTTCATCCAGGACTCCTCGGCCTTCTGCACCTATAAATACCCCCTGCAGTGCAACGTACAGAGCGTCCAGCGTCCAGCAAAGGGCCAAAGTTAGGATTTTTAGGGTTTCTCTTCTTTCTTCTAGTTTTGTAATTAGGGTTTCTTTTTATTTTCAAGAGAGGGAGATGGCTATGTTGAGGGTGACACTGATGTATGCTTCTCTTCTCCATTGTTTCAAGTAATGAAGGTAATTTTATTTTTATTTATGTCATTGCTTTACTTTTCTTTTTGTTCTCTTTTTCTTCTCTACTTTCTTTTTGTTGATCTTTGATGAGCATGCAAGCGTTACCGAACCACAAGTATAACAAATCTTGGTGGTGCCAACGATATTCCATGGAGATGTTCTCCTCCTCGAGGCGTATCAATTCATACTTGCCCAAGGCTTGATGATCTAATGCGAACAGCGGACTGAGATCGATCCCATGATTTATGCGTTCTACGCCTCCAAATAAGGTAGAAAGTGTTAGTTTTCACATATTTTCTCCAACCAAGGTTAGTTTTATTTTATTTTATTTTATTTTATTTTTGTAGATTAAATCACTATCTCCCAATTCTTTCTTTTCCGATTCATTATAAATACCACTTCCTTTCTAACTTAACTAATAAAAATAAAAACTTTAGAGAAACTTGCTTAACGCTTCCATCGCAGTCCCTCCCTGAGGATCACGACCCGCATAGCCTTGCTACAGCGGATTAGAATTGAGAACCTCGCACCTTTAATTCTAAATCTAACATCTTTATTTTTTGTGTGCAGGTAAAAACTCAATCAATTTCCAAATCAAAAGAGAGTTTATCAAAAGAGTTTTCAAAGTGATTTCTTTGAGTTTTTCTCCACATCTTCCATCCTTGTTTTTCTCACAAACACTTGAGCTATCCATTGATATATCTATCTTATAGGAGTGTTATTGTGAGAGTGATTTTAGGTGATCAAAGTGTTGTGATCACCAAAAACTTCATCATGTACTTTGAGGAGGCGGACTTCAGGTTCGCGGTGTTTCGAGTTCTAGTGAGAGCTCATTATAGAGGTGTGACCTCGGCGAGCTTGTGGGCTTGCCGTGTGTTTGTTCTCGTGGGAACAAGAAAGGGACTAGAGAGTCCAAGAGTTCTAGTGAGAACTCCTTGTAGGTGTTGCGGCACCGAGTGATCCGGTGGGATCGGTTTATAGTGGAAACCCTTCAAGTGTTGAAGGCGGGGACGGAGAGCAAGTATGCTCGAACCTCGAAACAAATCTCCCGTGTTTGCGATTGCTCTCTCTATCTCTTACTTGTTTATATCTTGCATACTTATATTACTTTCATCTTTATATGCTTGATATATATTTGTGCTCATATTGTTATATGCTCTGGGATTGTTTGCTAACACTTATCTTCAACCAAGAGAGCCAATGCGGCACCTCAACTCTTATTTAGAGAAATCTTGAGGAGTTAGTTTAGAGCCCTTCACGGGGAATCCGACTACACTCTTGTGTCATACTTGGTGTTTTTTAAGAAGCTTTAGTTTGCATTAAATAGTTTTAATTCCGCATTATTGACCATTAGATTAGGTAGTCACCTATTCACCCCCCTCTAGGTGATTACAATTGGTATCAGAGCCTCGTGCTCTTGATTTGGGTCTAACCACCTTGACTTAAAGATCCTCATTTTTTTGGCTAATCACAATATTTGTACACACACCATGGATTTCATGTCATCTCCCACTTTTGACATTCTTAACATCCAAACTTGAAAGGTTAAGATGTCCTTGTACCTCAAGGCCTTAGGGAGTCATGTTTATTTTGCCACTGTTAAAGTTCTTATTGTTTAAATGGCAAAAATATTGAGGCTAATGCAAAGGCCATTCATGCTTTGAAGAGTACCCTAAATGATGAATATTTATCTAGGGTTTCTAACATTGATTCGGCTCTTATAGTATAAAACTCTTTGATCTCCCTTAGCGAACAAGAACAATACTATGCGGGGAGCGACTCAGATGTTGGAAGTGACGCTTCCAACGTGTGCTATATGGTCCAAGGGGATAACCCCCTTGAGGTAACTACTGAATCCGAGCTAGAAAAGGATGTTGATATGCCATATGATGAACTTGCATCTTTTTGTCAACAACTCCTAGAAAAATATGAATTGCTTAAAAAGGATAACAAGAAGATGATAAATAAATTTGATTGCTTGTTAAAAAAAATAATTCTTTTAAAAATAAAATTGCATGCATTGAAAAAGATAATGAATTTTTGAAAAATGAGAATATTTCCTTGTCTTCTAAACTAAATGATATTTGTGAAGGAAATAATGCTTTGAGAAATAAAATTATTTTAGTGAAAAAACAAAAGGAAGTTGCTTTGAATGAAAACAACTCTTTAAAAAGAAAAATTGTTGAAAAAGAAAAGTTAACATTTCTAAAAGAAAAAGTTTGTTGATCATGCTTTACATGCCACTATTAATCAAAATGAAGTTAAATTTTTGAAAAATAAAATAGATTGTTTGAGCTCAACTTTGAGCAAATGTGCATTTAACCATAAAAGAATGGAAACCTTATTTTCAATGAAACAAGCTCCACTTGTTCATGTACATCACCCACATCGTGCATATGCACACTTTGCACGCCATGATCATACTCATTCACATGTGAATAGTAGAGTGTACAAATGTACGCATTGCGGACGCAAAGGCCATTTAGCAAAATTCTGTTATGATAAAGTCAATTCTTTAAATTTTGCTAATAAGAATGTTTGGGTTCCTTACAATACTAACCCCCGAGGATCCAAAAGAAAATGGGTACCAAAATCCCCGCCTCTTGTATTTGATGTAGGTGTGGGCTCTCACATGACGACGTGAGAGATTTGGTGCCTTGATGGTGGATGCACATGGACTTGATGGACATACATTTGATGCATCGCTATCAAGGAGGTTTGGTGGGACAACCACCATGTTTTGGAGATTTGGAGTATAGTTCGTATGTTTTGGTAACTATCTCTAAAACTCTTAGTTTATTTACATGCTTTCATTTGATAATTTGTAGCATGTTTTTTTTATTGTGCTTCATGTGGTAAATACTAGTTTAGATGTAGTATTTGTTAAAACTTAGATATATACGTGTACAAGTAGTGAGCAACATTTGATTCATATACGTTTGCACTTCATTGTTCATTTGTACTCACTACATGCACATGTATAGCCTAGTTTTGATGATCCTCTCATTTATACTTGTGTTGCCTACGTTTGTGCATGTTTTACTTCATGTATATGTAATTTTTGTTCAAAACTAAATAATATACATGTATACCCTTGAGTCTCTTACCTTCATGCAAATTATATCATAGACTCTTTTTATGTTTGGGATATGTATGCATATTGTTTAGCTTTGAATAAATCATACATATACCTAAAAGTTTGTTTTTAGATGAAAAATGGATTTTCATAGTTGTTTGATAAAATTATATTTATTTTGAGCTTCATTGATTATCTTCATGGAAAATGCTAATTACATGACTTTTGTACACTCATACTTTATTTGTTTACTCATGACATTGTTTTCATGAAATATTTTGAGCCTTATAGATTTCGAGTGTCAATCGTTATGTATTTAGTATGTTTCATAATAAACATATGATTTGATTTCATGTTTTGAAGGATCTTTAACTAGTTTTTCAAAAATTAATTTAACTAGTAATTATTCTTCATTTGGTAGTGTTTCACAGTAAAAATATTTTCAAACTTATTTTTGAAAACCCCTACCAACCCCGTTCAATGGGAGGAAGGATAGGCGACCATGCCTTGTATGTCTTATTGAAAATCTCTTATCGTGTGCATGTATAGGGTGGTTGGTTATGAGTTATATACTTGATTTACATCATATTTTCAATTGGTATCACAATTGACATTTTTGTATATACTCGTATTTTCTATATATGTATGCTTCACATTTCGTATAATAACAATTTCTATTGGAATTTTCTTTTAATACATATATATGATTTGTTTGTACTTGATTTACAAGATATTTACATATTTAAAGTACAAAGTATGTTTATGCTAAGCTTAATTTAAATCTCGACTTTCAATTGATTTCTCAATTGGTACTTTTTATATAAGCTTATGCATTATCTTCAAGTGGTATTTTTTTCTCAATTGGCATTTTTATTGATATCAAAATTTACAAAATATTACTCTTGGTATCTATTGATCTACTTATTTCAATTGGTATCCATGAAAATTTAAATTGGTATCAAAATATAAAATATTTTCTTTCATTGGTATCAAAATTTCATTGTTATTTCAATTAGTAAAATGTTTTTCAATTGCTTATATTTCAATTGGTAAAATGTTTCAATTTCAATTGATATCACAAATTTCCTATTTCATATGGTCTCGAAATCTTATGATATCTCAAATTGATTTATTTTGAGAAAAACTAAAAATTTGTTTAAGTAAAAATTTGTATTGTTTATTTACAATTAGAATCTTAAAAATGTTTTGATATGATTGCCATATGCAAGGGGAGCTTAACATCTCTTCTACATATAGATTCATATTAAGTGTATCTTATATTGAGGAGCTTGACAACTCTTCTTTATGCGATACACGTGTGTAGGGGAGCTTCACATCTCCTTTTATGCATTGCATATTATACGTTATGTGAGTTAGGGCTTATTATCCCTTCTTTATGTAATGCATGTATTTAGGGGAGCTAACTTCACGTCTCTCTTCATGAATGTATATCGTATATATTTCTTTATTGGTGAGTTGATTTCACCTCTTATTGATCTTTTTGTTTCGGACAAAAAGGGGGGGAGAAAATTGTTTTGTGTTTACTTTAACTCCTTTGTTGATGATTGACAAAAAGGGGAGAATATTTTAGTATATATGCATGTTTCGGAAAAGAATTTTTGTTTATGCATATATATTTGTTTAGTTTCATGTACTTCATTGTCATATCTTATTGTTTATTGCTATGCTGAGTTAAGGGGGAGTTTCTTTGAGGCTTTACTTTAATCCATGCATATATAACTCCATGAGTCTTGTCATCATCAAAAAGAGGGAGATTGTTGGCCCAAAGGCCCATCACTTAGTTTTGATGATGATTAACTCATGTAGTTATAGTACTAATGATCTTGTGTTTAATTAGTCTCAGATTTATGATCAAGATCTTAGTTGGTGTTTAGCTTCAACAAAGGATTTAAAGTCAAGTTTTGGAGCTAACACGGTTTGATTTAAGAGCCTATGCATCAAGACTACATCAAGTACTCAAGAGGAGTCTATCTCTTTAGATCAAGTTTGGACCAAGTCAAGAAGGAGAAGAAGACTTCAAGTGAAGACTTCAAGAGAAGACTTGTGTCTAGGTTTATTTTGTTAAGATTTTATTTTAGATAAAATGTAAAGGATAGAATAGTTGATGGATTGCTCAAGTATATCATATACACTCACACACAAGATTTAGATGTGTTTTCATAAAAGAGTTTTTATTTTGAAAAATACAAAAGTGTTTTCATTTTGAAAAAATACCATTTTGATTTTTGGAGTTTAATATATACATGTGTTTAACTAAAACTATTTTAGTGCTTATTGTAAAAAACATAGATATTTCATCTTGTATGTGTAGTGGATCATATCCATACACTCTATGCTTTAAAAGTGTTTTAAATATCTTGTTTTTGTATTTGGAGAAGTTTTGAATAAATCTATTTTGAAAAAATAGAGATTTTGTTTTAGCCAAAATTTCTAAGTTACAAAATAGTTCAAAATGTTTGTAACATGGTTTGATCTTACTCAAAAATGTTTGATTATCAAAGTATAATACTAAAACTATTTTTGTAGATTTTTAGAGATTTTATGGGATTTTATCAAAGTCAAAATGCCAAGTTTTCTTTACCCATAAATCCCTGCTCTGGCTTCTGCCGGTCGACCGGGCCAGTCGACCGCTCCAGGAGTCGGTCGACCGACTCGGTCGACCGACGTGTACAAATATGCACGCCAGTTTGGCTGGAGGGTCGGTCGACCGACTCGGTCGACCGCCAGAGAGCTTCTGCTATCTGAAAAGCCCGGTCGACCAAGCCGGTCGACCGGCAGAGAGTCTGCTCTCTGTTCCAGGCCACGGTCGACCGGGCGGTCGACCGAGGCTCCAACGGTCAAATTTCTGACCGTTGGCGGTCGACCGGGCCGATCGACCGACAGCAGCCAGAGCTGCTGACTAGACCCCAACGGCTAGTTTTTGGATAGCCTATAAATTGGGGGTTTCTTGGACTGTTTTTCATATGATTTGAGAAGAGTTTTTGAGCTAGTATTGCATACCTATTTCAGTGGTTATATCCACAAATTTTAGAGCTATATTTTCAAATTGAAAGAGAGTTTATCAAAAGAGTTTTCGAAGTGATTTCTTTGAGTTTTTCTCTACAACTTCCATCTTGTTTTTCTCACAAACACTTGAGCTATCCATTGATATATCTATCTTATAGAAGTGTTATTGTGAGAGCAATTTTCGGTGATCAAAGTGTTGTGATCACCAAAAACTTCATCTTGTACTTTGAGGAGGTGGACTTGCGGGTTCGCGGTGTTTCGAGTTCTAGTGAGAGCTCATTATAGAGTGTGGCCTCCTCGAGCTTGTGGGCTTGCGTGGTGTGTTTGTTCTTGCGAGAACAAGAGAGGGACTAGAGAGTCCAAGAGTTCTAGTGGGAACTCCTTGTAGGTGTTGTGGCACCGAGTGTTCCGGTAGGATCAATTTATAGTGGAAATCCTTCAAGTGTTGAAGGCGGGGACGTAGAGTAAGTGTGCTCGAATCTCGAAACAAATCTCCCGTGTTTGCGATTGCTCTCTCTATCTCTTACTTGTTTATATCTTGCATGCTTATATTGCTTTCATCTTTATATGCTTGATATATATTTGTGCTAATATTGTTATATGCTTGGGGATTGTTTGCTAACACTTGTCTTCAATCAAGAGAGCCAACGCGGCACCTCAATTCTTATTTAGAGGAATCTTGAGGAGTTAGTTTAGAGCCCTTCACGGGGAATCCGGCTACACTCTTGTGTCATACTTGGTATTTAGCTTAATAAGTTTTAGTTTGCATTAAATAGTTTTAATTCCGCATTATTGGCCATTAGATTAGCTAGTCACCTATTCACTCCCCCTCTGGATGATTACAACTGTATCATTATAAATTTTGAAAATATCATAGATATAAAAAAGGTAACAAACAGCTTTCATAAAACTACGTTGGTCTCAGGTAGCAGATGGGTGGTTCCTGTTCAAGAGAAGACGACGAGACTCTTAAACTTCCTTATTAAGAGTAAATTCTGATTCAAAAAGAAAGAGAGAAAGAGACGCAGAAGAACGAGAAGAAAAAAAAACGGGAGATACGATTAATCAAAGGAAATAATGAAAAAAGAAATACTCGATGAGTAGAAATTATAAAAATCCACCTATTATGATGAGAATTAAATTTCAATAAAATTGGGTAATTTAATGTCCTCGGGAATTCTATAGTTCTGAGAATCTAACGATTTTGTCAAATGCAGGATTTTAAGTGGGATTTTTAAATTCCTGAGTGAATTTTCGCATACCAAACACACCCTAAATCACATTTTATATTGTATAAATATGAAATTAGTTAATTAAGTGTAAGCCAACTAGAGTTAGGAGTCCTATTAGGGGTGTCCAACGAGTTGAGCCGGCTCTGCCGGTCCCGTAGGGCACGACAGGCCGAGCTGAGCTAAGCCCTCCTGCCTCCGAAAATGAGGCAGTCCGCGTCTGATTTGGAGAACTCGGGTCTGGCCCGCGACCCGACCAGGGTGGGCCCGTGATGGACACAAACCGGTCCGCGCCAACCTGTGTTATTAATGAAAAAACTTAAATAATCTAAAAAATCTTAAACTCTCTAAAAAAAAAATCTATGTTTAACATTATAAAAGTTGATGCTTTACAATAAATTCTAAAAAAAAAATGTGACAAAATTGCTGCAAGTAGTGAAATGTAAATGTAATTTTTTTAATTAATGATAATGATCTAATAAAATGGATAAATGGAAAGAAATATAGTTGAACTATAAATTTTTTTTTTTTGAAATATATCATTCATGACTTATAAATTACAAATATTCAAATATTTTATTATTCATAAATAAAAAAATTATAAGTCTTCAAAAGTCTTCATTCATCTACATATAACCACAATAAATAAGCACTTCAATACCTCCTTTATCTCAACTAACTACTGCTTTGTCATGTCTAGTGCCTGTAATACTGTAGCACTCGTCAAGAGCATCAAAACGGCCGTTTACATGCCCAAAACAAAGATTGGATGAGTTAGTAACGGCTAATTGAAGTTTCTATTGACAAAACGGGTCTGCAATACTTATCGGGTCTGGATCACACCCCACCTGCATTGGTTAACTTATGGATTTCCTTAATGAGTCAGGTTTAATAAACTGAATAAAATCTGATTAGTTTTATGTGAGATTAATCGGGATTAAATTTATTTAATTGAGTAGAATTCTATCTCAAAATTCTCTTAATAGATTAGAATTCTATATCAATTCTAAAGCTCAAATCAATCTCAATTAAATTTAATATGAGATTAATTAGGAGTAGATTTTCTTATTAGAATAAAATTCTATTTCTAAATATCTGAATCCTAAATAATCTTATAATTTTAATTAATTTATGGAACTCAAATCAATTAAACCTTTTTTTTTAAAATGTGTTTTGCCATTTTAACCACGGGCCGACGGCTACTATGTGCCCATGCATGCATGCACATGCACAGCACGCATGCTGCATCAAGCATGCATGCGTGCTCGCATGCCACAGCACGCATGCATGCGCTTGCATGCAGCATGCGCTGCGTTTTTCTTTCTTTCTTTCTTTCTTTATTTCAAAAAAAAAAAAAAACTGAATAATAACACAGAAAAAAAATTCCATAAAATATACACATAATTCAATAAATCCACTCCAATTTAATTTAATTATTTGAAACACAAAAAATTATTTTTTATTGAATTAAATCAAGGATCGATTATCGCTTTAATAGATCGAGATAAAAAAATTTCTGTAGGTCATAATGATCCAATAAAGAGGAGGCTCTAATATTAATTGTTAGATCTAATTTTCTTCCATAAAGATCTCATACATGCATAGCCTATTTATCAAGATCAAAGAGAAGGAGGGTTTTAGGCATACTTGATTCCCTCACGAAAGGGATATCGAATATTGCACGATCTCACGATCTCGAGGACGCTATAACTGAGGGAGAGGATTGTTCTCTCCCAGCCACCAAGTTATTTTGATCTTTTAGAGGATACGAGAGACCTTCAAGAGAGAGATTAGGTCATTGTGGTGGAGAGGGAACCTTATCCATGATATATATAGTATCAAGGAATTCTAGTTCAACTCATCATTGTAGGCTGTCTAAAATCACTAAAAGACAAGTCTATTAAAAAGCAGAGTTTCAAGTTCTAGACGCGAAGGCTCAGCATCAAGACGCGGGGCTCGACGCCCGCGTCTCAGCATCAAGGCGCGTGGGCTCGACGCCCGCGTCTCAGCATCAAGGCGCGTAGGTTGAAACCCGCGCCTCGGTTATAACCGCCCTGGTTATGGGGCCAGTCGCCGCCCACATAGCGGGGAGGTCAGCCCCTCATTGTGGAGCGTTTTTAGGGGGCACGTTCACCCCCTAGGACCTCTATAAATAGCCTCGTTTGCTATGAGGTCGGGCAGATTGGAGAAGACAGACGGAGAGACAGCAGATTGGCAATTGGTGAAAGAAGGCAATCAGACGACAAGACACGGCAGAAAAAGGAGAGAGCTCAACTCTTCGTCAAGCTTGCTGCGTACAAGCTGCTCTTTGCCTACCTTCTCTTTGAGAGTTTTGGTAGACAGAGCTGTGTTACTCCCTCCACCAGCCAAAGAGAAGATCCCCTGACGATCCCGACGGTCATCCGGTCAACGGAGAACAAGATTCACTCTCCACCGCCACACGAAGAACCCATCATTAAATAAAGGGAGGATTCAAGACTCAACATCCTCCCTCCCTTGTAACTGGAAGAAAAAGCAGCTTTGTTGTAATCTTTTCATCTGATTCAAGGAAAATTTTACAGTAAAGACCTTCTTTCTCTTTTTTCCGGCGCGTACAAGAGATGGCGACTCCGCTGGGGAAGAAATTTGTCACTGATGAGCAAATCGTGGCGCAAGATGACGTCCTTCGTGAGGGAAAGATGGTCGAATCGCTCGTTGTCGAGTTCGACCAGGCAAAGTACGAGGAGTTTCTCTCTTCCGGCTCCAAGAGCCCCAGGACCCGCGTCTGCCGCCGGGTCTCGACGGGGAATGGCCCCGAAGCCCGACCTGTGGCTCTCTCGGGCGCCCCTGCTGCCAACTGTGCCAAGTAAGGTACACGCGCAAACGCCTCTCAGAAGGCCCGCGTAGCCCAGGCACGACTGCCTTTGCGACCAACCGCGTCGCACAGAACACCCGCGTCAGCGTCTCTCAGGAGACCCGCGTGGTTAAAATCCCTGATGTTCAGCATCAGGATGTTGTTGGTCTCTCTCTCCACCTCCGCGACGCAACCGGAACGCTGAGCGTCGACAAAGGAGACGTGCGCGTCAGCTGCAAGTTGGAACCTCTGGTTGTCTGACTGAGGCTGGATGCGGCATACAAACTGGCGCCTTGCTCGCGCCCCGCGAAATCCGCGTTTGGCGGCCCAAACGCGAGATTCCTTCAGTTAGGTCCTCTGAGGACCAACTCACCAGACGCCAAGGTGAAGCCTCTGTGCCTTGTCAAGCACAAGAGGCACGCGCCTATAGACGTGGGGCCCAGCAGCCCACTCTCTCTCAGGTGTCTCTGCCCCTACACACCAAGCAGCAACGCGACAGGCGCGTCTTGTCTCAACAGAGACGCCAGACGCGCGCTGAACAGTTGCGGCGCGAAAACCGCGTCCCTCAAGCCTGCGTTCAGGCTGTACAGCACATGGATGCCCCCCGTCTTTGACGTTGCGAGGCTAATTTTTTCAATCCCCCTCCCATGGATTTGAGGATTATTTGAGAAGAAAAGAAGTGCCAATCAGGCCACTTCGTCGTGTTGCTGCCAACGGCTCATCCATATGCTCTCTGAGTGCCGTTGCGGATCAGGCGTACATCAGCAGTCTTTAGTCAGACAGCTGACCCTGATTCCCCCGTCAGCTAAAAGAAGACGCTCCCACAGAAGGAGAACCTTCTCTGACGTTGAGTACCCGGAGCTCACTGCGAATATGACAAGCAGGAGTAAGAAAAAACAACCTGCAGTCAGCTCAAATGAGTCTGACTCTGAGCCGGAAGGGGTGTATCAACACACTCGCACCCGGACTGGGGCCATTCCCCCAATTGACTATAATGCCTTAGCCCATGGCATTAAAATGAATGATTCTCACTCCGCCGTAGCGGAATCAAGGGCTTCGAATTCTTCCGTCGAGAAGGAGACCTCTGCCTACATGACAGGCACTCCTGAGGAGACGGCTAAACGTTTAGAACAGATCCAGAAGGCACAAATAGATATGATTCTTTCTCAGCAGGAATCTATCAACTCCCTCAAGCAGGCGATTGCACAGCTGCTCGAAGACAGGAGGAGGACTCCTCCTAAAAAGTCAAAGAGCAAAGGGAAAAAGGGAGAAAGTTCATCTTCCGAACCTTCTGAGGAGACGCGGCGATCTACTTCCGGCTCGTCCAAATCCTCGTCGCAAGTAAAGGGCGACCAAGACCCGGGAAGGCTCATGCTAAAAGAATGAGTCAACTGGAGCGACGCCTCGAGGCCCTTGCCAACCGCAAAGACCTCCAAGAAGTAGGAGGGTTCGGCCCTACCCGGCTGAATTGGACTTGGTTCCGTACCCGCCAAGTTCAAAGCTCAAACTCTCCAAGCCTTTGATGGGAAGGGGTCACCCAATCAGCATATCTACTACTTTAAATCCCAAACTGGGAATATAGTAGATAATGATGCCATCCTGGCGCGCCTGTTCATCGGCACCCTGAAAGGGCTGGCCTTTGAATGGTTCATGAAGCTCTCAGAAGGTTCCATAAAGAACTTTTTGCGATTTGGAGAAGCTCTTTTTAACACGCTTCTTCGAGGATGACTCCGAAGTCACGATGCCCACCCTTTTGGCTACCAAACAGCGAAAAGGGGAGTCCGTCAAACTTTCGTGGAAAGGTTTCGGAACGTGGCACTCCGGTGTCCAAGCGGTATGACCCAGGCCACCCTGGTGGAAACATGCCGCCACAATCTCCAAACCTCACTCCTTGCTCAAATAGGAGTTGTTGAAAGCCACACCTGGAAGCAATTAGTCCAACAAGGTGAACAGGCTGAGGAGATTGTCGCCCGCGTCAGAGCGGAGGAAGGTAAGCCTAGGCCGGAAAGGTCGACAAGGCGTGCGCCAGACACATCCCTCCAAACAAAGCGGAAGGATAATTTGGCAACGGAGACCAAATCTCCCTCCAAACCTCAATCAGGCAAGGCGAGTGGCTCTTCAAGTCAGCCTCGCGCCAACAAGCAATATTCCTTCAAGGAGGAACATGTTGATTCACTCTTTAAACTACTCAACAAGAGCAACCGACTGAAGCTCCCTGAAGCTAGGCGCCCTGAGGAAGTCGGCAAGACCGACAATCCCACCTATTGCTTGTACCACAGGATGCTGGGGCAACCAGAAGCTGCTATGTCTTCAAAGACATCCTTCAAGCTCTGATTGACGCGGAGGTGTTGAAACTCCGACCAGAGCAGAAGAAGGTGACGGCTAATGTGACGTCAGTTCTCCAGTTTGGAAGACAACCCCCAACGCCTACGGGGGGTGGTCCCTATTCCAAGAGGAGAGCTGAGAATGGTCAACATAGACCCTCACCAGCAGCAAGAGAAAGGCCTGGTACCTGTCCTTACACCTCAAGGGGAAATCATGTGGGTTCACCCTGACCTTGTCAATGAACAACAATGGACTACTGTGACCAACAGGAAATCCAAGGCAAGGCAAAGGCCTCATCCTGCAATGTGGTGTGTGCCTCCTCTCGAGAAGCTGAGAATGATGTTCCCTCGTTAACCGATTCCGAGGAGGAAACAATAGTCCTGGCCGCAGAGCCCAACCAATCGATGGCGGGAACCCGTTCAGGACAGGCGTACTTGAAACAGTACGGCAAGACGGCAGCAGCCCCTCCACAACCAACTGCAGAGCCAATCGGGCCCTCCACAAAGCCACCTGTGGAGAAACAGAAAGAAACTCGGTTTTCTCGAGTTCTTTCGAAAGGTATGGCGGAAGGATCCACGACACCTTACCGCTTTGATGTCCTGGCTCAACTAGCCAACATCCCGACACGCATTACCTTGTATGAACTTCTTAGACTATCAAAGTCAATCAGAGAAGCTCTACAAGAAGCTCTGGCAAATGCCGAGGTCTTCATGACCCAGGTGCCGAAGGAGGAAGATGTAGAGGATTGCCTCCACACCTCCCCAAATGCTCACTGCATTACCTTCACAGCAGATGATATGCAGGTTAAGGGGAAGCATGATCGACCCCTGTACTTCACAGGGTATATTGGATCGTCTGAGGTGAACCGCATTCAGGTAGACCCAGGGTCCGCGTTGAGCATCATGCCTCGCCGGGTCATGCAATATCTGGGCATTCCTACTCATCGTTTGAGCCCTACTCAGACAACTATCTATGCGTTCAATGCCAACCAGACCCGTCCGATGGGAAAAATCAAGCTCAAATGCCAGATTGGAAGCCTCAAGTCGGAAGTAACATGCTACATCATCGACGCCGACACTTCCTACAATCTATTGCTGGGACGACTGTGGATCCACCGCAACTCCATCGTTCCCTCCACTCTCTACCAAGTCATGAAATACATTGACGGGAGTGGAAAGGTGCAGACGTTGATCGCCGAAAGGTATCCGTTCAAAGGGGTCGAGAATTATTTCACCGACTCTTTGCTGTACCAAGATCCAGTGGAGACGGATGAAGTCCCGCGACCAGAGGAGCCAGACTCTGGTAACGAAGCTGACACCGAGCCCGAGAAAGAAGAGTGCCTGTGGGAGTTAGAACCACTTGTAAAGAGCACTAATAAGCTCGATGTTGATAATACTACCGACGATGTAGGCGGTTGGTATATTAATGAAGATTTAGATTTTGCGTATTTTTCTGTGTTTGCTTCTGATTCAGTACCATCAGACACTAGCACCGAAGTAGACGATGACCCCTGGTCGGCAATAGATGCTTTGATATCGTTGCATGTACCAGTGAAGTCGTCCTTCGAGACATACCAAGATAATGGTAATGCGCAAGAATCTATATTTATGGTTCCAGCAAGACGGAAAGGCCAAAGACCAATTCTTTTTGGGCGAATCTCGTCTGAACCAACGCCCCGCGAAGAATCGGAAGGCGAGGAGGAATCCCCTCAGTTCGGTCATTATAAACAAAAGCACTCAAAATGATGAGATGCATGGGGTACAACCTGACCAACAGACCCGGGTTGAACTTCGGCAAAGGAAGGAGGACGCTGCTTCGATCCTTTGTGCCGAAAGGGAAGGCCCCCGATTATTATCATCAGACACGCTGGGGGTTGGGCTACGTATCAACTCCGGTCCCATCAGCCTCCGATTCTCAAGAATCGTCGAGCAACGATTACTCTTCAGACACGTCATCTTGGGAGTCAGATGTCAGTGTCGGTAACATCTTCAAGGAACTTTCAGTGAACATGGCTTCGACAAGCCACCTGGAAGACGGAGATGAAGAAATGATCCAATCTGATACAGATCCTTGGATCAAACATTTAAATACTCTTTGGGATACCGCTTTGAACAGCGCGAGCCACCCACAGAAGACAAGGTTGTTCAAGTCAATCTGGGAGATGAGGCCAATCCTAAGCCTATCTTCATAAGTGACGGCCAGTCACCTTCGGAGAAAAAGGATCTAATATCTCTTGTACAAGAGTATATGGACGTCTTCGCCTGGAATTATGAGGATATGCCAGGACTCGATCCTCAAGTGGCTATGCACCGCCTCAACATCAATCCGGACGTAAAGCCTGTCAAACAACAGCAGCGACGGTTTCGTCTAGAAATAATGGAGGCAATTCAATCAGAAGTCAGAAAACTTATTGATTCTGGCTTCATCAGGGAAGAACAACATCCCGACTGGGTAGCCAACATCGTCCCCGTCGCCAAGAAGAACGGGAAGATCCGGATCTGCATCGACTTCCACGATCTAAACGAGGCCTGCCCCAAGGACGAATTCCCATTGCCGATCACAGATGTCATGATTGACAATACTTGTGGATTCGAACGAATGTCCTTCATGGACGGATTCTCAGGATACAATCAAATCAAAATGTATCCTGATGACGAAAAGCATACCTCCTTCAGGACACCTCTAGGGGTATATTGCTACACCGTCATGCCCTTCGGACTGAAAAATGCAGGGGCAATGTAACGCCCCGATTCCACGGATACGGGGACGTCACTGCAACGTATATACGTAGGTCAGAACTACCCTCCCGTATATACGCTAAGCATCAGTACAAAACAAGAATCAGAGTACGGAAGCAGTGGTGTATTATACATTCCAACACATATATACAATTACAGAATTATCACCAGAGTGATTACAATATTACATGAATATCATATCACTAGTATGCGCAAATGCGAGAGTACAAGGAATATACATAAAGGAACAGTATAAAAGGAAGCTCGCATACAAGTATACAAGGATGTACAAGTATGGAAAGTATAAAAGAGTACTCACGAGTTCGCTAAGGGAAAACTCGAGAGACTCACAGGGGGCCTGGAAGGATGAAGCATCCGAAAGGTTGGCTGGAGGTCCACGCTACCGCTGCGCTGCTCTGAACACACGCTCCTAGCTCCAAGACCTGGACGTGAGAATCCAGGGGAGTCAAATGGTACTCCCCAGGCGAGTGTAGAAGCAAAACCAAGTGGTGAAGCAGGGTGAGCACAATAATGCATATATCAAGTGGAAATACTCAGGAGGCAGATAGGATAGAGCGGGTAAGAGTAGATATGGCATGAAAATCATAAAACAGGAAATCATAACATAATACTCATAAAACGTGTAATCCGATATAAAGTCCGGGAAAAAGCAAATACGGTAAGGCACAGCACAAATTCATAGCTATTTAAGATGTAGGCTTTGGTATGCGTCCCATTCCACATACCTCTACTTACAACTTAAAGAGCCGATTATTAGACACTTTATTATTACTCGTCTTGCCCATATATCTCGGTATGTGGCTCGGTGATCGGCCAACTCACATACATCCATATATAAGCAAGTCGAGGTTGTTATTGGAAACAAACGGTTGTATCAACGAACTATGTTTACAGTGGACCCCGTACATGCCCGGGATAACGGTCCATGATTGTTCCGTTGCATGGAAACGGAAGCCAGCCGCTAGGCCAAACAGTAGAGTCTTATTGTATGCTCTTGTCATGACATGAATAAGGAGCCAGCTCTCCCCTCGATCCCCTGGAGTACCACAGGTAAGACCGGAAAATATAGTGCACAACCTAATGCCACTGTAAACACGAACACATATCGATATCCGCATGTTTCCCCCGACCCAATACAAGTTGGTCCATTTTAAGATTTAATAGTTTAATTATCACTTTACGGGAAAAACAGGAAATAGACATGATCAGGAATCAGGAGTACATAAGTACTATATTGTCAAGTCACTGCATGTAAAGCAGGAATACATGTCATGTCACTGATCATGAAACAGGATAACAAGTCAAGGTTCCCGTAAAGGTGATAATCACAAGTCAAATATATCATGCTGGATGTAAAGTGATGGCATGACGAGATGATGATAATTAATAAGTAACCAAGCATATAAAAGATTGACAATAATCAGGTGGCAAATAATGTCAAGAGGTTGATAATAGTCTGGGTAAGTCAGGTCATACCAATAGGGTCTTGCCAAAGAGTAGCATATCAAGTGGTCAGGTGATAACACACTAAATGTCAGGTGATATACATGTGTTAAAAGGAAGCATATAACTGATAGGTCTAAAGTAATGACAAGTGGTAATATGAAAGTAATGGCCCAAGGTCCAACAAGTCCAACGACCACGAAGGGTCGGCCACGCATAGCATAAAGCAATAAAAGATATAAAGCATGAAATACAATACATGAAGACTAGAGCAAGAATACTATCATAATCAATGGAATGAGAAGCAAGAGGGTAGCGAGTGAGAACACTCGCCTGAGTCACCAATATACCGAAATATCCGAACTCCACGGAAGCCTGGGATGTGCCACTAAACCTGATACAAATATGTAGAGAGAAGAGGAGAGAGAAAAAGAGAAGGGAAGATGATGTTTGTCAAGTGACAAGCAAGTAATACCTATACATGAGATAAGTCTAGAGGGTAAGGTTCATATTCAAGAAAGGAATCAACTAAGACAGATATCCAAAGTTAGTCGACTAGGGTGGAATAGTAGTCGACTAATAGAGGGATTAGTCGACTAGGAAGATGGGGTAGTCGACTAATATTGTGATCCAGAGAGTTGGATTTGGTTTCAGGGAATAGTTAGTCGACTGGGGTAAAATAGGTAGTCGACTAACAGACACTCTAAGTCGACTAATAGTATGGTCAAGTCGACTAGAGCTGAGATACAGAAAGTTGGGTTTCAGGTTCAGAAAAGGTTAGTCGACTAGGGTAGAATGGCTAGTCGACTAGGGTTATCAAGTCGACTAATACTTAGGCTTAGTCGACTAGAGCCGAGAGTTGGGGTTTCTCACAGGAAGAACTAGTCGACTAGGGGAATTTTAGTAGTCGACTAGGGGCGTCTAGTCGACTAGGGAAATAGATAAGTCGACTAGAACTGTGAAATCAGAAAGGTCACGTTTCAGCTAAGGGTTTCTAGTCGACTAGGTTCTAGGTCAAGTCGACTAACAGATCTAAAAACAGGGTACAGAACAGATTCTAATGGTGGTTGTGTTTGTTAATCAAATGGCATGATTTGAAGATACATGTATACATGATATGGAAGCATAAGCATACAAGGAAATAGACAAGTCTTGGTGAATAGGAATACTCACATAGATCGGTAATTGGAAGCTCTACATGTTCGGAAGGATCGTGGTTGACAATATCGCCAAATGGATCCACGGCGACACGATCGACGAAGGAAGCTACGGTCCAAATCCAAAGGAGGGTTGTTGTGGTGGTTGTGGTGAAGAGAGAGAAAGTCTAGAGAGAGAAAGTGTAGAGAGAGAAAGTCTAGAGAGAGAGTAGGGTTTTCTTTAGAGAGAGAAAGTGGAAGATGAGAGAGAGAATCAGGAGAGAGAGAGTGTGTGCGGTTGAGAGAGAGAGAGCTAGAGTGAGAAAGAGAGGAGAGAGAAACAGTGAGAGAGAGAGAGAGACTTCCAGGAGAGAGAGAGAGAGATAAACAGAGAAGGGGAGAGAGAGAAAACAGGGGGCTGTTGCCCCCCCCCTGCCCCCGCACACAGCGCCCCCCCCTTGGGGGCGCTCGGCCCTGGCCGCCGGCCTGGCGGCGCCGGGCGGCGCCGGCCGCCGGCAGAAGAGGAGAGGGGGCGGTTGCCCCCTCAACAGCACACAGGAGGGGGCTTTGCCCCCTCCAGCAAAGAGAAAAGAGAGAGGGGGCCTGCCCCCCTCTCAGCCCGAGCACAGGGGGTCCCCCTTGGGCCCCCTGGTCGGCAGCGGCCGCCGGCAGGCCGCCGGCGGTGCCCAAGGACGGGGTGGCTCCGGCCACCCCAAGAAAGGAGGAGGGGGCTCTGCCCCCTCAACAGGAGAGCACAGGGGGCCCGAGGCCCCCCCGCCACGCCCAAGGCCGCCGGCACGTGGCCGGCGGCGATCTGCCCTCGCCGGGGCAGCGCCGGAGGAAGAGGCTCGCCGACGGTGGAGGAGTCGGCCGGACATGGAGGGAGGAAAAAGAAAAGAAAAGAAAAGAAAAGAAAAGAAAAGAAGAAGAGAGAGAGATGGGAGTGATCCCACGCCGGCGTCGACCGCCGGAGGTGGCCGTGGTGGCCGGAGGTTGGGTCGGTTGGGTGTCGCCCACGCAAGAGAAGAAGAAGAAAGAAGAAGAAGAAAGAAAAGAAGAAGAAAAAGAAAAAGAAAAGAAAAGAAAAAGAAAGAAAGAGAGTGAGAGGGGATGGTGATGGGAGAGAATTAAATGAGGGGGAGGGGATGTCTCCCCACGTGGAGGGGAGAAGGTGCTGGAGTCGGTTGAGGGAAAAAGGAAAAGAAAGAAAAAGAAAGAAAAAGAAAGAAGGAAAGATTAAGAAAAAATAATAATATAATAATAAGGTAGAAAATCGACTGTCTCCGAAAAATCCCCAAAATACCCGGAGGTAGAAAGCGTCATCCTGAGGAATAATATGAAATCGGTTTTCAGAAATAAAATCCCGTTTTCAAATTAAAAATCCGGAAGTCAATCGCCGATACCGGTCTACCCCGGGTCGGCCGGATTTTGATAAATTCTGAAAAATCCCAGAAAATGCATTAAAGAAGAAAATATGATTTTAAGAAGTAAAGTGAAAGCGGAATTCAGAAATTCAATCCCGATTGTAAACTAAAAATCCTGGAATCGGTTATCTACCGACTCCGGTGGAAAATCCATAAAATCATAAAATCCCCAGAAAAAGAATGTAGGTAGAAAATATTATTCTAAGAAATAAAGTCTAAAGAATCATTTAGAAATTCCAAACCGTTTGTGAAATAAAAATCCAGGAATCGGTCAGCGGCACTGGCCGACACCGGTTTTGAAGAAATTCATTTTAATTCCAGAAAAATCTAGAAAATCATAGAAAATATATAATAATGGAAAATGATATTTAAAACTAAAATCGGTCAAATCTAATCACCGGAAAGACCAAATCGAATAATATACTATAATCGAGTTCCTGGTTCGGACTGGGACTGACTCCGAGTCCACGAATCCAAATCCAAGGCAAAACGTTCATATAAGGAATTCATAATACAGAATAAATACAGAAGGTAAATCGAAAAATACGATCGGAAAATCTGAATACGCAACTACGTACGTATTCCGGGAACAGGGTATTACAATCCACCCACCTTACAAAAAATTGCGTCCTCGCAATTTGATAAGGGGTAAATTGTATACAAAGGGGACAAAGGCTGGAACAAAGGCTTCATAAAACCAAAACAGGGTAAAGGATATGGAAGAGATTATGAATCAAAGGAAAGATCGTCAAGGAGGGATTTGAAATCAAAGGAAAGATAGTCAAGAAATAGATAACTCTGTACTTGTAATTGGAATGTATAACCAAGACTCATGTATTCCAGTTGCAAATCTCTTTACTATTGAGTTGCCTTCTGGACGTACTGAGGAGGTTAGAGCCTAAGCTGACCTAAGCTCTGACGAGCCTAAGTTATCCTAAGCTCTGATACAACCTGTAACGCCCCGATTCCACGGATACGGGGACGTCACTGCAACGTATATACGTAGGTCAGAACTACCCTCCCGTATATACGCTAAGCATCAGTACAACAAGAATCAGAGTACGGAAGCAGTGGTGTATTATACATTCCAACATATATACAATTACAGAATTATCACCAGAGTGATTACAATATTACATGAATATCATATCACTAGTATGCGCAAATGCGAGAGTACAAGGAATATACATAAAGGAACAGTATAAAGGAAGCTCGCATACAAGTATACAAGGATGTACAAGTATGGAAAGTATAAAAGAGTACTCACGAGTTCGCTAAGGGAAAACTCGAGAGACTCACAGGGGGCCTGGAAGGATGAAGCATCCGAAAGGTTGGCTGGAGGTCCACGCTACCGCTGCGCTGCTCTGAACACACGCTCCTAGCTCCAAGACCTGGACGTGAGAATCCAGGGAGTCAAATGGTACTCCCCAGGCGAGTGTAGAAGCAAAACCAAGTGGTGAAGCAGGGTGAGCACAATAATGCATATATCAAGTGGAAATACTCAGGAGGCAGATAGGATAGAGCGGGTAAGAGTAGATATGGCATGAAAATCATAAAACAGGAAATCATAACATAATACTCATAAAACGTGTAATCCGATATAAAGTCCGGGAAAAAGCAAATACGGTAAGGCACAGCACAAATTCATAGCTATTTAAGATGTAGGCTTTGGTATGCGTCCCATTCCACATACCTCTACTTACAACTTAAAGAGCCGATTATTAGACACTTTATTATTACTCGTCTTGCCCATATATCTCGGTATGTGGCTCGGTGATCGGCCAACTCACATACATCCATATATAAGCAAGTCGAGGTTGTTATTGGAAACAAACGGTTGTATCAACGAACTATGTTTACAGTGGACCCCGTACATGCCCGGGATAACGGTCCATGATTGTTCCGTTGCATGGAAACGGAAGCCAGCCGCTAGGCCAAACAGTAGAGTCTTATTGTATGCTCTTGTCATGACATGAATAAGGGAGCCAGCTCTCCCCTCGATCCCCTGGAGTACCACAGGTAAGACCGGAAAATATAGTGCACAACCTAATGCCACTGTAAACACGAACACATATCGATATCCGCATGTTTCCCCCGACCCAATACAAGTTGGTCCATTTTAAGATTTAATAGTTTAATTATCACTTTACGGGAAAAACAGGAAATAGACATGATCAGGAATCAGGAGTACATAAGTACTATATTGTCAAGTCACTGCATGTAAAGCAGGAATACATGTCATGTCACTGATCATGAAACAGGATAACAAGTCAAGGTTCCCGTAAAGGTGATAATCACAAGTCAAATATATCATGCTGGATGTAAAGTGATGGCATGACGAGATGATGATAATTAATAAGTAACCAAGCATATAAAAGATTGACAATAATCAGGTGGCAAATAATGTCAAGAGGTTGATAATAGTCTGGGTAAGTCAGGTCATACCAATAGGGTCTTGCCAAAGAGTAGCATATCAAGTGGTCAGGTGATAACACACTAAATGTCAGGTGATATACATGTGTTAAAAGGAAGCATATAACTGATAGGTCTAAAGTAATGACAAGTGGTAATATGAAAGTAATGGCCCAAGGTCCAACAAGTCCAACGACCACGAAGGGTCGGCCACGCATAGCATAAGCAATAAAAGATATAAAGCATGAAATACAATACATGAAGACTAGAGCAAGAATACTATCATAATCAATGGAATGAGAAGCAAGAGGGTAGCGAGTGAGAACACTCGCCTGAGTCACCAATATACCGAAATATCCGAACTCCACGGAAGCCTGGGATGTGCCACTAAACCTGATACAAATATGTAGAGAGAAGAGGAGAGAGAAAAAGAGAAGGGAAGATGATGTTTGTCAAGTGACAAGCAAGTAATACCTATACATGAGATAAGTCTAGAGGGTAAGGTTCATATTCAAGAAAGGAATCAACTAAGACAGATATCCAAAGTTATTCGACTAGGGTGGAATAGTAGTCGACTAATAGAGGGATTAGTCGACTAGGAAGATGGGGTAGTCGACTAATATTGTGATCCAGAGAGTTGGATTTGGTTTCAGGGAATAGTTAGTCGACTGGGGTAAAATAGGTAGTCGACTAACAGACACTCTAAGTCGACTAATAGTATGGTCAAGTCGACTAGAGCTGAGATACAGAAAGTTGGGTTTCAGGTTCAGAAAAGGTTAGTCGACTAGGGTAGAATGGCTAGTCGACTAGGGTTATCAAGTCGACTAATACTTAGGCTTAGTCGACTAGAGCCGAGAGTTGGGGTTTCTCACAGGAAGAACTAGTCGACTAGGGGAATTTTAGTAGTCGACTAGGGGCGTCTAGTCGACTAGGGAAATAGATAAGTCGACTAGAACTGTGAAATCAGAAAGGTCACGTTTCAGCTAAGGGTTTCTAGTCGACTAGGTTCTAGGTCAAGTCGACTAACAGATCTAAAAACAGGGTACAGAACAGATTCTAATGGTGGTTGTGTTTGTTAATCAAATGGCATGATTTGAAGATACATGTATACATGATATGGAAGCATAAGCATACAAGGAAATAGACAAGTCTTGGTGAATAGGAATACTCACATAGATCGGTAATTGGAAGCTCTACATGTTCGGAAGGATCGTGGTTGACAATATCGCCAAATGGATCCACGGCGACACGATCGACGAAGGAAGCTACGGTCCAAATCCAAAGGAGGGTTGTTGTGGTGGTTGTGGTGAAGAGAGAGAAAGTCTAGAGAGAGAAAGTGTAGAGAGAGAAAGTCTAGAGAGAGAGTAGGGTTTTCTTTAGAGAGAGAAAGTGGAAGATGAGAGAGAGAATCAGGAGAGAGAGAGTGTGTGCGGTTGAGAGAGAGAGAGCTAGAGTGAGAAAGAGAGGAGAGAGAAACAGTGAGAGAGAGAGAGAGACTTCCAGGAGAGAGAGAGAGAGATAAACAGAGAAGGGGAGAGAGAGAAAACAGGGGGCTGTTGCCCCCCCCCTGCCCCCGCACACAGCGCCCCCCCCTTGGGGGCGCTCGGCCCTGGCCGCCGGCCTGGCGGCGCCGGGCGGCGCCGGCCGCCGGCAGAAGAGGAGAGGGGGCGGTTGCCCCCTCAACAGCACACAGGAGGGGGCTTTGCCCCCTCCAGCAAAGAGAAAAGAGAGAGGGGGCCTGCCCCCCTCTCAGCCCGAGCACAGGGGGTCCCCCTTGGGCCCCCTGGTCGGCAGCGGCCGCCGGCAGGCCGCCGGCGGTGCCCAAGGACGGGGTGGCTCCGGCCACCCCAAGAAAGGAGGAGGGGGCTCTGCCCCCTCAACAGGAGAGCACAGGGGGCCCGAGGCCCCCCCGGCCACGCCCAAGGCCGCCGGCACGTGGCCGGCGGCGATCTGCCCTCGCCGGGGCAGCGCCGGAGGAAGAGGCTCGCCGACGGTGGAGGAGTCGGCCGGACATGGAGGGAGGAAAAAGAAAAGAAAAGAAAAGAAAAGAAAAGAAAAGAAAAAGAGAGAGAGATGGGAGTGATCCCACGCCGGCGTCGACCGCCGGAGGTGGCCGTGGTGGCCGGAGGTTGGGTCGGTTGGGTGTCGCCCACGCAAGAGAAGAAGAAGAAAGAAGAAGAAGAAAGAAAAGAAGAAGAAAAGAAAAAAGAAGAAAAGAAAAAAAGAAAGAGAGTGAGAGGGGATGGTGATGGGAGAGAATTAAATGAGGGGGAGGGGATGTCTCCCCACGTGGAGGGGAGAAGGTGCTGGAGTCGGTTGAGGGAAAAAGGAAAAGAAAGAAAAGAAAGAAAAAGAAAGAAGGAAAGATTAAGAAAAAATAATAATATAATAATAAGGTAGAAAATCGACTGTCTCCGAAAAATCCCCAAAAATACCCGGAGGTAGAAAGCGTCATCCTGAGGAATAATATGAAATCGGTTTTCAGAAATAAAATCCCGTTTTCAAATTAAAAATCCGGAAGTCAATCGCCGATACCGGTCTACCCCGGGTCGGCCGGATTTTGATAAATTCTGAAAAATCCCAGAAAATGCATTAAAGAAGAAAATATGATTTTAAGAAGTAAAGTGAAAGCGGAATTCAGAAATTCAATCCCGATTGTAAACTAAAAATCCTGGAATCGGTTATCTACCGACTCCGGTGGAAAATCCATAAAATCATAAAATCCCCAGAAAAAGAATGTAGGTAGAAAATATTATTCTAAGAAATAAAGTCTAAAGAATCATTTAGAAATTCCAAACCGTTTGTGAAATAAAAATCCAGGAATCGGTCAGCGGCACTGGCCGACACCGGTTTTGAAGAAATTCATTTTAATTCCAGAAAAATCTAGAAAATCATAGAAAATATATAATAATGGAAAATGATATTTAAAACTAAAATCGGTCAAATCTAATCACCGGAAAGACCAAATCGAATAATATACTATAATCGAGTTCCTGGTTCGGACTGGGACTGACTCCGAGTCCACGAATCCAAATCCAAGGCAAAACGTTCATATAAGGAATTCATAATACAGAATAAATACAGAAGGTAAATCGAAAAATACGATCGGAAAATCTGAATACGCAACTACGTACGTATTCCGGGAACAGGGTATTACAGGCAACATACCAAAGGGCCATGAACGCCATTTTCCATCAGCAAATACGCAAAACGGTGGAATGTTATGTTGATGACATTGCGGTAAAAAGCCGCACTAAAGGTGATCACATAGCGGACCTGAAGGTGGTCTTCGACATCATGCGGACTCATCAATTGAAGATGAATCCCACAAAGTCCTTCCTGGGGGTGGCCAGTGGCAAATTCTTAGGATTTGTTGTAACATCCACCGGAATTCACTTGGACCCGGAAAAGGTTCGCGCTATCCAGGAGATGCAACCCCCGAGAAATCTCAAAGAACTCAGGGGATTGCAGGGACGATTGGCGTACATCCGCAGGTTTATCTCAAACCTCTCCGGAAGATGCCAACCCTTCGCTAAGTTAATGAAGAAGGGTGTCTCATTCATTTGGGATGACGCTTGCCAACAAGCGTTCGAGGAAATCAAGCAATACCTCACTCAACCACCAGTCCTTGCAGCTCCGGTATCCGGAAAGCCTTTCCTGGTATACGTTCGAGCAATGGATCATTCTTTGGGAGCTCTACTAGCTCAGAATGATGATCAAGGACGAGAACAAGCAATCTACTATTTGAGTAGAACAATGATCGGAGCCGAACATCGGTACAACCCGATCGAGAAGCAATGTTTGACATTAGTGTTCGCTATTCAGAAAATGCGGCACTATCTGGTAGGCCAAACTATAAACGTCATATCAAAAGTCAACCCCCTGAGGTTACTTATGACTAAGCCTTCATCATTAAACGGCCGGCTGGCAAAATGGGCCATATTGCTCTCCCAATATGAGATGCACTTTTTACCACAAAAGGCCATTAAGGGACAAGCAGTGGCGGATTTCCTAGCTGAGCACCCAGATCTAAGGGCAGCCAAAGTCTATGAGGATCTCCCAGATAAAGTTGCTGAAGTCTGCCTGACTCAGACATCGTTCGAAAGTCAAGTATGGCAACTTTTCTTCGACGGTACATCAAGAACAAGCCCAAAGGGACACGTAGTAGCGGGGGTAGGAGTAGTACTCGTATCCCCACAAAATTATGTGATTCCCCGAGCTGTCTCATTAACTGAGCCTTGTTCCAACAATGTGGCGGAGTACAACGTCCTTTTGATTGGGATGCAATTCGCCGATGAGATTGGCGTTAAAAATCTCGAGGCATACGGCGACTCTAAACTCATCATTAGCCAAGTTCGCGGGGAGTACGAAGTCAGACATGAGGACCTAGTACCCTACCACAACGCAACTATCCACATGGCCGAGGGGTTTACAAGCTTCTACATCGACCATGTACCGCGCAGGCAAAATGCGCACGCTGATGCACTCGCATCCCTCGCGGCCTCCTTAGCTCTTCCAGCTGGAGCAATGGAGAAGATATTCGTCTACAGCCACGACCTGTATTGCCCGAGAAATGCTCTCGAGGGCTATCAGGAGTCAAAGGGAGATTGTCAAGGCAAAGAAGCACTGGAATTGTCAACCGGTCCAGAGCTTAAAGACTGGCGATTCCCCTACATTGATTTTGTCTTATACAACATTCTGCCTGAAGACACCAAAGAGGCGGCTGCCATTCAAAGTAAAGCCCCCAAATTCTATTATAATGCGATTACGCGAACATTGTATCGTCGATCGCATGACGGGATCTTGCTCCGGTGCCTCTCACCAAAAGAAGCCCAAGAGGTATTGAAAGAAGCCCACGACGGTATGTGTGGAGCCCATCAACCTGGCCCAAAACTGGCACATCGACTCCAAAGATTGGGTTACTACTGGCCCAAGATGATTGCCGACGCCGTCACCTATGCTAAAAGATGCCACGCTTGTCAAGTGCATGGGGATTTCATCCATCAAGCACCAGGGTACCTCCACTATACGACCTCTACCTGGCCATTTGAAATGTGGGGATGGATGTGGTTGGTCCTATCAACCCACCATCATCAAAGGGACATCGGTTTATTTTGGCAATAACCGATTATTTCTCTAATTGGGCTGAGGCCATTCCTTTGAAGGAGGTCAAATCGTCGAACGTGATCAAGTTCGTGAACATCACGTTATTTACCGTTTCGGTGTACCTCGGCGAATTGTCCATGACAATGGACCTCAGTTCATCAGCCAGGCTTTCCAGAGATTCTGTGCCAAGTTCAGAATCCAGAGTGTGTCCTCAACGGCATACTATCCTGCCGCTAATGGCCTCGCAGAAGCTTTCAACAAGACTATTGGCAAGCTTCTCAAAAAGTTCGTCTCGAAAAGTCAACGGGACTGGGACGACAGGCTAGGTGAATGCTTATGGGCCTATCGCACAACTGTGCGAACCCAACTAAAGCTACGCCATTCTCTTTGGTATACGGGTATGAAGCCGTGCTTCCACTGGAAATCTAAATTCCATCTCTACGCATCGCCCTGACAGCAGAGATGACAAATGAGGAGAAGCATTAACAGCGACTCCAAGAATTGGAAGCCTTAGATGACAAACGTCTGCAGGCCCCACAACAAATCGAGTTTTACCAAGCCCGGATTACTAGAGCCTTCAACAAGAAAGTTAAAGTGCGAACTTTCAAGAAAGGCGACCTAGTCTTAACCGTCAGAAGACCCATGGTGATGACGCACAAGACAAAAGGAAAATTCCAATCCAAATGGGAAGGACCATTCGTAGTAGAGTCAGTCTACTCGAATGGGTCATATCGCCTCATAACCTCAAATGGCAATACACTCATGATGCCGATCAATGGTAGATTCTAGAAGAAGTACTATCCTTAATAGTACTCCTCTGATCAAGTTAAAAATACACCTCTGATCAAAACAAGAAGAGCTTCTTCATTAATATCCAACGCCTCCGACGGCTAAGGATAGAGGAAAATGTTGGCTTCTAAGCCCAACATAAGTCTTCGACAACTCATCATGCTGAGGGGAATAGCATGGCTAGCCCAACTCAAACGGTAGTTGGTAAAGGCACCTCAAATCCGTTAATAGCTGAGGGTTTGCTAAAAATCCTAAGTAGACTTGGCTCCACTCTTTCTCCAAAATCCCTTACCAATTCTCATCCACAGAATGGTAGGTCTACAAAATACAACCATTACTAAGTTAACACTATACCTCTGGTAACGGAAACTTTTCAATATTCCTTGTCGAGTACAAATTTTGCTTGTCAACTCTACACGGAGTATCAAACTTTCAAATTTGCCAAGTTAACACTATACCTCTGGCACTTCAAATTTTCACTTGTCAATTCTCACCAATAGAATGACAGGTCCTCAAATTGCTCTTATCATGAGTCAATCTTTGTCAAGTTAATACTACACCTCTGACAAATTACTGTTAAAGTTTAACACCACACCTCTAAACAGTAATCAGGTTTCTGTCAGGTTTAATATTACACCTCTGACAGTCACTTTTCTTCAGACTTCCATATCGAAGCTGAAATGGATGATGCTAAGTTAACATTACACCTCTAGCATCAAGTCATTGCTAAGTTAAACAATACACCTATGGCCATGACTTTCCCTCGGACTTCCTTATACAAGTCGAGATGACCAATGCCAAGTTCAACATTACACCTCTAGCATTACCCTCACTGTCAAGTTAAACATTACACCTATGACAGTGACACTTCTGAGTTAAGTTAATATCACACCTCTGACTCACATCCTTATCAAGTTAACATTACACTTCTGACAAGGCCACTTTCAACCCGTTAAGTTAATATCACACCTCTAACGGTAACAAACTTTCCTAGATTCCCCACGAGTCTAGTCTCACTTGTTATTCTCTTCAACAGAATAACAAGTCTACCTAAAAGCATTGTTAGGTTAATACTACACCATCAACTGTGTTTCCATCAAATCCCCAGGCCAACTGGCAGTGCAATCATGACATGGCACAGATTCGCACCCGACGGCCGCGCCTCTTCGATGGACATGCCCCGTCATCACCGCCATAAATGCATTCAAAAAAATCACGTCTCTCTAAGAAGTTCGCGTCTTTCCAGCCTGGCTGAACATCGCGTCTGCTTTATGGAAGATCAGTCGCGTTTTTCATCTGCCAAAAGACGCACCCCATGAGAGTCGCGTCTTTAAAGCAGAACCATCTCTACTTTTCAAAAAGAACCAGCGTTCGGCCTCCTGCTTCTGCAAATCAGTTCAACAGTACACTGGCACAAGCAGACGACCGACCGCTCCTGACTTAAAGCGCACCCGTGACAGACTAAAAGCAAGCGGGGAGGTTTAGACTGTGTATCTAGACACTCGACACGATCAACTCTGGTGGCCTCAAAGAGTTCAACAGTACACTCACGAAGACCAACTCCAGATAAGATCAAACCCGGAGCATTAACAGTCCAGTCATAAAGGCGAATGCGGCTAAAATCCAAAGTATTTCGAAATCCGTCCCATTTAACTGCGGAATATCGAAAACTTTGGAGGGGGTTCTGTAGGCTGTCTAAAAATCACTAAAAGACAAGCCATTAAAAAGCAGAGTTTCAAGTTCTAAACGCGAAGGCTCAACATCAAGGCGCGTGGGCTCGACGCCCGCGTCTCAGCATCAAGGCGCGTGGGCTCGACGCCCGCGTCTCAGCATCAAGGCGCGTGGGCTCGACGCCCGCGTCTCAGCATCAAGGCGCGTGGGTTGAAACCCGCGCCTCGGTTATAACCGCCCTGGTTATGGGGCCAGTCGCCGCCCACATAGCGGGGAGGTCAGCCCCTCATTGTGGAGCGTTTTTAGGGGGCACGTTCACCCCCTAGGACCTCTATAAATAGCCTCGTTTGCTATGAGGTCGGGCAGATTGGAGAAGACACACGGGGAGACAGCAGATTGGCAATTGGTGAGAGAAGGCAATCAGACGACAAGACACGGCAAAAAAAGGAGAGAGCTCAACTCTTCGTCAAGCTTGCTGCGTACAAGCTGCTCTTTGCCTACCTTCTCTTTGAGAGTTTTGGTAGACAGAGCTGTGTTACTCCCTCCACCAGCTAAAGAGAAGATCCCCTGATGATCCCGACGGTCATCCGGTCAACGGAGAACAAGATTCACTCTCCACCGCCACACGAAGAACCCAGCATTAAACAAAGGGAGGATTCAAGACTCGACATCCTCCCTCCCTTGTAACTGGAAGGAAAAAGCAGCTTTGTTGTAATCTTTTCATCTGATTCAAGGAAAATTTTACAGTAAAGACCTTCTTTCTCTTTTTTCCGGCGCGTACAATCATAGATGTAGGCTCTTAAGGAATTCTAGTTCAACTCATCATAGATGTAGGCTTTTGATTGATAACACGAGTATCACACGTGTAGATGAGTCCCACATTTAACTTAAATACACTCATGACTAAGTGTAATTAAAAATGCGTTTAGACTCAAACCATTTAGGCTTGATCAATTCTTTATTGGGTCAAACAACGTAGATTAAGTGGGTAAGTGCAAATATCCAATTGACTTGATTATACTCAAATTAAATTAGACTTTAAAATATAATAAACCTAACACTTTTTTTTGAAGTTTGTTTTCCAATAACCAAACAGACCCTTAGTTAATTCAAGTTCCCTTAGTTAATTCAAGTTCATTATCTTGTTTGCTCAAAAATGAAAATGGGTAGAGTCAAACGGCCATCTAGATTCCAGACCGGCGGTTGACTGGATTTGGAGAATCTGTCCCTAGATTTGGGACCCAAGGAATAAATCCACGTGCCCCATATTTATGGGGTGTGTGTTCCAATGCAGATCATAGAATTGGGCAACATACAATTTATCCATCTATCAATGGCCCATAGGCCATTGGGCCATTTAATAAATCAGTTATGGGCCTAAGGCGTGGGAGTGAGCCTGGGCCTAGAAACATAAAAGGCCTCTTTATATCGGGTATAGATTTCTAAGCCGGAGTCCATTTCTAAGCTAATCGGGTCGGATCTGAGTTTTAACATTTTCTCTCTCCGTTCCCCAAATTTTTTTTTTTCCTTCTCTTTTTCATTTTTTTCCCCCCTTTTTCTTTTGTGTGTATGTGCGTGCTCTGCGTGAGATGGGCATAAGAGCTTGACTTTACATCTTTTCAAACTATAATTCTCAATAAAATCATGGAAACTCGAACAAAGCAAGTTCTTATCGGCCTGTTTGGTTGCAAGGAAGTGGGCGGAAGTAAGAAAATGGAGAAGTATAATTGCTCACTTCCCTATCTATCTAAACATCAGAAAAAGAAAATAAGAAAGCCTCTTTTTCTTTTTTCTTTTCTCTTTTACACAACCATTTCCTCACTTCTTGAGTGCTACAGTTAATTTTGTGGTCATGTAAATCTCATTTGTAATAAGTTGTAGCACAAAATAGTTAATTTTTTGATCATGTGAATCTCACTTGCTAATTACAGTTCATTTTTTATTTTCCTTAATTATTTTTTATTTAAATATTATTTTGCGGTCAACTTTGTGGTCAACTTTTCCACTTCCACTTTTATATTACCATCCAAACACCGGAAAAGACATAACATTTTCCAAACTACACTTCCCAACAATATCCAAACACCGGAAAACTTACTAACCAATTCTCAAGTTCCAAAGGGAACTGTTACTACTTCCTCACTTTCTTACTTCCTCACTTCCACCCTTAACCAAACAGGCCCATCGTGAAACCTCGAGGATACGTCCTTCCAAATAATTCATCAGTCATGAAATTTGCCCGGTGCATTTCCTTCGATATCGTGAACAGGTACGCGAACACACGGGCCCTTTGTTACCGACCAGGTGAGCTGCCAAATTGCAGGGCCTAAAAGTCCATTGTACCAGCCCAAATCTTATGCGCTCCATGTTACTAGCTAGTCGATTCGCTTATTTTGTTTTTTTGTTTTTCCTTTTCACTTTATCATTAATAATAGTAATAAGAGATAAACTTGTATCATTCTAGAAGTATTCGAGGCCCGAATTTTTATCACTCAAATATAGCCCTACGATATCTGAATGTTGCAAGATCCACTCCGTTGAAGTTGATCTACATCATTTCAAGTAACTAAAAAAAAAATATTTTGAATATTTTTTTTGTCAATCCGTCAAGCAGGTGTAAAATGGACGGCCAAAAATAACGTATTGCTTATATTTACATCTTCAGACATATAAATTCTCGATCCGACCATTTTATCATGATCTAAACACTTAAAAACTTTACATACCAATTTTTCTTAGATTTCAAACATTCTACACCCTTAAACTAACCAACTCATTATTTCAGTCGTCTATTTTGTGCCTGCTTGATGAATGAGCAAACAATATTCAAAGTACATGATTTTTTATTTTTAGTTACTTGAAATAATATAGATCAATTTCAACGGAGTGGATCTTGCATCCGAATATTATAGGGTTGTATTTAAGTGGGAAAGATTCGGCCTTGAATCCTTCCGGAATGACACAAGTCCGTCTCATAATGATAATAAACCTTTTTAAGTTTTTACTTTTAGTGGTACATCTGCACCAAAAGAGTATCTTTCATCCTATTGAGAGAGTCACTCTAAAAATCAGGTCACAATGTGGATGGCCGAAAAGAAGTAGAAGCCCACCATGGCTGTAGCCATCACACACTGCTCATATTTTGCCCAACATTTGTTTGGAACTCATCCAATTATCCACCAAAACTCTTCTAAATAGATTGAAAAAAAAATAAAAACTTGAACAAATAGTATTTTTGAGATGTAACACTGAGTAGTGTGGCATGCACTCACATTTTGTGCATCAAAAAGAGCAATCCAAGGAAGAAACCTCTCTCTCTCTCTCTCACACACACACACACTCTCTCTCTCTCTCTCTCTCTCTCTCTCTCTCTCTCTCTCTCACACACACACACACACACACACACACACACACACAGAGAGAGAGAGCTTGAGGATCAAATTAGGTATATTCTAATAGCTAGCTAGCTATCATTAGCACAATGGAGATTAGAAAAATTAATAATAATAATAATAACTAAGAGAATTACAGTTCTAGATGAAGTGTTTAACAGAGGACACATTTCTTCTTCTCCTCCCAGTCAATACAAGAATGATGAATGAAACACTATTTTTTATGCAGTAGTATCTGTGTATGTAGAAAGTAACAGTAATTCAATGGTAGATAACATACAATTTTAGCTCTCAAGAAGATAATGTGTTACAGTAATTCTGACAGAAAATATGCATGAATAGATTGCTGATATGATTGAAGAATTCAGTATAAAGAACCTTAAATCAATTCTCGGATACAAATTGTGCAGGTTTAATGGGTTGACTGAAACTATTGAATATGGAACATGGCAGTAAAAAATACATTATAGTTGCTGATTTAACATAAGATTTGACACTGAAATAGAGAAACCTGAAGAAAGAACGATTACATTTAAAAAAAAAAAGGTTTTTTTCCCATATCGGCACACGAAATCTTTGATAATTTTGTATTCACACCGTAAATCTTTATATTTCTATTTCAACCCTCCAAATCTTTTAAGTTGGGGCACAAAAAAAAAAAACCCTCCGCCTATTCTCTTCTGGGGAAGAAATAAAAATATAAAGATTTGGAGTGTGAATACAAAATTAGAAAGATTACATGCGTCGATATGAAAAAAAAAAGTCCAAAAAAGAAAAAGAAAAAGAAAAAGCTTGGGTTTATAGAGATTTTCATTAAAAAGGTCTCATGTATTTATTTTACAGGTAAGAAATGCTTTATTATTGCTGCTGTGTGTGTGTGTCTCTCTCTCTCCACCCACCCACAGACACACACATGAAAGGGACTGTAACTGCTTTCTTTAAGCATGCTAAAAATCATATAAACAAGTATTACATATCCCTCCCAATATAAGAGAAAAAAAAAGAGAGAGGGCAAAATGAACTGAACCTTATTACTCAATAAACTAAATATGTAGTCCACAAGAGATTAGGTCATAATCATGAAGGTACATACAGCACATCAATGACAGATATGAGGGGATAGTACATACAACACATCAATGACAGATATGAGGGGATAGGGACATAGCTTAGCTAATCCAATATGCTTGTCAAGTTGTTTGGTGGTGCACGGTATGATACAGTCTACATCAAGGCCTGGCAGTGCTCTGCTCTGGTGACAATATGTATGTGTGGACAGCAATGGCACCACATTGATCGGTAATGGACTCTGGCATCATCGACAAGCTCATAGATTTCACGCGCACAGTGAGATTTACAACAGGCAGAGATGAGAATGGACGTCTCTATGGGCTTCCATTAGACATGTCCAATAAAAAAATTTCTATAAGGAAATGAGAAAATTCATATTCCTATAGAAAAATTTCTATTAGACATGTTCAATGAGGGCTCATGGACACGTTCATTCTCATCTCTAACAACAGGGAAACAAAATCAAATTAAATGTGATTGTCGTACTAAAAAGCAAGGTCGAATTATCTATTTGTCCACTTATATCAAGATACTCTTTGAATTTCATGATATGCTCACAGATACTCGAAGGCGACAGCAACGGCTCTTGTTGGTAAGTCGTACGATGATCGAATAAGAGCTCTTGCTTCTCAAAGGTAAAGGTGAGGTGCAATGGACAAGGGGTAATGGATGACTTTATCTGGAAATTTAGCTACTTTCCAGGTAACCCTTAGAATGTGGCCAGGAACAGAAGATATGCATAGTTGCCTTCTTCTTGGATCACTTCATTACCAAATTGATATGACTTGCAAGAATAGACCTTTTAACATAAGGTCAGAAACTCTTGTCTGTGCAAATGGTGAGCAATGTTGTTAAGACAAAGAAGTTTTTTTTTAGTTCCAACTAAATCCATTTCAAGAAACAATGCACATATTATTGGCTCATAAGATTCAGGCTCATAGCTGTATGCAACTAGTTCTGAATTTTATGATGTGACAGAGAAAAGATGACTAGAAATCGATGCAAGCTGCACTATAATCGACAACAGGCAAAAATAATTGGTACAAATTAGATAAAGATTCTGAATTCGTAAGAAGAACTTGGCTAATTTTCTCCATATTTCGCAAATAGCGACCCAAATTTGAAACAAAATGCTTGTGACTTCACCATACTTCACCCAATATTTAGGCATTAGTTTTACTAAATCCATTTCAAGAAACACCACACATATTGGTTCATATGAGTCATTGGCTCATAGCTGTATGCAACTATTTCTGAATTTTATGGTATGACAGACATAAAGTTCATTAGAAATCGAAGCAAATTGCACTATAATCGACAAATCAGGCTAAAACAATTGGAAAGAAATCAATAAAATTCCTGAACGATCTAAATTAATTACCGAAAAAATTACAAAACTAACACCCTCATGGTAAAATGGCATACTTGGCAAATTTTCTCCACATTTCACAAATTAGAGGGCTAACTTTAAAACAAAATGCTTATATCCTCACCATACTTCACCCAATATTTAGGCATAAGTCTCAATACCCTTGATTCGATTGCTGGAGATAGGACTGGTTCTAGATGCCCTGTCAGACGATAAGATAGATAGGTGTCCAAGATTCTGTAGCTATACTTCTTGGTCAGGTGAGATGACAATTGTCAAAAATGTAGTTGGTCTTGTAATGAGCTGAGGATGATAAAAATCTGTGTGTCTTGATCATTCATAAATGCACTTGCTTGCTTATTCAAACTGAAATGCTCCTATGCTTGACTTTGTTGTCTTGAATGCTTGCTTATTCAAACTTTGCTTCCTTAAACTGGATTACAGTTGTTATTAAGTGTTTTTTTGGGTTAAAGTTGTTATAAAATGTTATGTCTTTTATAGGAAAGATGTAGACTCAAAGACATTCCTTAATTTCCTCTAAGGAATCTGTAGCATGTACAATTAAAGTCCAAGTCTTATTTCTTGTTGAAGTTTACTGAAACATTCTCTTGAAAAAAAGAAGTATATTGAAATAGTTTAAACAGTTTGATTCTGTTTCCATGATGCTAAGATATATAACTTATATGTCTTGCCATTTTCTCCCCTGTTCTCGAGAGAACAGCCGAATATGGCCACCCTGCTTCATTAATAGGTAATGAGACATATATATTATATGCTCAGTTCTATGTCCTATGACAGGAAATATATTTGCTCTACCATTTGTTTTTGGAAGCGCAAAATACTGAATGTCTTGTTATCAGCTTAGGTGCATCACTAATTTAGTTTCTCTTGCCTTTAAACCTAAACGAAATAGTAATCACAGATTGCTCATAAAGAAACAACAAGAGTACAAAATGATGACTGTGGAAAGATTCACAGGTTACTTTATCACCGATAACATAATCATTGTTTCTCAGTGAATTCCAGTATGACATGCACTAAAAGAATGCATGCATGACGCGAATTAAATCTCTTGTAATTAACTGAAGATTTCTCTCGAACTAAAGGTTCTACTGAAAATAATGCCCGTTTTAGGTTGCCACTTCATCCTAAAAGACCTACTGATAATATTGCAGACAATCAGAAGTTACGCCTGTCAGAATGAGAAAGGTAAGAAAAGATCTGGGTATTTTGCGGAGCTATTAGCACAACCAGTGTTCTAAAAATCAGTTTTATTATTCGTGCGGTCCAACACTGAATAATGATTAATCGGATTAATCGAGATTAATTGGGGATTAATCGTTTTTGAAAATTTTAATATGTTTAATTAATTTATACACAACTACATATGAATATATACAGTTAATTGTTGAAAATACCTAAATATTATACAAGACAATATCTAGATGTGAAGTTATAAATCATGATATGATGAACAAGACAATATGAATAAATAGTAAAAAAGAAGAAGTAAAATAACTTATCTCTTCAAATTAGTAATTCAAGATTTCAAATTTTGCAACATAAATATAAACCAAAGAACTTACTTGCAAAATAAGATAAATAAAAAATTAGTCAATTTATCAATCAAAATAATGAGCTTTAAAGAATGATGGAGAAACATTGCTAAATAAGTTAATTTGAAAAATAATCAAAAATAATAAAACACAAGTATCATTTTATGCAAAATATACAATAATAAAATATCATAATTCATTTACTATTTAATAAATAACAGTTCTTCTACTATTTAATAAAATATCATTATCAAATCATCAACATCACAACATAAACTACTTAGCGATCTAACACACACAAAGTGATAAGTTTTTCAAATAAAAAACATATGAAATACCTAAATGATTAATGGGAGATTAATCGGATTAATCGGGCATTAATCGAGGATTAATCGGGGATTAATCGTTTTAGACCTGATTAATCGCCCGAGCGCATAATCAGAGTGATTAATGTAATATTAAGCAGACTGCCACCGAATAGGATTAATCGGCCGATTAATTCGATTTTTAGAACAGTGAGCACAACTGTCTCTACCATATGTTGTGAAGAGATTTGCTCTCTGAATAAAAATGCTAGTTTTTGCGGTCTAACCTCCAGAGATTATTTTAACATCACATGCTGATGCTTACAACACCTTCACAGGACCATAACACATGACCTTGAACTCATGATCACGATTATCATTTTACTTGGAAATTGTTACTTAAATTTAATAGTTAATCCTTGTTTACTACCTTTTGAAATCTCATCAAACATTAGACGACCCCACTTCCTACAAGTAAGAACAGCTGACATATAAGCCTACATATGTTGTTGTTTGGTTTTCTTCCTTTTCTTCTCCTTTTTTTCTTCCTGTTTTTGCTTCATACGACTTTTGTTCTTTCTTTTAAATTTGCATTTGTTGCTGTTTAGTTTTCTTAATCAGCTAATCCTTTTCTTCTCCTTTTTTTCTTCCTGTTTTTGTGTCATATGCCTTGATATGGTATTTCTTTTTGTTCTTTCTTTTAAATTTGTATCTTCTTGTTGTTTACTTTCTTAGCTAATCATTCTTTTTCTTCCTTATTTTTTGCATCATATGCCATGATATATAGTGAAAATGCTTCCAAGTCAACTATGATCGTAATAATAGTACTTATTCTTTTAAAAATTTCTACTTTGCTGGAATTTCTTGGATAAATCTCTTTCAATTACCTGCCCAACAACCCAACTCCCCCCCCCCCCCCCCTCCAAATATTGCATCTTCTGTTTTATGCTTAATACCGAAATGAAGCTGTTTAAGAAAAAGTTTATAAGTTGCATTATTACAACTGAAACCAAAGTTTATAAGTTGCATTATTACAATTGAAACCATTGAAATTTCCAGTATTTCATATAAAGTGCACGAAAGATCCAGAAATTTGCTCAAGCTAGCAGCAAAACAAACAAACTTCTCATTGCATTAGGATGACAATACGAGTGACATAAATAGACATTAGATTATCAACTGAGTCAATATTGGCTTTGGTTAACAACTTGAAGGGAATTATGAAGAGATGGTTGATTGAAATATCCTATTTCCCTTTGCCTCTCTAATCTTTCAAAAACCTGTCTCTTTCTCAAAAATAGATCTTTCTAAAGCCAAGCTAGACAGTTTGAATAACAAAGGAAGCACAGCGAAGTTTAAATATGTACTGGAAACAAAGACAGGAAAATGACACTGTAGCTGCCTGAGGAGATTATAAACATCTGACAAATTCCTTCATACCTACAATTCACCAATTGAGGATTGTTTAATTTACTGACGACTTGCTTGAGATCATGTGAAGCTAATACTTAAAGTTCATCAAACCGAACAAGTTTAGGTGAGAGAATATAGGCCAATTCATGATTGTTTTTAATATAATTTTCTTTTAAAAGGAAAAAGTGGAGTATAAATCACCCTGTTTCATTTAAAAAAAGGAACAACGAAAGGAGAACGTCAATTCATGCTATATTTGGCAATGGTGAATTTTAACCTCCGAAGCTATGCACATATGTAGTAAATTAAAATCTCATATCCAATTGCCTTCCTTTCTTTTTGAGGGAAATTGCCTTCCTTTATTGGAACAGTAATTTGAAATGGTAAATATATGTTAAAGAATTAAGTAAATAAGATTAACCTTTAAAAACATTAAAAGAAATGAGACTATATTCTTGATTTCAAATGCACCACTTCACTATATGGTAGATGGAAGTATGCTCTAGTTTGGCTCATATACGCCTAAGACTTGAATGCATTCCTGTAAAAAAACCATGGGTATCTTTTCTCTATTTTCCTAGAGAAGTTTTGGATTATTAGTCTCAAACTGCAAGGCCAAATAAGTCCTCATTCTCTCTGCCTATGCAAAAATTTGGCAACCCAGAAACAAGATGTCAGGTTAACGATCAATCATCTTATCTAGAGTGGTGCTCCAAACTCAACCAAAATTTGTTTTTCTTCTGAGAAATTGCTTGGATGATGATAATATGTCTTCTTGTTTCATTATAATGATAATAAAGATGAATAAAAACCTACTTTCTACTTGTATGATTTCATAATGGAAGGAAGGCGAGCAGGGAGTTTTGCAAAGACACCCAAAAATAGTACAAAGTATTTTCTGTCGTTTTTGAGAGAAGGCAACAAACTTGAAGTGCTGTAGCCATGGAGTCATGACACACTTTTAAATCTCAAAAGGGTGTTCTTTATATATATATATATATATATATATATATATATATATATATATATATATATATATATATATATAAACAATTATTTGTTAGGTAAAAGAGAACAATGGACATCACTGATGTTGCCCCCCTAGCGGGTACATGGATCCAACTAATACCCACTACTTCTTCTACTTGTTTACTAATTTTTTTTTCCTTCATGGTCTTCTCGTTTTGATTTGACCACGTGGAAGGAGTGACATACAGCAGTCACTCCTCACATCTATAAATCCTCACCCTTCTTCCCACTTTCACTGCCATCTCTCAATATTCATCTTCTTCATCTCCAACTTCTCTACTCTTGTTCTCTCATTTCCGCAGTTCAAAGCTCATACAATGGCCGGCTCTGAGAAATTCAAAATGGTGAGTAGCTCATGACATTTACTGTAAAGTTCCCTCCATTTCCTCATCTTATTCATCTCCTCTTAGTTTCACCTATGCTTTGCTCTTATCTTTTTTCATTAGTCCATGAACATAAGGCACTCCTTTCTCATTTATTGGCACTCCTCAAGTCTCAAACCCACTTCTTGTCATAGTTCGACACTTTCACAACTTGATTCTGGCTTAGTCGGTATCTAGTTTCAACATAAGGTTGTTCTAAAATAGATTCCATAAGAACAAGCTAAAGTCTGGTGTAAGGAGATTTAAACTCCACAAATATTGTCTGCTGCAAAGAGGTTTTATAAATGTGCTACAATAGTGCTAAGTAGACTCTATTATCATTATTAAGTACTAACATAAATATTTGTTAATAAGTGTGATTAATATTTTTTTTCTTTTTGAACAAATATAGTATTGCATTAATTTACACTAAGTTTAATTTGGTAATATTGCAGAGAAATGAGGAAAAGAGAGAGAGAGAAGCAATTGAGATGAAGTTGAGAAGAGTGGGCACCATGAAAATAGATGGATATTCATGCAGTGAGATGTGCACTATGGATGGATCTGTGGACTCCAAAGGGAGGCCTGCAAATAAAAAGAAGACAGGTGGATGGCTGGCTGGGAGTTTGTTGCTTGGTAATTCTCTTCCCTATTTTTTTTCTATTATTTGATATAAGAGAAAAGAATAGCAACTTATATAAGTGCTCATATCCCTTGATTGTGAGAGAGAGAGAGAGAGAGAGAGAGAGAGAGAGGAGGTATCTGATATGAACTGGTGGTTATTTTCTATCCTGCTCATTCTTGCAAGTTTCTATAGGATAATGTAAAATTGATAAAAAAATCTAATATTTTCACTACTCATTTTTGTAACATAATTGATTGATTTGCTTTCTTAGAAAGTTTCAATTTTAAACAGAATAGAAAATAAATGATTTCATTGTAATATAGATATCAATATATATTTGTACTGAATTTCTTTTGAAATATTTTTAGCAGATAGATTTACCAGCAAAATTAGGAGTATTGTCTTTGAGAAATAGATATTTTCCAATATTATCCTCGACATTCCTACATTGTCATCTCGAAAATCCCCAGGTGATAACTGTCCAGATGTCAACAACACTAGTCGAGCCTGTCCATCTGGTGTGAGCCACGTGTCAAGGAAGGGAACAAATCACATGATTGGCATGCAATGCTCTGTTTTGATACTAAGTTAAATGATCATCAAAGATTAAAGTATAATCCACGCATATTTTAAGATGCCAATAAGAGAGCTCCATGTAATAAACATCTATTATTGATAAGAGAATCATCTTTGGGCCAATACAAGATTATTTCTTATCAATTAGAGTGTCAACAGAGGGATTTCTTATTCACCACCTTAAACTATGTGCATGTGGTTTGCATGTTTGAACTCTGAATCATACAAAATCCACAATGATTAGTCTATTTTGTTGAATTTAGTTTACTACTATTGTTCGTTTATGTTTGCAAGAATTGCCTCAAGCATGTTTAGAGGAATTTTTTTTAGAGTTATCCACCTTTGTTCGTTTAAAGATGAGTCCTACAGCAAGTTCACAGCACATTAATATATCTGCTAGTTATACTTATACAATCAATTATACTCGTACAAATAAGCATATTGCATTGATGCACACAAACAATTACACATCTCACACATCATATGTTTATAGATGTACTCTTATGCGTGAAATACAATCATTCATGCAAAACACGCATGAAGGAAAATTATCTGCATACATACACATTTATATTCTTGCATTATTTAATAACTAACATATATACACGTATTTGTGTGCACATTTGCATGAATACAGTGAATCAGGGCCTAGCAACGCTAGCGTTTTTTGGAGTTGGTGTGAACCTAGTCCTCTTCCTAACAAGGGTGCTTCAGCAGAACAACGCGGACGCAGCCAACAATGTAAGCAAATGGACGGGCACTGTCTACATCTTCTCCCTTGTTGGTGCATTCCTTAGTGATTCCTACTGGGGGAGATACAAGACGTGTGTCATGTTCCAGGCCATCTTTGTACTTGTGAGTAGTGATCAAAACACCATATACATGTGTATACACTAGCATATTCTATGTACCGAGTAAAATGATCAACTTTATTGTTTGTCTTTGCCTATTACAGGGCTTGGTGTTACTCTCCTTGTCATCCTACCTCTCCCTTCTCAAGCCTTCTGGGTGTGGTGATGCTCACACCCCATGTGGGCCCCACTCCGGGCTCGAGGTGGGGATGTTCTACCTCTCAATCTACCTTATTGCCTTAGGAAATGGGGATACCAACCCAACATAGCCACCTTTGGGCTGACCAGTTTGATGAGGAGGACCCCAAGGAGGCTAGCTCCAAGGTCTCCTTTTTTAGCTACTTCTACCTGGCTCTCAACTTGGGCTCCCTATTCTCTAACACCTTCTTGGGCTACTTTGAGAATGAGGGATGTGGGCCTTGGGCTTCTGGGCCTCTGCAGGCTCGGCCTTCCTCGCCCTCATCCTGTTCTTGGCTGGCACGTATCGGTACAGACACTTCCAGCCAAGCGGCAACCCCCTTTCCAGGGTGTGCCAGGTCATCATCGCCGCATCTAGGAAAACAGTGGTCAAGATGTCCGTTGGTAACGGACAATTGTATGAGGCAGGCGAAAAGGAGCTTTCAACTAGTGGAAGTAGAAAGCTTCACCATACCGAAGGATTCAAGTAAGTTATGAAAGATCTAATTTCTCATGAAGCTAGAAATGTTCTTGTACCTACAAGACACACTAACATTGACATAACACACTGACACATAACAAATTTTAAAAAAACAATAAAGTGTTTGTGCTATGCATAATTATTGCTAACCAACCTTTCGTGCTCGCTTGTAAGGTTCTTGGACCGAGCCGCACTCATAGACCCTGATGTTGATAACTTGACCCTCCATAAACAACCGATCACCAGAGACCCGTGGAGGCTCTGTACCGTCACCCAAGTCGAGGAAGTCAAGTGTGTACTTCGCCTCCTCCCAATCTGGTTCTGCACAATCCTCTATTCAGTCGTCTTCACTCAAATGGCATCCCTCTTCGTCGAGCAGGGTGCAGTCATGAACACATCCATTGCAGGCTTCCAAATCCCCCCTGCAAGCATGTCAGCCTTCGACATCCTCAGTGTTGCTGTCTTCATCTTCTTCTACCGCTGCCTCCTCCACCCGCTCATCTCCAGTCTACAGAAGGAGTCCAAGGGACTCACTGAACTCCAAAGAATGGGAGTCGGACTTGTCATTGCCGTGGCAGCAATGGTCTCAGCCGGAATGGTCGAGATTTATCGGCTGAAGCACGTGTGTAAAGGTTGTAACCACACTACTCCCAGCACTCTAACCATCTTATGGCAGATCCCTCAGTATGTACTGATAGGAGCCTCTGAGGTGTTCATGTATGTTGGTCAGCTTGAGTTCTTCAACTCGCAGACGCCAGATGGGTTAAAGAGCTTCGGAAGCGCACTTTGTATGACTTCCATCTCTCTAGGGAATTACGTGAGCAGTTTGATCGTGTCAATAGTGATGGATATCACAGCGAAGGGGGGCTCGATAGGGTGGATACCAGGAAACCTTAACAAAGGGCACATGGATAGGTTCTACTTCTTGCTTGCAGCCCTAACCAGTGTGGACTTCTTGGTGTACTTGGCTTGTGCAAGATGGTACAAGTGCATCAAATTGGAAGGTAAGTTTGAAGAAGATGATGATAATGATAGTGATGAAGAATCCAATGTTTAATAGGACTTCTCCTATAGAGAAGAAGAGGCCACATAGTTGAGAGCCTCTTCTTGGCCTCACATTTTCCTTGACCTACTAGTGAGGAGTGAGGACCTTGATGCAAGAGGCGCATCTGAGGTGACTAAATGTGGAGGTTATGTAAGGATTGAACTAAGGGTAGTTGCTTCACATAATGTGACGTTTGAGTGGCATGGGAAAGCCCAACTCTTGGTGGCCTTCACAATTGTAAGGTTTGTACAAGTTCTAATCAGCTTCTTACTGTATGACTTGCTCCTTGACGGGGCATATTGCTACTAGTATTATTGTATTTAAAAGGAAATAATTCCTGGTCCCTGCAACTACTAAAGATTTTCCTTCTATTTTTGGAATTTATGTTCTCATGCCTGAATCCTTCAGTTTTGTTTCTAATCAGCTACTATGGTTTACTTCAGTTTCTCTTGCCTTTAAATCTTGTTGTCAGCTCAGTTTTAGTTTCTAATCAGCTACTATAGTTGATAAGATTCTTTCCCTAGGCGAGGAAGGGAGAGAGTTCTTAGCCTAGGGGAGAGAGATGAATGCACATAGCTGACCTCCGATTTTTGGACCAAGGATTTGTTATTTTTTATTTGATACTCATGGAATTGCTATACTAATATAATCAGTTATGTTTATGCAGAGATGGAAGGCATCTTCTAATGATATCTATCACCTCGAGTGGGGCAACAATCAGCAAAACAAACTATTCATTTCACAAAAAAAATTATTGCTACAAAGAACTAGTTTACATTGAAGTAAATAAGGCACTACCTCGGTACACATTCAAATGATAGCTTTGGCTAGAAACCTCACAACAAATCATCCATTCAAAAAATAATTAATCTAGAACAAAACTGAATTAAAGAATTGCCCGATTCAAAGTAACATCAACATTGGACCTTACGCACTTGAATGTGATGCGTAGACTCTTGTCTCCAGATGGAATGAGTTCCGCTCTGAACCAAAGTCACATATTCGCCCTCTTTGAGGAATTTTCCTCTCTGTTTCAAGAAATCAAGTATAAAGTTCAGGAAAACTGCAATTAAGCTAGTCCAAGCATGCACGTGTCTGGAATTTTCCCTTTTTAATGTCTTGCCATTCATTTGGAAGTTATACGACTTCAACATCAAATATTTTTAGCAGTTATTTGAAGTAAGATATATCCTCAAAAGGCGCACGCGAGGTGGGGGCGGGTGTATTGTTCTTAAAGAGGTCAATAATGAATTTCATATTTATTCAGCATCAATTTCCAATTATCTGATATAAGGAACTTTAAGGATTCTTTAACCCATCCAAATATCTTTTCTTTCAGAAAAGAAACAATCAATCTTCAACACTGGGATGTAAAATCATTTTTTTTTTAAAATGGAAATTACTGCAAACCATTGCACGCAAGCATAGTGAGTTAAAACCTACCATCAGATGTTTTATTGCTCTGGAGAAGGTCTCTTCTGCATCCTCAGAAAATGGCATATGTATAGGAAGCACGCCATGATAAAGTGCCAGCCTCTGCTTAACCCTTTCTCTGGCAAGAATGTTTTGCTATTGTTAGCAGGCGATAAATACTTACAAGATTAAATGCACTTGGCAAACAAACGGCAGATTAATGTAACACTGTCATTTCCATTCTCAAAATTACTGGACATGAGATAAGAACTTACTGGTTTGTCAATGCAAAAATAGTGGAGAAAGGACGACAGTGACTTAGCTGAATAGCCATGGAACCTGTTCTTGTGAAGACAATTATGGGTGTAGAAAGGATGTTTGCCATCGTGGTTGAATGCGACGCGAACATTGCACTCATGTGGCTTTGACATAACTCTCCACCATATATAGCCTTTAAGAAAGAAAGTAGAACCAAGCAATGAATTACAATCACTACAAGGGATATTTTAGTCTAGGCCTAAACCTACTGAGCTTATCACTTCGATTTTCTGATAGGACTTCGACAGCCTTCTAGAAAGTAAGGTGATGGGTAATGGGTACAAGGCATAATTTTCCTTGCAACATTTTAGAGTCTTCACTATCCTGGGCTTAAAAATACTAACATATCTACAACGAATCAAACAGATAAAAGTAGAAAGACAAGACATTCTGGTCAAATTTCTAAATTTAAGATATACCTGGACCGCAGTCGAAAGAATTGGATGAGTAATGCTGCCTGAAAGAGTTGACTCGGTCCTCAAGGCCACAGTATGCATCACATTAACGGCTTTCAGTGGATACCTAAATCCATATTTCAAGAAATATCAGCATTCATTTTCATAGGGGAAGCCAACAGTAAACTAAGACAGCAAAGAAACTATCATGTATGTAGTGTTATGCTGTTCACTTTGGTTCCAAGTTGATTAGCAAATAAACTATCATGTATGTAGTGTTATCCTAAACATATATTTTTTAAAAATTCTATATACTTGATTAAGAATTCTATATACTTAATTAATATTTTTTTAAGCATTTAGAATGCATCTTGCTTTTCTGGTGGAAATGTCACCAGAAGATTGAATTTTTACTCTTCAAACCAATTAGGATCACATAACAATACATGAGTTCAAGGTGGTTCTAAAGTCAACAATGTAGACAAACACACCGACATTTCTTATTGGCCCAAAATCACGTATTGATTAAAAAAGTGCTTACTTCCCATGGGCAGTTTCACCAGATAACATGATGCCATCAGCACCTTCGCGAACTGCAACTGAAATGTCTGAGGCTTCTGCTCTTGTTGGCATGGGATGATCTATCATGCTCTCCAACATGTTTGTTGCTACAATCACTGGTTTCTGCATGCTTCTACACCTCCTAATGATCTCACCCTGTTCGATAAAAAACAATGAATTTTAACATTTACTAGTTCACTAAGAGAACCCATGCATTGATGGTCACAATTGATATTATTTTAAGCAAAAATTAGGTAGGATGAAAGCAACAAAACTTGTTTTATTCTTTCTTTGCTCCCGGAAGTTTGGAGGATTTACATTTTACAGCATGGCAGGCCAGTCATTTTACAGCATTATGGCCACTGTTATCCTAATATACTAACAAGCTGTATGAGAGTACATTCTTCTGAAATCAAACAGAATTGAAAATTTTAATATAAAGCATTGACATACCACCTCCTCTGTTAATTAGTTTCATGGAGATACTGATGTAATATGGGAGGATCACAGTCACCTTCAATCTAGAAATTGAGAATTAGGGTTTTCACAAGAAATAGAAAAGAAAAATTAGAGTTTAGAGATAAAACCGAATAGATTTGGGCTTCGCACCCCTTACACCACAGGCTTCATACTCCTTGCACCACGGGCTTCACACCCCAATCTCAAGAACTCAAGAGCTCGGGAAATTTAAAACTGGAAAGTTTTTAATTCATCATTGTCTACTTTATTCATTGAGTTGAGACCCTCTTTAAATAGGCTCCTATGAAGTGAACTTTCTCACCACAACCGATGTGAAACTAAATTTCATGATAAAAGAAAACAACTAAACTGAAAAATAAACTAAGGCATAAACCAGCAATTTGTGTGATGTCCTCATCATTTCTCCAGGGGTGGGAGAAACTCGACCCTTTTGAGTAAGGACTATAGCATCTTAATCGGGTCATGATGGTGGTCAAGGAATCAACACTAGTGCGTCACGTCGAGACCAAGGTAATGGAGGTGGAATTGACTTTCGTGACAGATCAGCCGCAGTCGTTGGTAGCTCGAGCAAGATACATGCAATATGACAAGTCAACTCAGCTGTACTGAAATTTAACTCACATATCAAGGTGTCAATCTCCCTATGAACCGTCTCCTGTAGAAAGATCTGTAAAAGATTGTACACATCACGTGATCTCAAGGATAATGAGGTCCTTATAATTACCAAAAATGATACTAACTTCATGGTAGGCTCTGCTGGAAGATCTATAAGGATCTCAATATAGAGCTCTTCAACTTCTGTGGCCATGAGGAAATTTCTATTTGCAGTGATACTAACTCAGCAACAACTTTGACCCTAGTCCTGGCTCATTATCAACTTCTGCCTCTGGTTCTGAATCTTCAACTGTCATGCTTTCTAGAATCTTCCTCATACCAACTAGGATCTCCTTACATTCGGCAACCAGATCGCTGAATTGTGGCCTCTCGAGATGTAAAGCATACCGAGTACGAAGAAGATCTTGTAAGACAAACCAATATCGATAGTTGATATGACTATCTTCCCACCACCAATAAACTTCTCCAGTCAGCTTCATTTGAGCATAGTGACACTTTTACTCAGGTGTCAAGGAGAAATAACTGAAAAAAATTTCAAAATAAATTTTTCACTCTTCATACTCATCATGATCATTAGAACCCAAAAATACGGGAGAGCTGCATACATGTCCCGTTTAACTTCCTTATCTTCAGCATCAATATTTATATATCTTCCAAAAAAATTCATGAATAAACTTTCAGTGTTTATAGATCAAAAGTTACCCAAAAATTTCAGTGGCTCGAATTGAACTCAAATCGGGCTGAAAATGTGGCCTTAAATGCTGATTTTCTACTGCAGGAACAATACCAGCACCAAACATGGACTCGTGGAGGTCGGATCTGCTGCTCAAGTGTTATGAATTCCCTTCAGTGACTCTAGGGCTCAGTCACGAACCCAACGCTTCGAACAGAGCTTAAAACGGACTCCGAACGGGCGAGGAACGAGCTCTGGATTAAAATTGCGCTGGCTGTTAGAACAGTTTGGCTCAGGGAGGCTGTACTGACGGGCTCAGTGAGCCGCTGACATCACCGTGGAGCTGTTGACGTCAGCGCGGTTCCGGGTCGACTCGATCTGAGCCGATGGCTCTGGCTCGGCTTGAGCCGCGGCTCAGGATTGGCTTGAGGCCGGCTCTGCGAGCCCCTGACGTCATCACGTTCGCCGGCTCGTGAACAGTGAATAGGTTTTTTCTTTCTTTTTTTGTTTTCTTGTCTTTTTTTTCTTTTTCTTTTTTCTCTCTTTTTTTAAAAATAGATCTAGATCTGGAGTTTGAACTAGATCTAGGGTTTGGAGGAGATGAAAATGGAGAAGAAAATATTAAAGGGGATTGGAACCAAGAGGTCTGATACCAAATTGATGTAATATGAGGAGATCGCAATCACCCTCAATCTAGAAATTAAGAATTAGGGTTTTGACAAGAAAATAGAAAAGATAAATTCGGGTTTAGAGATAAGAACCGAATAGATTTGAACTTCGCACCCCTTACACCACGGGCTTCACACTCTTTACACCTCGGACTTCACACCCCAATCTCAAAAACTCAAGAGCGCAGAAAATTTAAAACTGAAAAGTTTTTAATTCATCATTGTCTACTTCATTCATTGAGTTGAGCCTCCTTAAATAAGCTCCTGCAAAGCAAACTTTCCCACCACAACCGATGTGGGACTAAATTTCATAATAAGAGAAAATAACTAAACTGAAAAATAAATTAAAACATAATAACTAGCAACTTATGTGATGTCCTCATCAGATACTATAATGGTTTATGCAGCAATCAACTACCTAATGAATTATGAATCTAGTAAAACTAATTTGGCCAGAGTAGAGAGACATTACACCTTTGGGAAATAGTTTGACTACTTGTATATGCAAAACATCTTCTGGACTAAACTTTGAAGATGTTTCATGTTTATTACAAAAAAAATATATGTACTTGTGTTCAATTTCTTCCAACCACATTTTTCTTGAGTGTTTTCCTCTAAATCATGTTAGCTAACAAAGTTCTCCAAACTATAGCCAATTTCCTTGTCACTAACAAGAATATGACTTCTGACAATAGGAAAGGAAGTTCCAGTTTTACCAAACAGACACAGAAGGAATCATAAACATTGAGGTCAAGAGTTTATGAAACAAGAAGAGCTGAGCTTTCAGCCATAATTATGTAATGCATTAATAGGAAGGACATGCTGGCTTGAGCAAAACCCACTTGAAAATCAAGCAAACATAAATGTGGAAAAAGAGATTCACCTGCAGCAAAGGAACTTCTTCAATCGGAAGCTCAGCTCCTATGTCTCCACGAGCCACCATTGCCTATAACACGAAAAAAGAAATAAATAGTAATAATTAAAATCATGACTGGCCACCAGAAAAACCAATTAGAATAGGAAATGAACTTTAGAATAAAATTAGAAATTCTGAGCATATAAACATTTAGACTTTCATAAATTTACATGTCAATAAAATGGCTTACCCCGTCGGATGCAGAAATAATGGAGTGAAGATTTGGTATTGAGTCAGCACTTTCTATTTTAACAATAACATGTATATCCGCATCGCAACCTTGAAAGCAAACAAAAAGAACATAATGAATAATTCCCTGAGCGACTTCTGAAAAGGTATTAAGTAAAAAGCCGTTGAAAAAGATTTACTTCTGAGGTAATCTTTCAGCTCATGGACCACTTTCGCATCTTTCACAAATGAGACAGCATAGAAATCAACTTTGTTGTCCACTCCGAATTGATATCTTCCCAATCTTTTTCTGAGGAAATAAAAGGAGCAACATTGGTAAGATGTTACATTAGTTTCTTTCAATCAGGGAATAAATTTTAGTTATAAGAGTGTATGCTGGCAGACATGAAAACAACCTGTAATGGATGGGAGGTTAGCACTTTTGCCACGAACATTCAAGTGACGCCTTGATTTTAGTTCTCCGCCATCGATGACTTCACACTTGACAGTATCAGCTGTTTTTGACCTCACAACCAGCGACATCATTCCTCCTATAACAAGGACATGGAAACATGTTAAATTTGATACAGAAAGTTACTTCTTTATACCTAAGGAAACTTGATCTTAAGCCATTCAATGATTATAATGATCTGCAAGACACAAGGTAGATTCCTTTTAAATGCATTAAAAAAAACAGAAAACTGGATCTTAGAGTATAAATAAGCACATGATGAAGCAGGGATCGAATTTCAATTCTTTCATTTATTTGATGGTTACCACTGGTAGAAGCTAAACTAACCTTGGTTTCGAACAGAATTAATGGCAGCAGTTCACTAAGAAGTTGCAAAAATCAAGCAAGAGACCATACTAAATCATCCTGAAACTAGCATAAATATATAAGCAGCACCATGCATCCATCTATATATTGTTCTCCATATAACAAAATCTATAAGAATCAGAAGTCAGAAACCTCAGGACCTGAGCATTTACAATTCAATAAACTATTGTCAATATTAAGATCCAAATGAAGTTCTCTCTATCACCTTAAATTTGATACCAGTTAAACACAATGTCTACAAGTTCAATAATTAAATTTCCCTTAATTGATCAATGGCTCATGCTAATGTGGTTTGCTAACAATATTCCACTCTTTAGAACATTTAGATATGTGTTCAATATCATGTACATATTTCTGCACTTACCATCAACTAAGAGAACATCACCGGCTTCCACATCATGAATGAAATCATCATAATTTACACTGACAGTGTCATCCAAGCTGACTCCTCTCTTGATTGTGAAATTGAACATCTGGCCCTCCTTTAGCAAGATGGGCTGTGCTACATCTCCACTTCGCACCTCAGGGCCCTGCCGGTGGTACAACAGTTTTTTTCAATAAGAATTGAAATGAACAAGAATTTAATATTGACTTCAATAACCACGATCAACCAACTTTCTGCAATAGTATTGCACAATAGTAACTCACAGATGATAACAAATATCATGATAGTTCATATGACTTTCAAATACACCAGATAAATTTAAAGAGAAAGAAACAATTGGATCTTGAACTTGAAACTTTTAAAACAACCCCAAGATCACTGGAGTGAAATAAAACTGAAAAGTATCTAATGAGTGTCTCTTATGGTTTGACAGTGACATAAAAAATAATATTTTATTTGCAGAATCGAATGTTGAAAATGTCTGTTATATCAGCAACTTTTAAAAGTTTACAGGTTAGTGCAATCACTTCTTATGTTATGAGGCATTGGGCATATGCATGTCCAAGCTCTCTCTCAGCCGCCACCACTCACCAGTAACTCCCCTGCACTGCCAGCCAATACAAGTAATCTTACACTTCTTCCTTTTCAATAAGTGACAAACATATGAGATAGATTAATGCTTGCTATTAAGAAAAGGAAAAGACTCTTCAGCAGCAACTTTTAAAACAATTTTAAATATTTCTACAATGCTTCAGCGCGATGGAACCTATTAGATTTTCTTTTTTTTAGGGTAAAGTGGGGCCGTAGCCCGGTAATATTATTAAAATAATAAGAAATAAGAAGATCAATAGAGAGAGAGGGGGGGGGGAATGGGGGAGGGGAGAGAACGGCAGAATTCGCCCAAAAATACAACGAAAAATTACAAGACCAAACAATCAACAATATGTGACAATACACTCCGAACTGAATGACGCCGCCGATCGTGCCGCCACTCTGCTATCACTTCCATGACAAACAAGAGCCAATGCAGCCCTGAATCCCGTATGGATAGAAAAAATTCAGCTTTGTTGTAGCAAGCAGCAACAACTGCAGATGAATTTGTGCCATTGCAACATAAACATTAATTTCTACCAATTGATTAATCAGCTCGACCTTCTGTCGAACAGTTATTGTGCATCCCGAGCATCAACCATCTTTGCCAAAATCACACTGAAGGCCCAATACCACAACATATGCAACCTAAGTTCTTGCCAATATCACACTGAACGCTCAATACCACAGCACAGACAACCCAAGTTCTCCCCAATATCACATTGAACGCCCAATACCATGACTCTCAAAAAGAACCAGGACATAATCAGAACAGAGAGAGTAAAAGAGAGAGCAGAATAGAGAGAGAGAGAGAGGTGGAGGGGCAGTTGGCCGCCGGGAGAGGGGGAAGGTCTTGCCGGCTAGAATAGAGAGAGATATGCCGACAAGAGAGGGAAAGAGGGGAGGGGGCAAGATCTGGTGGGGTAGGCTGATGGGAGAGGGAAGAGGGGGAGAGAGGAGGCCAATCAGACCAGAAGATTGAGAGAGAAGACCGCCTAGATCTGGAGAGAGGGGGAGAGAGAAGAGGGTGACAGGAGAGGGAGGAGAGGGTGGCAGAGGGGAGGGGGAAGAAGTCGTCGATCGTCCAGATCTGGAGGAGGGGAGAGAGGGGGGAGGCCGATAGTAGAGAGCGAGAAGACGGGTAAGGGATCTCCGGCCACCAGATCAGATCAGGAGAGAGAGGAGGCCAATCAAACCAGAAGATTGAGAGAGAGAGAGAGAGAGGACCGCCCAGATCTGGAGAGAGGGGGATATAAAGAAAAGGACGACGAGAGAGGCGGGGAGAGGGTAGGAGGAGAGGGGAGGGGGAGAAGCTACCGACCGGCCAGATCTGGAGGGGGGAGGCCAACGGTAAAGGGGGAGGAGAGGGGGAAGGGATCTCCAGCCACCAGATCAGGAGAGAAAGAGAGAGTCAAGGTCACTCGCCATCCGATGGTTGTTCTCGTCGCAGCAGTCATTCCCAACCACCCCAAAGAAAAAGGCGAAAAAAGAAAGAAAGGGAAAGGAAGAAGGTGCTACACGTTGGATCCGGCGGGGGGAGGAAAGCAGACCAACCGAGATGGTCGGCGGCGAAGTCCTCCCACAAAATTTAAATTCTAGGGTTTCCTGGGGCGGGGGATGAGAGGAGAGAGAGGTTCAAATTCCTACTATGTCAGAAACCTATTAGATTTTCTAGTATTCCAAGATCATAGTTTCAACATTTCTTTTGGTTCGGCATATTGCATAATATGGTGGAATTAAGGGTTATATGGTTTTAGAAATACTTGTGTTCTCAATCAAATAGTTGATCCTCCATATTGTAAGGCAAAGAGGAAATCTTCAACAACAAGACGCTACAGTTCGAAGGCGGGAACTAGATGGACCACGGTCTCAAATATTGAAACCAAGCAAAATGCCACTTCACTAACTTTGATGAACTCACAAAGCTATGAGCAGCCATTGTATTATGAAGTGCACATAAGAACCTCATAGAGACAAAAAGTTAATACCTTGGTGTCCAGCATGATGGCAATAACATTGTCTTTCGCCTGAGCATTATATTCCTTCACCAAATCAATTACTTTCTGGTGAGATGCATGATCCCCATGGGACATATTTAGCCGCGCTATGTTCATCCCTGCCTCTGCCAGTTTCCATATCATTTCGCGTGTATTTGTCGAAGGACCGATTGTGCACACTATCTTTGTTTTCCTTCGAGCATTTGTAGCCAATTTTGTCTCCCCTGCATTGTACTCCCGAGATTGAAGCCCCTGCTAAGAGTTCAACTTTTCAATTAAAAATTTTCTTCAACAGTTAGAGAGAAAAAATAGGGGAAAAAAAAGATGAAACAATTTCTAAAACTAAAATCCACTTCTTGCATCAACCTCTTGAATCTACGGAGCAAGATCCAACCTTTTGATTTATCCACAAGAAAAAACAGAAATTTCCATGCCAAGTTCTTCAAAGGTCCAAACTTTTCAACACTCCGATCGAAAAAACACAAGAACAAAAACTACTCACAGTACTCATCGCACCACCGGCCGCTCCGACCTCCGACCTCACCCGGAGATCCCGGCACGGGACGGCCCGCGGCAGCGATCTCGCCTCGTTCCGGAGGAAGGAGCGGCCGAGGCTTGCCGACGACCGTAGGGCGGCACGATCCGATACCCGAACCGCGAGCCCGCCGCCGATCTCCATCAAGCCCGCCATTAGAGAGAGAGAGAGAAACTGTTTATAGAGAGAGAAAGCTTGGCTCGGTCTCCCGTTGAGCTAAAAGAGAGGAGGCGGAGGGAAATAACTCAAATAAGAGACGAACGAGGCGCCGGGAGCATCGGCGACATCGGAAGGGCGATTTTGGCGTAATTTACGAGGTTGCCACTGTGTGATGCTGATTTCAAATGAGGGCCGTTGGATTGCTGGGACCCACCGAATCAGTGGGGTCCATATTAGGGGCAGCTCTGCCACAGGTGTGATCCTCTGGGTGCTTGCTGTGGCAGTTACGGAGTGCAGAGCTCTCATCTCAAGAGCCAAAAAAAAAGAAGTAAATATTTCAAATTCAAAGATATTTTTAAGTAAATGCCCCATCGTTTGTTTTCATTTCTCAGTAAAAACTAATAATACACCTAATTTTTCACTTACTAGTTTGCTTTGCCACCTTTGCATGTATTTAACCTAGCTAGAGATTTGATGCAAGCAAGGATCGAACATGCCTCTTGCACTATATCATAGACTTGAAAAAAGAAAAAAGAAAAAGAAGAAATTTGAAAAACCTGACATGCAATCCTAACAATCAAAACTTCTTTTTCTGTTTTTCTCTGAGTTCTACTTAATCCTCGCACATGAACAAGTATTTGTTTTCAGATTTAACAGATTCTCGGGGCGAAGAAGATAAAGAGTAGAAAGCTATCATTACAACGATATACAGATGCACCTCATCCGGGATATCTTTAGATTTAGAAACTTTGTGCTTTGAAAAGATTGAAAAAAATAGTATGGATAATGTAAAAATGATATCTCAAACAAGAAGCTTGAAAGCACAAAAGTACCACCCTTTGAATATTTAAATAGAAAACAAAAAAAAATTAGCTCTTCAAAATATTTTATTAAGAATACATTTAGATAAATGAATGAAAAAGTTGAAAGCTTTAAATCTTAAATTCTCAAGTGCTTTGATGAAGATTAAGAGAAAAGAATAGTAAATATAAAATAATATCAAGCAAGAATCTTGAAAGCACAATCACTCTTTTGACTGTTGAGGGAAAAAAAAATGAAAAATAAGCTCTTTAAAAATATTTCTTTAGATCAAAAATTTAAAAATCAAGATGAAATCTTTAATTTAGATTTTATAAGAACTTCTGAAAAGATTAAGAATAGAGAGTGGACAATGTAAATCACTTCTCGATCACAACTAAAAAGCACACGTAAATCATCCTAGAAAATAAGCTTGTGGAAAGAAACTAAAGTATAATATCTTTTTAAGTGATAACAGTATTCCAAAAATTATTGAAAGCTTAGATTTAGAATCTAAATAAACTTTTGAAGAGATTGAAAGTAAAGAATAAAAGGTGAAAATCAAATCTCAATCACAATAAGAAAACACATTTTAATTACTCTTTAAAAGATTGAAGAATAAGCATGGAAAAGAAAATTATTTGCTTGAGTTTTTTTAAGTGAATCTAATTTTTAAAAGTTACAAAAAGAGTAATGAGAAATAGTATTTATGTAACACTTGTTTTCATTAAAGCCTTTCCTTTCCTAAATAATCATAAAGGGAAATGGTATTAGTATGCATGCATGATATCTTATTAAGCCATGCTTAGTATATGTGTATGTATGAGTAAGTATATACAAGTATTTATACACTATGTATATAGGTATAAGAATACCCATATGGTCAACCCACCCCCATGCTCCCATGCTTGTACCTCATGGTGAGGGGAGAGGCATGGAGTAAATTAAACTTGATGGATGTTTAAGGGACACATGGCACATTATTGTGGAGAGTTAAAGGCTATAAATAGAGGGGATGAAGAGGATTAAACACTTTTGATCAAACACTCTCTCTCTCTATTCACAACCTCTCTCCCTCCCTCTCCTTTTTCCAGCAGCAGCAACACAAGCAACAGCAGCAGCAACACAAGCAACAGCAGCAGCAACAGCAAAGGGCAAAACAAAAATCAGAACATACAACTTCAAGTGTGAGTAGAACATGCTAATCTTAACAACATGATGAATAGAAATAAGTAGGAAATGAATTAAGTGTAAGAGATACACAAGTATTCGACCATATGTATATTTTGGGTTCATGTGTTTCAATTCCGCAAGTACTTACTCATGTTGTTTATGAATCCATGATTTTGTTATATGTCTTGCATATTGATATTATATGATGGCATCATGCATTGGAGGAAGGGACCGGATTGAACCGGAGGCGTAGAAGGGGAGATTATATATTATGTATTGGAGGAAGGGACCGGGTTGAACCGGAGGCGTAGAAGGGGAGATTATATATTATGTATCGGAGGAAGGGACCGGGTTGAACCGGAGGCGTAGAAGGGGAGATTATGTGTATGAATATGGTTATCACTATGATATAAGTCCTATGTTATATTCATGCATAGATCCTTAACATCAAACCTGGAATGGCTTCTTAACAGGCAATTTTTAGGTAGGTTAGTCGACTAAGTCCAGAATTAGTCGACTATAAGTGTGATATTTGAGGCAGATAAACTGCTGGATAGCAGGATTAGTCGACCACATATAGACTGTAGTCGACTAATCCCAGATACAGAGAGCAAACAGAAAGTTGGCAATCTGTTTTTGGCAGAATTAGTCGACTTGAGTTTACTACTAGTCGACTAATATTGTAGATTAGTCGACTACAGAAGGAGGGTAGTCGACTATAGGTGACATCCAGAGAGTAACACAACTTTTTGACCCAGAATTAGTCGACTATAGGAAACTTCAAGTCGACTAGTACTTGGGTTAGTCGACTATACCAGGAAGGGTAGTCGACTACATAAATTCCTGGCTGCTAGTAAAGAAGCAGATACGTGTGAAGTGGAGTTAGTCGACTATAGCTTCAAATTAGTCGACTTACAGTTAGTATTAGTCGACTATAGGGTGGCCTAGTCGACTAGTAAGGCCTTATTACTGTGTTTGGTTTTGGTTCCCGGATAATTATAAGATCCTATAAAAATAGTATAGCGACACACATGTCAACCGGATAATTTAGCCATGTATACCTACTTGATAGGCATAATTAGCTATTGTTTTACTCACTGAGCCGTCAAGCTCACTCTATTCTAACTCCACTTACAGGTTTGGATAAGGGTAAGGGACCCGCTTAAGGGCAATTGTGCTGGACAAGCGTCACCAGGACCATTGTATTAGAAGCTACTTTTGTTATGTATATAATTTTATATAGACATGCGTACTTTTAGTTGAGTATTACTCTTGACTTGTAATTCTTATAGGACCTAGTGTTGGACTCTTACTTGTATGTATATATATATATTTTGACATGATAAATGTAGACTGTGTTCTTATGGATCATTGAACTATATGTGTTAATATGATAAGCCTCGAGTAGATCATACATGTTATCTTTAGTGGAAATTCTGATGTATAGTGAAGAGTTCTGATGATTATATTGGAAGTGTTACACCTTGATGGGTCCCACGCTTGGATTGTACGAGATAATTATGATAAAATGGAAAAATTTAAACTGGGACCGTTACAATTTATAGAGGAGAAGATAAGTGTGGATGAAAATAAGTTCACTCAAATTTCGTGTTAAAATCATCTCAAAATAAAATTCTACACCCTTTCGGTCGACTGTTGAAGTGTGGCGGTTGATCGGTTTGATCGCTCGAAGCCAGTCCAAGTTATAAAAGTTGATCCAGCAGATGATCAATCGTTTTGACGGTCAACCCATGGATGAACAGAGAAAATATCAACAATCATATGTGATTGTACTATTGGAGAATCGTATTGTACATTCAGATTAAAATACTCAAAATTATTCAAAAAGTTCCCACATTAAATTCAAAATCTGCAAAACGGTGATCGAACTGGGGATCGATCCAAATAAGACAAAAATAGTTTTAGTAGCCGGTTGATCGAACCTAGCGGTCGACCCACGACTCAACTGAGAGTTGGGGTCAAAAACTGTTAAATAGCAGACAATCGATTAACCATAGCTGTTCGATCGCTTTGCATGCTGCTCAGTTTTAGAAAAATGCAGTGTTAATCTGGTCGACGGTTAAGTTCCAGCGGTCGATCCAATACCCTAGAAAAGAGTTTTGAAATAGTGAACATTTTATACTAAAATAATCATAATTTGAGCTATAGACCTTAAATTGATATGAAATAAAGTTTATTGAAAAGTAGACTTCAAGATCTTTCTATGGATATGCAGAATGGTACGATTAGAAATAAATACTAAGTATAATTTGAATTTATTAAGTAAAAGACAATGAAAGCTCAAAAATTCAGATCGATAAAAGCCCCAATTTTGTAAAATTGATTTAAATGGCCTTGAAAAAATATGAGAAAATTTGTATAAATTTTAATAAGTATAAAATCAAAGTAAATAAGCTCAAAATGATATTTTAATTTTAATTAAAAAACTTTAGGCCAATTTAATAACTTTTGAGAGAAATCACACTTGATACAAAAACATAATGTATATGCGCAAGTGTGAAAATGCAATCTAGTGTTTATTCAACAACCTAAACAAAACATGGTTTAAATGACCTTGGAAAAATATGAAATAATTTGTGTAAATAATAGGCATAAAATCAAAGTTAATAAACCCAAATGAAATTTAAATATAATTTAAAAGCTTTTTGTCATATCAATAAAACTTGAGAGAAATTATACTTAATTTTAAAAACGAATACGCACAAGTATGATAATTGATTCTAGTGTCAAATTAAATTATTGTCTTAGTTCTTCTTAAAAATACACCTAGAGGGGGTGGATAGGTGTATTAGCTAATCTAAGATAAATGTTGCGGAATTAAAACTTAATTGCAACACACTATGTGTGAGCAAAGAGTGTAAACGAATTCCCGATAAGAGCTCTGGACTATCTCCTCCAGATCTAAATAAGAGTTGAGGTGCTATATCAAGCTCTCTTGGATCAACACAAGTATAAGCACACAAACAATACCAAGCAGATAAGTGATGTGAACAATGTAAGCAATGCAAGATATAAGAGAGAGAGTTTAGCGATAGTAGATCAAACGCAAACACGAAGATATGTTTCGAGGTTCGAGCCACTGCTATGTGTCCCCGCCTTCACACAGAAGGATTTTCACTATGTCCACACAGCACCTCTCACACAGGGAACCTCCACCGAGGAATATGCAATTATTAGGAGTACACAACTCATCTCTTCAACAACCACCTCTACACAAGAGACAAGACACAAAGCAAAATAACAACCACCTCTACACAAGAGGGATAAAGGCCCAAAGTCAAACTCCACCACAATCACCTTTACACAAGAGAGATAACCACAAATCCAAAACTCAATCACCTCTATACTAGAGGGATAGACACAAAGCCAAAGAAAAGAAAAGATTACAACTGTTGGTTATCACAATAGACTACAAACAATTTTTCCCACAAAAATAAGATTCTATAGATAGGATAGAGATGATAGCTTAAGTGTGAGAAAATAAAGAGTTTAAAAATAAAATCACAAAGAAAAATACTTGGGAAAATTCTAGATAGAAATAGAAATGAAGATCAAAACCAATATCCCAAATACTTTATCTTTCTTTGATTTTTCCAATCCTTAAAAACAAATAAAAGATAAATCTTTTGGCACAAAAACTCTTCAAAAACTTGTTGCTAAAACACTTGTAAAGATGAGAAAATAGCTCTTTAAATTCTTGTTCAAAACAGCCCAAGAGATGGCTTATTTATAGCCTCTCAAGAAATGTAGCCGTTGGCTGCAGAAAATGGCCAGAATGCCCTTCCATTCGATCGACGCGACGGCCATATTTCTTACGTTTGTGCCTCCGGTCGACCAAGCCAAACCTGTCGGTCGACCGCCCGGTAGACGGCAGTACCCGAGAGTGGGGTATTTACAGTCGGTCGACCATGCGGTCGACCGGCCTACTTGGCTGCCCTTGTGCACGTCTGTGTGCACATCGGTCGACTGGTCCGGTCGACCGCCAGCAGAGTTCTGGCGGATTTTTAGAACTTTAAATATAGGTATTTTAACTCCAATAAAATCTCATAAAATCCTATAAATTCCACAAAACTAAGTTCTTGTTAGATTTTTGAATAACAAATATGTATGACCAAAAATCAACACATATTACAAACTATTTGAACTATTTTTGTGCTATATAATATTTGACCTTAAACAAAAATCATATTTTCCGAAACCAAACTTTGAAAAGGAAATCCGATTTTCCCTAAACTTGTATAAATACAAAAACAAGATATTTAAACTCTTTTGAAGCATATTGTGTATGGACGAAATCCAATACACATGTAGTGTGTGTGTGTGTGTGTGTTTTTTTTTTTTTGACATGAAATCTAAAAATAAGTTTTGTTTAAATACAAATGTCACGCCCTGCTTCCCAAAATACGCTGGAGCGGAGACGCGACACGAGTCGGCGACGCATATACGCAAGAAAAATACCTCACATATATGCGCTAAGCCTTAAGTAACCCGAAACAAGCTATAAATCTAAAACTATAATTAAACATGTTTACTGCAATATCACATATAAGCATCCACGCATGATATCATATAAATAAAGACTGGAATAAGAACTGAATCTGATATAAAAAGAATCAGGAAATAATATGAAGGCAAGAAAGATAAGAATACCGGAATCGAATAGAGAGACGCTCCAGCTCTTCGCGAAGCGTACGGTCTCAACGAACACCTGAACAATAGAAACAAGCGTCCAATATCTGGACGTGCAAATCCAGGGTCTTCAGAAAGCGACCTGGTGAGTGTGTGTGTAAAGGGGAGAGCTCGTGCATATAAACAATGTGCACAGAATAATAACAAGATAAACTGCAGATATAAATAACTAAATAACATGATAAATAAATAACTGAAGGATAACTGCATAACAACATGAATGAAGATATAAGGCAACTATTACAACTGTAAACTAATAGCTGATGTCTGAATGTGTAACCTAGCATATGTCACTAGTCTGGTTGGTTATTATTAACCTAACTAATGTAGTACTTAGCTGTGTCCCATACCACAGCCGTTTTTCCACATAACAAACAAAGTTATCATTGTTGTAACTGCCTGCCAATGTAGTGCATATGTTTTGGAAGAGTACCATGCATGCCCGATACCACGGTCTAACACCCCTAGCGCTGAACCAGGACAAGCCGCAAGGCTCTAATAACTGCAGACCACAGCCTCACACGAAAAGACAACTAGTGTAGCGTCGTAATCCGGGCATAGCCCTGACAACTGACAACTTAATAGGTAGCCAGTACTACCTTGGTTCCCCATGGTTGGAACCTACAACTCGGTACTATAATATGTCCTTCCAAAATACACGACATGCATCATCAGGCAATTACCCCCGTTCCCCAGGTTATGGTGTCTTTTATTAATAAACAATCAATGTGATTAAATATGTAATAATAACTGATATCTCCAACAACTGCTGATGTCTATACTAGCTGATAATCTGACAACTGACAACTGATATCTGGCAACTGAGTAGCTGACAACTAATATCTGACATCTGAAATAAGATACTGGAGATATAATCACTAACACAATAGTACCACAAACAACTAGTAACTAGTACAGATATCTGCCAACTCCTATAAACTCTGAACACGTCATACGGTCACTAACAAATAATCTCACCAATAACTAATAAGTGTTAACTGCTATCCGATAACTCTGAAGTACAAGATCATCGATATCAACTAGATCACTATCACAATAACCGAATCTCTATTAACTGAAGTAATCAATAACTAAACATGAAGCACATGGTATGTCCTTGAGATCAACAAGTCAACTGATACTGAAATCATAACGAAGTAAGAGAATCATCCTCAAACAACATATGGTCTAGAATATCTACTTCTAATACTCAACATCAACAACAAATCATCTAAATAAATCTTAAATACTCAACTATAAACCTAGCTACGTCAATTTCATCTTAATGCAGATCAGGCTATTATAAAGAATGTAAAAGTCCAGATCAACTCTAACTCAAGATCAATCTAAATCACAATCCAACTTAAATAGTCACATATAAATACTGATCAATATCCAATGTAAATAACATAAATCCCAGTTCAATCCAAACTCGAACTACGTCTATATACTGATCCAAGCATCAAGAAATCTAATCTCTTAGTAAAATAACAACATAACAAGTCTGTCACCAATACCCGAATGAATCATCATCTAAGTTATTACCAAATGAAAGAATAACAAGTCTTAAGAAGTACTCTACATGAAACGAGTTATCTGTCCTCAAATATGATCTGGGCCAACTAACGAGTAGATCGAAATGAGTCACTGTCTAAGGTACATCAAAACTAGGTCTAAACCAGCAATGCTAAACTACCAACGCATGAAATGACACTGATACAAGCTCCTATCAACTATGTAATTAAAGTGAATAATCATGGATGTCTCATGAAGTAATACAAGTCATCAAACTGATAAAATATAACAGAAAGTTACATGAAATGATAAGAGCAACATGTAAATGCATGCTGACAACGGTAAATACACATGAACGAAAACTCACATGAAATGACGCGGTTTCGGAACCGAATCGCCGTCTGGTCTTCACTGCACGAATCGGTACTGATCTACGGATTATCCCATGGATCGGTCTTCGAATCTCCTGCGTATCGGGTCCACAACAAGCACGAATCCGGATCGTGTCCGGGTCTTCTGCAACTGGTCCGGATCTCATCAAATGAATTCGAAACACTGCAACACGCAACTAAACACATGAACTGACACAAACATACCCTCGTACACGTATACACTCCACAATATACACGCATAAACATACGTGTACACCTGCATATATACGTATACAAGTATACGCATACACCAACATACATGCATACTTAAATAAATACAATCACATATTAATATAAATACGTACACTTGTATATATACATATAATATACATACGCACAAAACGCATATACATGTATACACATGCATACACACGCGTATACACCCATGTATATACGTACGTATATACATACATATATATATACTTACACCCTCACATGCATGCTAACCCATTAATACATATACATGATTATACATAAACACATGCATACATCCATACATCAAAGACACTCACGCACACACACACTTACATGCATGCATATATATTTACCAACATACCCCTACACATTAATTAAACTTCTATATTATTACACTTTTGCCACCACACAAATAAATATAGCACTAACCTCGGGCCGATTTGCGGCACGCCGACGGAGGCTCTGGTGGAGGCGTCGGGGACCGTGGAGGATGTCGTTGGATAGAGCATCTCGCCATGAAGGGCGTGGGTGCGTTCACGCCCGCCTACGCTGATCCACGACGATCCACCGAGAGCCAAAAAATGGCATCCCTCACACAATAAAACACATATGAATCAGTCACCCATGCACACATAAACACACTTTATTATCACATACTCATTATTTAAGCCATACACTAAATTATAAACATAATTACATATGCACGTTACTAAAACACAACACACACATATTAATTATATATAAGCAACCTAATAATTAAAAGGGGGAGAAAGAATAACCTGAGAGGGGGAGGGAAGGCTTACGGCTGGGCTTTGGTGGGTGCGCTGGCCTGGCTGCTGGTTGCTTATGCAGCCAAGGGAAGGAAAGCGTGAAGAGGCGCTGCAGATCGAGGTGGAGAGCAACTAGTTGGCGCAAGGATGCAGGTGGGATCATGCACTGCTGCTGTGTGCAGCAGGGAAAGAGGGCACGGGGCTGTGCTGGCACTGCTGCAGGCTGTGCTGCCCTGAAGTGCGGTAAAGCGGCTGCCAAGGGTGCGCTGCAAAGGGATATTCGGGTGCTGGTCTGCTGTGGACGGCAGGGAAAGAGGGCACGGGGCTTGGTGCGCAAGGAGGCAGGCGATCAGGCTGCTGGTAGTGCGCAGGGAGCTCAGCTGCAAGGGAAGGTGTGACGCCCCGATCCGGCGGGTACGGGGACGCCACTGCGACGTATATACGCAGGTCGAAAATACCCTCACGTATATACGCTAAGCATTAGTACAGGCAAGAATCAGATACGGAAGCACAGTGGTAATATACATTCCAACATAAAATAATGCAAGTACATGGTTATCACAGAGAATAATACAACATTACATGAATGTTACATTACCAGGAAGTACAAAAGTACATAATACATGAAGTGATGTACAAAAATAGAGATGTGCTCACAAGTAGCAAGGGGGCCTCGGGAGCCGAGTAGGAGAAAACCGGGAGGAAGAACTACGGCGTGATCAAGCTTCCGCTGCACTCTGATCTGCTACAGTCAAGCCACCGTGATCCAGGCTCTAGAATCTGGACATGAGAATCCAGGGTTGTTAGCAACCCCAGCGAGTACAAAAATAAAGCCAGATGGCGTGCATAACAGATACATGTGTACAGGAAATGTGTATCGTGGATATAAGCATGTATGAACATGAAATAAGACAGTGAGTAAAGTAACTACGGGAAATCAATTATATAAGCTCACATTACCGATCAGTGAGATTAGTACGTCGAAGGAATAATCCAAACAAGGAAACCCTCATATATATACCCTGTACCTCACGTCACTGTAATCTGAGTTTATATAATCTGTCTTTTCCTTCACAACAATATAATAATGTAACAGTATGGAAGTAATCAAATAATCTAACGAGATAGCACAAGTATAAGTGGTGGGCAGTATGGGTCAAGAGTATAGCTGGTCATATATCTGGAGCAGGTTATTATTAATTATTAAGACTCATCTGATTTGTATAAATCGGTATGTGTCCTATCCCACATACCTCAGCATACAGACCGAGGAGTAAGTTATTGGAAACTGATGAAGATCGACGAACCATGCTTAGAATGGGTCCCGTACATGCCCGGGACAACGGTCCAGGAGTATCCGGTACTGAGCCGGAACGTACCGCTAGGTACCGGGACTTATTGTACGCCCGAACAGGAATAGGATGTCACCGCTCCCACAGGAATAGGCCTAGGGGCTTATGGTACAACCGGCAGGCAAGGGAGTAGGGGTGCCAGTACACCCCACGGAAACGCCTGGTGGCCTCCAGGTCGATCCAAGTATATGGCCGCGCGACACTATAAGACCATCATAAACATGGAGACTATATCGGTAATCATCAGTTTCCCCCATCCCGGTGTAAGTTATCTATTTATTATAATTTGTCCACAGAGTATTCACAATAATTTATATTCATGGTTATCCTATTACGGGGTCAACAGGAGTATAGTATCAAGAGTAATGTCAGGAGCCTCCCTATTTCAGGGGTTCAAGTATACAGGAATACAGGAGTTCAGGAGTACCAAATATATGGTAATAATATAATAGTCATGTCATGTCCCCGTAACAGTGATAATCATGAATATGTCATATAATCAGGTATCAGGGGTGGTAATGTCCAGTCAAGGGTCAAGATGTCAGGTCCAGGTATTTGTACCACATGAAAGTATAGCATATACCGTATGTCAAGAACAAGCGTCAAGTATCAAGTATCAGGGTCCAATGTCAAGTGGTCAATGTAGCAAGACAAGTATCAGAGCCGGGTATCATATGTCAAACATAGTATGGCAAGTATCAATACCAGGTGTCACATATCACATATAGCATGTCATGTATCAGTACCAAATATAGCATGAAAGATGTCGGTGTCAAATACAGCATGGCAATATCGGTGTCAACTATTGTGTACCGGTGTAAATATCAAGTGCCGGTGATAAAAATTACATCCCTAGTGTAACATGCCAAGTGTCGGTATCCTAAATCACGTATCAGGCATAACATGTCCAAGGTCGGGTAAATACCGAGTGCAACATCTTATATTCATTTACATAGCATGATATCATGTATCAAATTTTCGGTATTCAATACTAAGCATGCTAACATATCCACATCCCCCTTCCATGCTTAAAATACAAGAGTATTTATTTTTAAATATATTAAAAATGCTCGCATAATATTAAAGTAGAGGCATGTCAAAAATAAAGTTATACTCGCATAATAATAAAATAGATGCATATTAAAAAGAACTGTACTCGCATAGTGGCAAAATAAATGCATGCTAAAAATAATTGTACTCGCCTGAAATCGGGTAAAATACCGGTTAAATCCGGGTAACCAGCGAACCGTCCAAGTAAACCTTTAGCCCACAATTTATATATTAAAATATATAATTATAAATATTTATATAAATATTAAAGAGGGAATGGGAGAGGAGAGAGAGATGAGAGAGAAATTTGTAGGAAAAAAAAGGGAAAAAGAAAGGGAGGAAAAATATGATTTATTTTTGAAATGAATTGGGATTTAAAGGAGAGGGGTAGAGGGTGTAAATATAGGGAAGTAGTTTTAAAAAGGAGGTGGGGGTATTTTTGGAAAGAGTGTTTGTTTTATTTTAGGGATGAAATGAAAGGGAAAAAGGAAAGAAAGAAAAGAAGTAAAAAGAAAGAGAGAAAAGAGAAGAAAAGAAGAAGGAGGGGGGTGTGGGGGTGGCCGACCGGCTGCAGGCCGGCGCCGGCGGCGGCTGCTGCAGGCCGGCGGCGGCGCCGCCGGCGGGGAGGAGGCGGCGCGCGCGCGGGTGGAGGAGGAGAAAGGTGGGTTCCTTTTGTTTTGTTGTTGTGGTTGTTGTTTTGATGGAGGTGATGGGTGGTGGTGGTGGTTGTGGTGGTGGTGGTGGTGTTTGGTGGTTGTGGGTAGTTGGAGGAGGTGGAGGAGGTGGTGATGGAGTGATTTGGGTGGTGGAATTTGGGGTGGTGATGAGGAATTTTGGAAGAATTGAAGGTGGTAATGGGATGGGTTTTTGGGTGAAATTGAGGAGGAGGAGGAGGAATTTGGGGTTGTTAATGGTGGAGGAGTGTTGTGGGGTAGTGGGAGGCGCGGTGGCGGCGGCTAGGGCGGCGCCGGAGGCGGTGGTGGTGATGGTGGAGGTGGTGTGCGTGAGTGGGAGTTGAGTTGTTGGGTTGAAGATGAAGTTAAAATGAAGGAGGTATTTTAAGGAGAGAAGATAAAAGGGAAAATGATTAAAATGGATATGATTAGAGATGATTAAGGGAGATGGAGTGAGGGAAAAATCTTGCTCAGTCCATGATGGACTGCTCCCTGCTGCAGCCGCTGTTGGGAGTTGCAGGGAATGGTGTTGGAGTGAAGGAGAAGAAAAGAAAGAAGAAAAAAGAAAGAAAAAGAAAGAAAATGGAAAAATTAAAAGGAAATGATTAAAAATAGTTAAAAATTTATAAATAAATATTTTATTAGATAATAAAATTGGTATAATATTCTGGAAGTAATAAGTAGAGGATTTGAGAGGTAAAAGCAAGAAAAAGAAAGGACGGCAAATTTTATTATTATTTTAATAAGGCGAAAATTTGACTGTTTCAGAATCTTTCCGAAAAATTCTCAAAAATAGTAAATATTATTCTAAGATGTTTGGTGAAATCGGATTTGAAAAATATAGTGTAGTTTTCAAAATAAAAATCCTGGAATCTTCCGGCGATACCGGCCGACACCAGGATCGGTCAAATTTTGATAAATTTTGAAAAATCTCAAAAAAATGTTTTTAGCTAGAAAATGATATTCTAAGATGTACCGTGAAAGCCGTTTTTGAAAATTCAATCCCATTTGAAAACTAAAAATCCAGGAATCAGTCAGCGATGCCGACCGACACCGGTTTTGGAGATTTTGCAGAAAAATTTCAGAAAATTCCAGAAAATCATGAAAAATTTAAAATATTAGAAAACAGTCTCTGAAACTGAAAATGGTCCAATCGGACTACCAGAAAGTCAAATCGGGCTATTGGCTGGTATCGGTTCCCCGGTCCGGGTCAGGGCTTACTCTAGGTCTAAGAATCCAGATCTGACACTCAATAATATGAGGAATCACAACTTAAAAACTAATATTAGAAGAAAATTACAATAACATGATCGAAAAAGTTGGGACACGTATCTGGGTACGTATCCCGGGAATGGGGTGCTACAATCTACCCACCTAACAAAAATTTCGTCCTCGAAATTTCTATAAGGAGGGAGATGAACATGGAAGAGACTACAATCAATGATGATAATATAATATATTAAACAAGATAAGGGAGATTACAATCTCAGGACACAAAAGGTTGGGAAAAAATAACAGTCACATAGACATCATCAAGGCTCCTGATCTGGGTACTGAGCTGCTTGTCCTTCCACTACCGCAACTGACGCCTCGGCTTCTCCTGCTGACAAATGGTAAGCCTGTCCTCTCCCACGATCAGCTCCAACTCTTGCTCCTCGCTGCTGGGGAGGGAGTGGAGCTCTCCTGCCAACTGGCTCGGGGTTCCTTCCCGGCGGTGGTGCTGGAAGTGCTAGAGGTGCTGGTGTAGCACTCCACGTCCTCTTGAACGGACAAACACCTAATGAATGATCACCAGATCCACATGCCAAACACAGCCCATTCGCCCTTCGGCAATTGCTCTGGATGTGTCCGGGCTTTAGGCAATATCCACATATCGCCTGCTGAGGGGGAGGTCGGATTGGTCGCTTGACAATCGGGCCATCACTGGGTCTGGTCGGGTCTTCTTCATCCATCAATTGAAAAGATCTCTTCACTGGCTTGTTATGCATCTGGTGCTTGTCCTTCTTCTCCAACCCCCGTTCTACCTCACGGGCAATAGAGAGAACCTGAGAGTACGTCTTAAGCTGCTGAGGGATAAGGAATATCTGGATGTCCATCTTCAGCCCCTGCTGGAATCTACTAGCTCGCTTCTCCTCATCGCTCACCATGTAGGAGGCAAATCGGCTGAGTCTCAGAAATTCAGCAGCGTACTCATCCACAGATCGGTTCAACTGCTGCAACCTGATGAACTGCTCCTCCATCTCTTTCTGAGCGGTTGCAGGGAAGAACCTCTCATAGAAACCCTTCGAGAACTGATCCCAAGAAATAGGCTTCTCCAATCTTGCTTCTTCTGCTAACCACCATGTTCTAGCTACATCCTTTAGCTGGATCTTGACCACTTCCACCTGGTTCTCATCAGGGATCCGGGCTGCCCTCAGAAGATCTATAGTGTCAATCAGCCACTGCTCGGCATCCAATGGCTTCTCTGTACCCGAAAATATAGCCGGCTGCAGCTTCCTGAAATCGGATACACTACCAGGCCTCTGCTCTCTAGGTGCTGTCAATAATGCTTGCCGCAGGAGCTCTGTCTGCTGATGCTGACTCTCCATCATGCCATGCAGTACCCTCATCATGTTGTCGCCATCTCCATTAGAACTGTCGCGAGAAGTGCTAGGACCGTTACGGGTCCTCCGTCCTTCCATATCTGAGTTGGTTGAAGGAATGATAGGAAGAAGCTGAAAGAAAAAGATAGAAGGGTCTCAGAATCCAAGGAAAGGATTGCAAGGAAGGGATAGATAACATCGTACTTGCAATTGGAATGTATATTCAAGACTCGTGCTCTTCAGCTACAGATTAATACATCATTAATCTGCCAACTGATTGTACTGAAGATGTCAGAACCTAGGCTCTGATACCACCCTGTGACGCCCCGATCCGGCGGGTACGGGGACGCCACTGCGACGTATATACGCAGGTCGAAAATACCCTCACGTATATACGCTAAGCATTAGTACAGGCAAGAATCAGATACGGAAGCACAGTGGTAATATACATTCCAACATAAAATAATGCAAGTACATGGTTATCACAGAGAATAATACAACATTACATGAATGTTACATTACCAGGAAGTACAAAAGTACATAATACATGAAGTGATGTACAAAAATAGAGATGTGCTCACAAGTAGCAAGGGGGCCTCGGGAGCCGAGTAGGAGAAAACCGGGAGGAAGAACTACGGCGTGATCAAGCTTCCGCTGCACTCTGATCTGCTACAGTCAAGCCACCGTGATCCAGGCTCTAGAATCTGGACATGAGAATCCAGGGTTGTTAGCAACCCCAGCGAGTACAAAAATAAAGCCAGATGGCGTGCATAACAGATACATGTGTACAGGAAATGTGTATCGTGGATATAAGCATGTATGAACATGAAATAAGACAGTGAGTAAAGTAACTACGGGAATCAATTATATAAGCTCACATTACCGATCAGTGAGATTAGTACGTCGAAGGAATAATCCAAACAAGGAAACCCTCATATATATACCCTGTACCTCACGTCACTGTAATCTGAGTTTATATAATCTGTCTTTTCCTTCACAACAATATAATAATGTAACAGTATGGAAGTAATCAAATAATCTAACGAGATAGCACAAGTATAAGTGGTGGGCAGTATGGGTCAAGAGTATAGCTGGTCATATATCTGGAGCAGGTTATTATTAATTATTAAGACTCATCTGATTTGTATAAATCGGTATGTGTCCTATCCCACATACCTCAGCATACAGACCGAGGAGTAAGTTATTGGAAACTGATGAAGATCGACGAACCATGCTTAGAATGGGTCCCGTACATGCCCGGGACAACGGTCCAGGAGTATCCGGTACTGAGCCGGAACGTACCGCTAGGTACCGGGACTTATTGTACGCCCGAACAGGAATAGGATGTCACCGCTCCCACAGGAATAGGCCTAGGGGCTTATGGTACAACCGGCAGGCAAGGGAGTAGGGGTGCCAGTACACCCCACGGAAACGCCTGGTGGCCTCCAGGTCGATCCAAGTATATGGCCGCGCGACACTATAAGACCATCATAAACATGGAGACTATATCGGTAATCATCAGTTTCCCCCATCCCGGTGTAAGTTATCTATTTATTATAATTTGTCCACAGAGTATTCACAATAATTTATATTCATGGTTATCCTATTACGGGGTCAACAGGAGTATAGTATCAAGAGTAATGTCAGGAGCCTCCCTATTTCAGGGGTTCAAGTATACAGGAATACAGGAGTTCAGGAGTACCAAATATATGGTAATAATATAATAGTCATGTCATGTCCCCGTAACAGTGATAATCATGAATATGTCATATAATCAGGTATCAGGGGTGGTAATGTCCAGTCAAGGGTCAAGATGTCAGGTCCAGGTATTTGTACCACATGAAAGTATAGCATATACCGTATGTCAAGAACAAGCGTCAAGTATCAAGTATCAGGGTCCAATGTCAAGTGGTCAATGTAGCAAGACAAGTATCAGAGCCGGGTATCATATGTCAAACATAGTATGGCAAGTATCAATACCAGGTGTCACATATCACATATAGCATGTCATGTATCAGTACCAAATATAGCATGAAAGATGTCGGTGTCAAATACAGCATGGCAATATCGGTGTCAACTATTGTGTACCGGTGTAAATATCAAGTGCCGGTGATAAAAATTACATCCCTAGTGTAACATGCCAAGTGTCGGTATCCTAAATCACGTATCAGGCATAACATGTCCAAGGTCGGGTAAATACCGAGTGCAACATCTTATATTCATTTACATAGCATGATATCATGTATCAAATTTTCGGTATTCAATACTAAGCATGCTAACATATCCACATCCCCCTTCCATGCTTAAAATACAAGAGTATTTATTTTTAATATATTAAAAATGCTCGCATAATATTAAAGTAGAGGCATGTCAAAAATAAAGTTATACTCGCATAATAATAAAATAGATGCATATTAAAAAGAACTGTACTCGCATAGTGGCAAAATAAATGCATGCTAAAATAATTGTACTCGCCTGAAATCGGGTAAAATACCGGTTAAATCCGGGTAACCAGCGAACCGTCCAAGTAAACCTTTAGCCCACAATTTATATATTAAAATATATAATTATAAATATTTATATAAATATTAAAGAGGGAATGGGAGAGGAGAGAGAGATGAGAGAGAAATTTGTAGGAAAAAAAAGGGAAAAAGAAAGGGAGGAAAAATATGATTTATTTTTGAAATGAATTGGGATTTAAAGGAGAGGGGTAGAGGGTGTAAATATAGGGAAGTAGTTTTAAAAAGGAGGTGGGGGTATTTTTGGAAAGAGTGTTTGTTTTATTTTAGGGATGAAATGAAAGGGAAAAAGGAAAGAAAGAAAAGAAGTAAAAAGAAAGAGAGAAAAGAGAAGAAAAGAAGAAGGAGGGGGGTGTGGGGGTGGCCGACCGGCTGCAGGCCGGCGCCGGCGGCGGCTGCTGCAGGCCGGCGGCGGCGCCGCCGGCGGGGAGGAGGCGGCGCGCGCGCGGGTGGAGGAGGAGAAAGGTGGGTTCCTTTTGTTTTGTTGTTGTGGTTGTTGTTTTGATGGAGGTGATGGGTGGTGGTGGTGGTTGTGGTGGTGGTGGTGGTGTTTGGTGGTTGTGGGTAGTTGGAGGAGGTGGAGGAGGTGGTGATGGAGTGATTTGGGTGGTGGAATTTGGGGTGGTGATGAGGAATTTTGGAAGAATTGAAGGTGGTAATGGGATGGGTTTTGGGTGAAATTGAGGAGGAGGAGGAGGAATTTGGGGTTGTTAATGGTGGAGGAGTGTTGTGGGGTAGTGGGAGGCGCGGTGGCGGCGGCTAGGGCGGCGCCGGAGGCGGTGGTGGTGATGGTGGAGGTGGTGTGCGTGAGTGGGAGTTGAGTTGTTGGGTTGAAGATGAAGTTAAAATGAAGGAGGTATTTTAAGGAGAGAAGATAAAAGGGAAAATGATTAAAATGGATATGATTAGAGATGATTAAGGGAGATGGAGTGAGGGAAAAATCTTGCTCAGTCCATGATGGACTGCTCCCTGCTGCAGCCGCTGTTGGGAGTTGCAGGGAATGGTGTTGGAGTGAAGGAGAAGAAAAGAAAGAAGAAAAAGAAAGAAAAAGAAAGAAAATGGAAAAATTAAAAGGAAATGATTAAAAATAGTTAAAAATTTATAAATAAATATTTTATTAGATAATAAAATTGGTATAATATTCTGGAAGTAATAAGTAGAGGATTTGAGAGGTAAAAGCAAGAAAAAGAAAGGACGGCAAATTTTATTATTATTTTAATAAGGCGAAAATTTGACTGTTTCAGAATCTTTCCGAAAAATTCTCAAAAATAGTAAATATTATTCTAAGATGTTTGGTGAAATCGGATTTGAAAAATATAGTGTAGTTTTCAAAATAAAAATCCTGGAATCTTCCGGCGATACCGGCCGACACCAGGATCGGTCAAATTTTGATAAATTTTGAAAAATCTCAAAAAAATGTTTTTAGCTAGAAAATGATATTCTAAGATGTACCGTGAAAGCCGTTTTTGAAAATTCAATCCCATTTGAAAACTAAAAATCCAGGAATCAGTCAGCGATGCCGACCGACACCGGTTTTGGAGATTTTGCAGAAAAATTTCAGAAAATTCCAGAAAATCATGAAAAATTTAAAATATTAGAAAACAGTCTCTGAAACTGAAAATGGTCCAATCGGACTACCAGAAAGTCAAATCGGGCTATTGGCTGGTATCGGTTCCCCGGTCCGGGTCAGGGCTTACTCTAGGTCTAAGAATCCAGATCTGACACTCAATAATATGAGGAATCACAACTTAAAAACTAATATTAGAAGAAAATTACAATAACATGATCGAAAAAGTTGGGACACGTATCTGGGTACGTATCCCGGGAATGGGGTGCTACAGAAGGGCATGCTGGTGGGTGCTCCGGGGAGGCGCGCTGGCTGCTGTGGAGATGGTTGCGGCAGCTGCTGCTGCTGCGGGCTGAACTGTTGCAAGGCTGGGAGAGTTGGATCTCAAGACGCCAGCGGGGTTGCTCGGGGCTGTCCTCGGCTGCCGCGATTCGTCGATGAGTTGCCAGAGGCCGAGGAGGGGCTCTCGTGTGCGGGGGTGTTGCCGAGGTTGGGGTGCAGATGGAGGATGGCGGCTGTGTGCGTTGGGGATTGGGGAATTAGTGATTAGGTTAAGGATAGGATTTAGGTTAAGGATTATGATTATATAGAATGGGTTATTGGTTTAATGGTGTAACGCCCCGATTCCGCAGATACGGGGACGTCACTGCGACGTATATACGCAGGTCAGGTAAGGCTCCCACGTATATACGCTAAGCAAAAGTACAACAAGAAATGATCAGAGTGCAACGCAAAGCATGGTATACACACACATATGCCAACATAAAGTACAATACAAGTCATCACAGTATATGATAAACAATACATAGTCCATATGTCCTTTATCATACAAGTCCAAAAGAAAAAGTACAGCAAAATACAAAAAGGCTCACGAGTAGGATGGAGATCCCGTGAGTCAAAGGAAGTCAGGCACAAGGAGCTGAAGTTAGGATGCCCGCTCGCAAGGAGAGCTCGAGCTACGGTGGACAACTCCACTCCGATCTAGCTACAGAACCTGAATGTGCAAATCCACGGGGTCAAGACATATAGTAATAGATGAACTGCATGCCAAATGGCTAAGATACATGAGAAGGGTTAAAACACGAGTATAGAATATAAAAACGGTATGATGTAATAATCATGAAACGGGAAATCCAAGGTAATGCTAACTACGAGCAAAAGTGATTGTATATGCTTAAGTTACGGTCCCATGAGACTAGTACGTCGAAGGAATAATCCAAACAAGGAAACCCTCATATATATACCGTTGCCTCATACAACCGCAATCCCAAGCATATAGAATCAGAATTGCAAATCATGCGATAACCATAACGTGAATACCAAACAAGAAAGACATAAGTCAACAATCCGGAATCATCACTGGAATCCTGACAGGGAATCATAACAAGAAATATATAATAGGCATGACAGGAGGACATAACATGTATCATAACAGTAATCAGGGCGAGCAATCTGGTTGCATGGTTTCGGATTACGACTCCATGAGACTAGTACATCGAAGGAATAATCCAAACAAGGAAACCCTCATATATATACCGTTGCTTCATATTATCGTAATCCAAGCGCATACAATGAAGTAACATGAACACTTATTATTATTATTACTCGCCTAACTCATATATCTAGGTATGTGTCTCGGTATCGATCCCAACTCACATACATCCATATATAAGCTATTCGAGGTTTGTTACCGGAAGTAGATGGAGAACTGATATCTCTTCTTATAGAGGTACGTGGAAGCAATCATGTAACATATTCCCAAGCTATAAGCGAGATGTTTATCTCCACTTATAGAGGTACGTAAACAGGTAACATATTCCCAAGCCATAAGCAAGATATCATTCCGGCATCCATCACTTCCTCCCATACCCATACATGTTGTAGTTTATTACGGATTATCAGTTCACGGGAATGACAGGAATAGGTCATGATCAGGAATCAGGAGTACATAAGTATATATAGTCAGGTCACTGCGTAATAAGCAGGAATACAGGTCACTGCATATAAAGCAGGAATACAGGTCACTGATCATGATACCGTATAACGAGTCAAGGTTCCCGTAAAGATGACAATCACAAGTCAAGTACATCATGCTTGGTTTAGGTGATAGCATGACAAGGTGGTGATGTATAGCAAGCAATAAAACATGACACTAAATGTATCAAGGGCCGGGTCAATCATGGCATAACAGTATGGTCTAACAAGGGGGTGGCATGCCAGTGGGTCAAGTAGTAACATATTATGTGTTGTGTGATATACATGTGTTAAAAGTAAATAGATACATGACAAGGCTATGTTAAAGTAAGGCATAAGGAAACATAGATACAACTTAGGGCCCGACGACCTCGAAGGGTCTGCCACGCATGTTATAGGGTAAGGAAACTATAATGACACAGCAAAGTACCAAGATATAAGAATGAGACAAGCAATTTCAATGTCCATACATAAGCATAGTACGATGGGGCTATATGTATCAAGTTACACGTCCTAACATGTGGATACAGGATAACCATGCATGAAATATAAGTGGCGAGGTAACTAGGGTGATACATTACGAGTAATAGATCCCTAAGTGCAAGGTACCTCCACCTAATCTAAGTATAAGATAAACATGACATGTAGTACAATTATGAAGTATAAAACAAGATTAATATAGTTCGAAAATCAAAAAGGAGAAGAGTCTGAAATCTGTCCCAGAATTTGGCCTAACGGTCGACCACCGGTCGACTGCCGGTCGACTGGGGGGTTGAACTAGCGGTCGAGTCCCGGTCGACTGCCAGTCGACCGTACAGGAGCCGTGAGCTCCAGGCTTTGGCCGGTCGACTGTCGGTCGACTGGTCCACTTAAAATCCTAAGGCCGGTCGAGTGGCGGTCGACTGCCGGTCGACCGTCAGCTCAAAACCGTGCACTCTGTGCACAACGGTAGAGTGATCGGTCGACTGCCGGTCGACCGATCCTCTGGAATAACCTGCTGTTAAGGCAGAAAATCTGATTTTGGTGGGGTTTGTTCTAATGGTCTAAAGATAGGATTTTTATTGCATGGGGGGGCCTGATCTAACAATACAAGTACACTAAAGATGGATTGGTCTTGGTGATTAGAAGATTTCACATGAAAAGATTGGATTTTAGTTTAGGTGACCTAAAAATAGGATTTTTAGTGTGCAAGTGTACATGGATCTCTACCCTAAGCATAATGTGTGTTAACTAGGTCTTGGTGAGTAATAAACTCACCTGGATGTGGTCTAATTGGGGCTTGATTCAAGGATGGAGGAAGAGGTTGGCCACAATCCACAATCTTGAGTTGAAGGAGTTGCCCTAGGAGTTGCCTTGGAGGTGTTGGTGGTTGGAGATGAATCCCTTGTTGAAGCTCTTGAAGAAAACCTTGAAGTTGGAGGAGGAGATGGAAGAGATTTGGGGAGATTTGGGAGCTAGGGTTTGCTTGGAGGAGATGGGGATTTCTCTCTTGATCAAGTGAAAGAGAAAGGGGGAGCTTGCAAAAGAAAAGGAATATATAGGTTTGGATTTTTGTAAAGGGGTGGTGATTTGAATAGATGTGAAGGGCTTTCTTGCAAAAAGGGAGGTGAGGTGTCCCTCACTAGGACACTTGGCCGGCTAAGGGAAGGAGAGAGAGTTAGTGGGGTTAGGTGAGAATGGTGAGTGGGAAATGAGGTGGCAATCTAGGTGGAAAAATGGAATATGCAATTATTGGAAAAATGCCCGAAATTCAAGTATCTCTGAATGATCTGCAAATTTTACCAAAAATCAAGGATAATACATAAAGACCAATAGTGAAATCCGTTCGAAGAAATACTGTATGGTTTTAAAGTTAAAAATCCTGGAATCTGAGATTTACCGACTCCGAAAGAATTTCCACAAAATCATAAAATCCTCAGAAAAAGAATATAGATAGAAAATATGATCCCGAGAAATAAAGTCTAAAGAATCATCATGAAATTCCAAACAGTTTGGAAACTAAAAATACTGGAATCAGTCTCCTACCGACTCCAGCGGAAAATCCATAAATTCGTAAAATCTTCAGAAAAAGTATATAAGTAAGAAATAAGATTCTAAGCAATAAAGTCTAAAGGACTATCATGAAATTCTAAACAGTTCGAGAATTAAAAATCCGGGAATCGGTCAGCGACACTGGCCGACACCGGTCTTGAAGAAATCCAATTTGATCCGAGAAAAATCCAGAAAATCACAGAAAATCTAATATATTGAAAAATGATATTTGGAACTGAAATCGGTCAAATCAGAATACCGGAAAGACCAAATTGAATAATATATTAGGATCGGGTCTTCGGTTCAGATCAGGCCTGACTCCGAATCCGGGGATCCAGATCCAAAACAAATAATCGTACAAATAATTCATAATACAAAATAAATACAGGAAGTAAATCAAAAAATACGATCGGAAAATCTGAATACGCAACTAAGTACGTATTCCGGGAACGGGGTATTACAAATGGGTAATGGGTTTTGGGTTGAATGCTAACGGGTATGGGTTAACGGGTAGATCCAAACGGGTAAAGGAATAAGAGGCTAATCAAAGAAAACACAATAATAACAATGATTAATACTAGTATTAATACTAATATCAAAATAATAAATAATACTAACACGAATAATAATTACCAATACTAATTACAATAATAATAGCAACACTAATAATGGTAATCATCAATATTAATAACAACTACTACTAAAACAAGTAGTAATAATAATAATACTACTAGTAAATTAATAATAATACCCGAAATAAATTAGTAATAGTAACAACCACTACTAACAAAAATAATTAATAATCAAAATAGATTTAACAGTAATTAGTAATTAAATATGCTGATAAATAATAATAGTAAATGTAAAGCCAAATTAATATTTAATACTCCCAAAGATAATTTTGCATATTTAATAATAATAATCAAAAGAAGAAAATAATAATAATAATAAATTAAGTTGATTAAATAAAAATAATCAGTAAATCAAAATAAATACTTTAGAAAAATGAAAATACAGTATTTCTAATCAGGGATCTTACAACAAAACTCCAAACACATGAAATAGAACATCAAAATAAGTTTTTCCAAATATGTGAAGCACAGATGTATATAGATGAAATCCAATATACATTTAACCATGTAAACTTGTTTTGATTCTATCTATTCATGAAAATCATGTATTTGTATATTCGAAATTAAAAATCGGATAATCGAAAACCAAACATATCAAATTTTTGTGTGTGAACTTGAGCATATCAATACTATCTATCTTTACACAAGATCTAAACAAATCGAAGTCTTCTTGTCGATCCTCATCTTCAAGACGAGCCGATCCAAAGAGCTTGACTCAAACCGAGTGCTAGATGCGATCTTGATGTGCGAGCTCTTGAATCAACATGTGTTAGCTCCCAAAACTCCTTTGTTGAAGCTAAATACCTACTAATATCTTGATCAATAACTGAAACTATATAAACACAAGATCGTTAGTAAACTAAGCTTCATAAGTTAATCATCATCAAAACTAAGGTGAAAGGCCTCTGAGCGAACAATCTCCCTCTTTTGATGATGACAAAACTTATGATGTTATATATATGCATCCATTAAGGATAGGCTTCCTAGAAGCTCCCCTTTAATATATGCATAATCAATAAATATATAAAGATATGCAATGAAGTTCAAGACATCAATAAAACAAGATATATATATGCATAAACACTTAATAAAATATGCATATATAAACCTGAATTCTCCTCCCTCTTTTTGTCATTCATCAACAAAGGGGTGAAGTCGAACAAACAATAAACATAAATTGAAACAAAATTTTGATACCAATAAACACAATCAATTGAAAGAACCAATTGAAAGAAACAATCATTTTATGAATTGATATCAATAAAAGGATATGATATCAATTGAAAGTAAACACCAAATTTTTATGTAAACACTATATTCATTTTGTAATAAGGATACCAATTTGAAAATAATACTAATTTAAAAATTATTAATACCAATATTGAAAATGTAAGCATATACCAAAGCAAAATATTTTTCATCATAAAGAGTGGGAGTAAGATACCAATTGAAAAGTAAAACCAATTAAAAGATAAAATAATAATTTTTCTCCCCCTTTATAAAATAGCAATAAAAATGATGCATAAGCTTGTATATAATGCCAATTGAAAAATAATTGACATTAAGAACTAAATGAAGTTAGCAAAAAATAATTTGTGCTAGAAATGTATGACATATATATTTAAAGTACAATAAAATATATATATATGTATGTATCAGAGCAATATAATGTCACTCTAGATATAATTCATACATATAAAAAAGAGTATACAAAACGAATTTTGATACCAATTAAAATCAAATTTTAGTTGATAAAATAAATGTTGGTACCACTTGTAAATAAACAAAAAATTAAAATACCAATAGTAGATTTTGATATCAATAGAAAGTGAAATTGATACCAATTGTAAGTACCAATTGAAATGAAGCATGAAATGCATTTTGATACTAAAAAAAAATATAAATACCAATTGTAAATTAATGTAAAATCTTGTAAAGATACCAGTTAATATTTAGAATTAAGTCAAACTTAGCATAAACAATTTTGACTTTATAATTGTAAAGTAAGCTAATCAAATCATATATATGTATGCATGAAAAAGGGAATACCAATTGAAATTTGAAGCATACATGTATAGAACACAACCATGAGTATACAAACATATGAAAAACATGAAGATCATGTGTATAATTCATACCTACCACCCTATTCATGCACAAATTTAAAAGGTATTCAATAAGGGTATACAAGGCATGATCACCAATCCGACTGCTCTTGAGAGATAGGGGTTTTCAAAAATATGATTTGAAAGTATTTTAACATATTTGAAAGCTCTACCAATTTAAGAATCAAAAGACTAGTTTAGAATAATTTTTAAAAAACTAATAAAAGATCCTTTAAAAAATGAAACCAAATCATATATCCTATGAAATATGTGTTTTACACAAAAATTGACACTCAAGATTTATAAAGCTAAAAAATGTACTCATAAAATAAAGTCAAGAGCAAACACAAATAATGTGAGTGTACAAAAATCATACGAAAAGCATAATCATGGAAATAGTCAATGAAACTCATATGAATTTCCTTTATCAAAAATAAGAAATCATCAAAACTAAATAGGCTTCAAGGTATATGTATGTTTTGTTGAAACTAAAAGTATACATACATATCCCAAATATAAATTAGTCCATAAAAAATTTTGCATGAAAAGCAAGTGACTCTAGGATAGACATGTATATCTCATAGTTTTAGACAAAATTAACATATACATGAGGATAAATATATTTTTATGAAAACATGTACAAAAATAGGGAAAACAAGTAAAGATGTAAGAATAATCAAAACTAGGTTATACAAGTACATCCAATAGGTACACATGAGCAATAAGCGCAAAGATATGATAAACAAATGTGGCTCATTAGTTGTACAAATATAAACACAAATTTTAATAAAAATTTCATCTAAACATTTAATCAAACCATGAAGTACAAAAACAACAAACATGATCATTAGGATAAATGCATGTGCTTTAGAGTTAGGATATATACAATAGCTAAATAATAGTGAGAACACAAAATATGCATCCATATGAATATGGATGTATCTCAAATACTACATATGTATATCACAAGTCTAATTAACATGACATTTATCATAATAATCATGAAAAACTAAAATATGCTAAAAGTCAATCAATGAGAGCATGTAATCAAAATAGGAGTTAGAGATAGTTACCAAAACTAATAGGGCTAATCTCTAGATCTCCAAAGCATGGTAGTCCTCCCACCAAATATTCTTGAAGGTGATGCATCCAAAATAGTGTCTATTAAGCTCAAACGCATCCACCATCAAGGCACCAATACCTTCACGTTATGTGAGAGTCCACACCTACATCAAACACAATAGGGGTGGATTTTGATACCCACACTTTCTTGGGTCAATAGGAGTTAGTACTTTTGCTAATCTAAACAAACTTGTTTGCAAAATTTGAATCATGTATTCTATCATAGTAAAACTTTGCAAGGTGGTTTGTACGTCCACAATGTGTACAAGTGTACACATGAGCATTCATAAAATCATGTGTGTAAGCATGATGAGCATCTGCATGCATCTGAGGTGCATATTTCTTGTGAAACATGAATTCTAATTTCTTTTGATCCATAGCACATTGGCTCAAAGTGGAGCCCAAACAATCTACACTCTTCTTCAAGACACATATATCACTTTCAATAATTGAAGAAGATGTGGAGCAACCAACATGTTTATCAATAGAAGAAGAGACAATAGGAACATGACAAACATGAGTATCAAAATCATTTTCAAAGAAGTGTTTTCTTTTGAAATAAATTTCAACTCTTTTGAAATCAAAGCAATTTTATTTTTCAAGGAGTTGTTCTCTTTTATAACAAAATCAAGTTTTGAAGACAAAACCTTATTTTTCTTCAAAACATCATTATAATCATTTTTATTTTTCAAAATTTCATTTTCTTTTAAGGCAATGACAAGTTGGGATTTCAATGAGTCCCTTTTACTTGAAATGTCAACCCTCTCTTGTAAAGCCATATTAAGTTTTGAAAACAAATCCTTATTTTCTTCTTTTAATTTAAAACTTTTCTTTTTCAATAGTTTGTATTTTTCTAGCAAGTTTTCACAAACTATAGATAGCTTTTCATTTAATGCATCGACATCCATATTGTCATTACCTGAAAAACTAGCACTATCATCTAGTTGAGTGTCCGAATTTACCTCAAGGGAATCATTCCTGTGGACCATGTAACAAGCTTCGTCAGACTCTTCTCTACTAGATTCTTTCTCCACATTGTTTGTCGCTTGTAGTTCGGAAGATGTCAATGTGTTCTACATTGTGAAAGCGGAATCACAATGAGAAACAATAGAGAGATAATCTTTTCTAAGTGAATGCTTTAGTGCATCTAGGGCTTGTGCATTAGCCTCAATGTACTTGGCATTACCAAAATAGATTTTCTTGATAGTGACAAGATAGACATGCAAACCTAGGACTTTTAAATAAGCACTCATCATAAGCTTTCACATATCGATGTTAGAAACATCAAACATGGGAGGGGCAAGGTGACTCATGAGTATATAAATAATATGTGTGCAAATGCAAATCTAGATTAGCAATCTAATATCTCACTCCTAGGTGGTTAAACCTAATATCAGGAGCGTACGCTCTGATACCAATTGAAAATACACTTAGAGGGGTGAATAGGTGTATTAGCTAATCTAATGAGAAATGATGCAGAATTAAAACTTAATTGCAACACACTATATGTAACCAAAGAGTGTAGCCAAATTCCCGGTGAGGGGCTCTGGACTATCTCCTCTAGATTCCTCTAAATAAGAGTTGAGGTGCTATATGAAACTCTCTTGGTTCAGCACAAGTATGGGCATGCAAACAATACCAAGTATATAAGTGATGTGAACAATGTAAAGCAATGCAAGATATAAGAGAGATAGAGTTTAGAAATAGTGGATCAAACGTAACGCTAAGATATGTTTCAAGGTTTGAGTCACAGCTCTATGTCCCCGCCCTCACACAGAAGGATTTCCATTATGCCCACACAAGACCTCCCACACAAGGAACCTCCACCGAGAAAATGCAATTACAAAGTTAGGAGTACACAACTCCTCTCTCCAACAACCACCCTACACAAGAGCGAGGTACAAAGTCAAAACAATAATCACCTCTACACAAGAGGGATAAAGGCCCAAAGTCAAACTCCACCACAATCATCTCTACACAAGAGGGATAACCACAAATCCAAAACTCAATCACCTCGACACTAGAGGGATAGGCACAAAGCTAAAGTAAAGAACAGATTACAACTCTTGGTGTTCACAATAGACCACAAATATTTTTTCCCACAAAAATAAGATCCTATAGATAAGATAGAAATGATAGCTCAAGTGTGAGAAAACAAAGAGTTTAGAAATCAAATCACAAAGAAAAATACTTGAAAAAAATGCTAGATAGAAATAGAAATGAAGATCAAAACTAATATCCCAAATACTCTATTTTTCTTTGATTTTTTCAACCCTTGAAAACAAATAAAAGATAAATCTTTTGGCACAAAAACTCTTCAAAAAATTGCTGCTAAAACACTTGTAAAGATGGAAAAATAGCTCTCTAAATTCTTGTTCAAAACAGCCCAAGAGATGGCTTATTTATAGCCTCTCAAGAAATGTAGCCGTTGGCTGCAGAAAATGGCTAGTATGTCCTTCCGGTCGACCGGCGCAACGGTCATATTTCTGACCGTTGTGCCTCCGATCGACCGCCCGGTCGACTGGGCCAAGCCCGTCGGTCGACCGCCCGGTCGACCGGCAGTACCCAAGAGTGGGGTACTTATAGTCGGTTGACCGTGCGGTCGACCGACCTAGTTGGCTGGCCTTGTGCACATCTGCGTGCACATCGGTCGATCGGTCCGGTTGACCGTCCGGTTGACCGCCAGTAGGTTTTGGCAGATTTTCAGAACTTTAAATATAGGTATTTTAACTCCAATAAAATCCCATAAAATTCTATAAATTTCACAAAAAAAAGTTCTTATTAGATCTTTAAATAATAAATATGTGTGACCTAAAATCAACACATATTACAAACTATTTGAACTATTTTTGTGATATAAAATATTTGGCCTTAAATAAAAACCGTATTTATCGAAAACCAAACTTTGAAATGAAAATCCGATTTTTCCCAAACTTGTATAAATAAAAAAATAAGATATTGAAACTCTTTTGAAGCATATTATGTATGAATAGAATCCAATACACATGTAGTATATATATATATATATATCTATGTTTTTGACATGAAATCCAAAAATAAGTTTTGTTTAAATACAAAACTCCAAATACATGAAATAGAACATCAAAATAAGTTTTTTCAAATATGTGAACTACATATGTATTTAGATGAAATTCAATATACATTAAACCATATAAACTTGTTTTGATTCATCTATTTATGAAAACCATGTATTTGTATATTCGAAATAAAAAACCGGTTAAATTGAAAACCAAACATATCGCACTTGTGTGTGTGTGAACTTGAGCATATCAATACTATCTATCTTTACACAAGATCTAAACAAACCGAAGTCTTATTTTTGATTCTCATCTTCAAGACGACCCGATCCTAACACGATCTAAAGAGTTTGACTCTAACCGAGTGCTAGATGCGATCTTGATGCGCGAGCTCTTGAATCAACAGGTGTTAGCTCCTAAAACTCCTTTGTTGAAGCTAAACACCTACTAGTATCTTGATCAATAACTGAAACTATATAAACTCAAAATTATTAGCAAACTAATCTTCATAAGTTAGTCACCATCAAAATTAAGGTGAAACGCCTTTGAGCTAACAATCTTACATATGAAGTCCTAATGAATATTTGACATTGTAAGCTTCATGACTTCTTCAATCTCGAATCTGAAATCCTTTTGAATTTACAACGTGAAATCTTAGTGACTCCTTGAATTTAATTATTACCTTGAAGTCCCAATAGATATTTGAAAGTTTAGCTTCATGGCTTCTTGGATTTTTAAGTGCCTAGCTCCAAATTGATATGGACAATAAGTTGCTTTTAGGAGCTCTATTTCCACCACATATAATTTAGATTTTGTCTTGTAAGCTCATTCCATCGAGCCTCCTTGGTGGTTTCATGGTTTGTTTGATATAGAATAATATGTTTGGTACAAAACATACTCCATAAAATATTAGTAACTTAGATGGTTTGTTAATCATCAAAACTTAAGGTATTATTGGCTCAAGCGTCCTTAAGGCCAATACACGTTGCATAGTCCAATCGATCTGAAGTATGTTGGGGTTCGCACTCCTTTTGGGAATAAGGACAAGGTTAGCATCATTGATCCCATCCTTGAAGGACTTGAAGATAAGGAAGTTCTAATGAGGTCGACAACCTCATCTTTGTTGATGGACCATCCTTACTTAAAGAAATGTGGTGGGACGCCATCAGGTCTCAGGGCTTTGGTTGGCCCCGTTCCCTTGATAACCACCTCAGTCTTCTTCGTAGAGGGGATACTGCTTAGACATATCATGTCTCCCTGTGAGATGGTAGCTTGGAAGCGGAGTTCATCTGGTATTGAGACTGGTTTTGCCGCGGTAAATAGCTTCTTGTAGTAATCCACAAATATCTTCCTGATCTGCAGCGGTCTGCTCTCCATTCGCCTTCGGCGTTCTCAATGGATAGAAATGTTGTTCCTCCTCTTATGTTTGGTAGATATGGAATGGTAGACTCTGGTGTTTCTGTCGCCCTCACGGAGATGCTGAGATTTGGCTCTCTATGTCACTCCCCGCTTCCCAAAATACGTAAAAACGGAGTCGCGACGAGAGTCGGCGACGTATATACGCGAGGAAAATACCCCACGTATACACGCTAAGCCTAAATTAACCTAAACAAGCTATAAATCAGAACTATAATAATCAGTGATCACTACAATAATACATATAAGGCTACACATGATCTCAAATGAAATAAGGAATAGAATAGAAGCTAAGTGTGATATAAAGGAATCAAAGAATAATAGCAGGAAAAAAAGAAAATGCAAGAATACTAGAATCAAAAGGGAGAGCGTCCAGCTCCTTGCAAGGCGTACAGTCTCATCGAACACCTGCACAATAGAAACAAAGCGTCCAATATCTGGACGTGCAAATCCAGGGTCGTCAGAAAGCGACCTGGTGAGTGTGTGTGTAAAGAGGAGAACTCGTGCATATAAACAGTGTGCATAAATAATAAAAAGATAAATTGCAGTCATAGAATAACCAAATAACATGATAAATAAACAACTGAATAACAATGATATGAATAAGTGTGCAGAAAAAAGCAAGTAAAACAATTGTAACAACCAATTGATGTCTAAATGTGTAACCTAACATATGTCACTAGTCTGGTATGTAATCTGGTCATGTGTATGGTCATATGTCAAAAGGCAGAGTATCAATTCAGGGCAGAACACTCTAATACCAGAAAATTTCTTCTGCTGGAAGCAGGTCATCTGACTTGTTAGATATCTCCTTCTCCTTATGAGTAAACTCCGAGATAGGTGGGCCCTGCTGAATAGAAGTGAGCTCTTTCCTAGCTTCTTAAGTTTGCCTGCCAGATTCAAAATGCTCCTGGTGCCAATCATTCGATTCTGATTTGAACATTTTAGCCTTATTCAGAGACCCTGCTCTAGTACAGTTGGATCATATCCTTCGAGGAAGTCATTGTATTCCGATTTTCTGACCCACATTTCACTCCCTAAAGTCGATAAATTATGGACAAAAGCCTCCTTGAATACTGACATCCACTCGGGGATGTTGTAAGCCTTATCCAACCTCCCCCGGATGTGGGTAAATGGCGCTTGTTTATTTGACCAAGTATAGACTATACCATGAAAACCCAGATCAAGCAAACGAGATGTGCTCAAAAAAATTATTAAAATAAATAATTTTATTCCATGTAACAAGTTCTCTGCCTAGTTTTTCAAATTGTGAAGAAATAACATTAAAATCACCAAAACAGAATATAGGGAGATAGATGTTAGAGATTACACTAGTAAGATATTACCAGAACTCTCACCTCTTGCGTGAGATAGGCTCTCCATAGACGCAGGCAAGAGTCTATACTGGTAGTCCCACTGCGATTTGAACTTTTTTCACAATGTGATTTGGTGATGATGAGGTAATTTGAAAGTAATGGATGTTGTCACCACAGGCCTCTCGACAAGCCCACAGATGGAACGACGAAGTAATTATTATGTTGAGGCTTCTAATGGTGTTAGTGGATTAGGTTTCATTCGAATGAGTTTCTGACAGAAAGGTGATGAGTGGAGAGGTGAATCAGAGAGATTTCAGATTGTGAATTGCTGGGTCACTCTTACACACTTGGTAATTCCAAGCTAAGAGCCTTATTTATTCATAGGGTTCTGCGGGCAGGTTTGCTCCACAGAACCCACCTTCATAATATCCGATGAAGGGCTATGTCTTATCTCTTCGGGACCATGGTCTTGAATCTCTTGGAAGGAGAATAGATGTTCTGATCTTCTGATTCCAGCTCCTCAATAATCAATTTTTCCTTCGTACTAGATTTTGTAGGGGCTCGCTCTGGATCATAATGGCCATTACAAGGCCCCTGCAAACTAGGTTTATAGTTTACAAGGGAGCACCTCTAGTTTTGGTTTTAAGAAACCTTATCCACTTGGGACTATAGGTTTTTGTAGGAGTAGAACGTTTGCCGGAGCTTGTGGTGTTGTTCAGCCAGAGCAATCGAAGGATGGAGGGAATTTGTTTCGCAATGTTTCCTTGACTGCCAATCTAATGATCTTCTCTTAGCTAGGGTTTAGGGAGATAACTTGGGGTGGAGGGGGTGCAATTTGGATTTGGGAGGGGCTAGAGTTGGATGTTATGGGGAGGTGGTGGTTTGCAGAGGGCGGCATGAGGGGAGGTCGATGAGGACTGCACAACATTGGTGAGTTGCAGAGTTGGGAGGAGTTGGATTTGCAGTCAGGTCACTGGGGTTTAAAGCATGGGAGGTATTAGGGTTCGAGTGTGAGGGGAGGTAGCTTTGTGTGCAGAGAAGTAGCATTGTTGCAGGTACGATAAGGTTGAGACAGAATCAGGTTTGGGTGCTTGAGGTGGGAGCGGGTCTGGTCGGGTTCAGAAGCAGTGCGTGTCAGCTTGGAGTAGAGACAAGGCTAGGGTTAGGGTTTGAGAGGGTGACGGCCGCCGCCAGTGATAGTGGGCGAGGTGGGTCTCCGACGACCTGCTGAGAATAGTTCCGATGAAGATATGGCTTTTAGGGGGGCATTTTCCTTTAGGGGGAGGAGGTGCTATGTAATTTCCTTCATCTAGCTAGAGGTTTTGATAATGAGCGAGTTGATGTCGTTCCCCTGCCGGCACCTCCAAGTTTTCCAGGGTGAAGTTGATCTCGGAAAACCATTCGCACCCTAACTCTTCATGACTGATGACACCACAAAATAAGTTGAAGCGAAGGAGCTTCTCATAGAGGATTTGACCTTGATGCTTTGAGTTATCGGGGATAAGGAGTGATAGTCAGGTTATCATGGGGTTTGTAGATGTTGATGTGTATTTTGACTCAGGCAAAACTCGTCCACTTCTCTACATTTCATCGATTAATTGGTGCTATCACTCAGAGGTCTTTTGTTATGCACATGATTACTTCTTCTTTGAGCATATCCCAAGGAATGTTATGAAGTTCGACCAAAATTGGCAAATTTCAAACTTGTAACTATCAGTTAGGGATCGTGGCTGGCATCTCTCCATCGTGATCAATTCGTTCTCAAAGGTCCATTCTTCAGGATTTATTCTGCATCCGATACCGAAGGGAGTTATGCTCTGAAAAGCTTATTACCATAAATTGAGATTTTGTTCTCTCCCTTCAGATTCCAGACAACTACCATACTGTCTTTGACTTGGGCTCTATGGAAGTTGTGATTTGAAATAATTTTAAAGATGATGGTTTGGTGGATCTCAGCCTCCATGGGGAGTTGATCTGTGATCATAGGGGTAGCATTCCTCATCGACAAATGTTGTTGAGTTTGTCAATTAGGGATGGCACAAAGACATTTTGAGGCATGATTACTAATGATGGAAGGGGCAAAGACGATGTCAGCTCATTTTAGCGGAAGACGAGGAGGGTAATTGTGGGATTGTGCTGAGGTTAGTGGGGATGTTGACGACTTAGCGAGGGCAGGAGGGGTGTTGGTAGACTGATGGCGATTCAATGGCTGTGGCAGAAGCAGGGACTGGGTATGAAGCGTTGCCCTCATCTCTCCACGAGAGAAAAGAGAAGAGTTTTTTGATTGGCTAGATTTTCAAAATTGTTGGAGGAGGGTATGTTAGGAGGAGATATAGGCCTTCTTAGTTTTATTGTTTTAGGGACAAGGTTTTTGTTTAATCTGTTTGATATCTTTGTACTAGGTTTGGATTAGAGTGTTAGGACTCTAGATTTGAATTTTGTTTTGATTAGTTTTATCTTTCTTTATGGATAAAAGCTTGTTTTGTCAAAAAAAAAGGAAAAAAAGGAAAAAAATGGTTGTTTTGCTTGTAATTGGTTTAGTTTAACCTTTAAATTTTGGAGATCAACGAATGTTTGGGTGTGTTTGTTTTGAGTTGTAACTCGTAAAACTGCAAGTCATAGAAGCTCTTTTCATTTTCCATTGTTTGTTTTGCAGCAAAACAACTTGTAAAATGATCACCTCATTTTTTCACTTGCAATTGCTATAGTTAATTTTGTGATCATGTAAATCTTACTTTTTACACCAATATTTTCTCATTTGTAACTGTCACATTTAATTCTGTGATCATGTAAATCTCACTTGCAGTACACTTGCAGTCCAAAACGTTACTTGATAATTAATATATAATTTAATATTATTAAATATTTAATATTTTAAAATTTTTCAACAGTACTTATTTTTTAGTTTATTTTTTTTATCTTTAATCTTTATTTTTTATTATTTTTAATATTGTTTTAATATCTAGTTTTTTATTTTTTATTTAATATTATTATTTTAATATGGTTATTTAATATTTTATTATTTTTTTAATATTTTCTATTAAATTTCTTTATATTTTATTAATATAACAATATTATGTTTAATATAAAGTACTATATATTTAATTTTATTATTTTATAATATTATAAGTACTTTATTATTATTATATTATTTTATTATATTTAGTATTATAATTACATTTTATTTTGTTAATTTTATAATTTTATAATATTACATTAAAATTATATTTAAATTAAATATTATAATAATACTATATAATATTTTATAATATTATTATAGTAAAATAATATAATATTATTTTATTAGTTTTCTTAAGATTTTATTAATATATATATTACTAGTATTCTTAAAAATTTTATTAGTATTCTTTAAATTTTCTTAAAATTTTATAATTATTTGTTTAGTTACCATTTTATTAATATTTTACTAATTATAATAATATTTTATTAATATTTATTATTATAAATAACATATTAAAATTATTAATATTTTATCTCAAGTTTATTAATATATTTTAATTTTCAATAGTGGATTTAATTTAATAATATTTGTAATATTTAAATCACTGCTACATTTAATTTTGTGGTATTCTTTTCACTTATACTTTTACATTACCCATCCGAATCCATAAAACATAATATAGTTCCCCACTTACACTTTTACATTGCCCCCCCCGCCGACCTCTCCTCCGCCCGCCACCCCTCCTCCACCGCCCACCACTCCACCATCCCCTCCTCCTCCCCCTCCCCCCGCCACTTTGTCGCCCCCTCCGTCGCCCGCCACCCCCACTGCCACTCCGCCGCCACCCCTTCCACCTCCGCCGCTTTCTCCCTGCCACCCCCTGCATCCCCGTCGCCACTCAGCCGTCCCCTCCTCCGCCCGCCCAAAATTAAATATTCATAAATGCTAAGGTTCAAGTCGTGGACCTCAAGCTCAAGGTTGCGAGTGAGACATGTTTGATGACCAATTACACCACCCAACATTTGTGTAAATGGTAGAGTGAAAAAGATATTTAAACAATGTCATAATTTTTTTTTTAAATATCTGGCACCCTGCCCGTCAAGCCGGACCCGAGCCACCCAAAGGGCACCCGACCCAGGCTGAGGCGGCCAGTAATTGGCACGCGGGCAGGGCACAACACGACCTGCCCTCTTGGCCCGCTGTGCCCGTTTGACACCCCTACTTAGAAACCATAGAAGTTTACTTCAAAAACTTCAAAATACTTGGGTGGCAACAAACAACAGAAGTGCTTTAGAATGTTGGATGAGAATTTCATTGTGTGGGGGGGGGGGGGGGGGGGGGGGGGGCAAAAAAAAAAAGCAAAACAAAAAACAAAAGACAAAGAAAAGGGGCTTTTGGGGGGGGGGGGGGGTGCGTGGGGGGGGGGGGGGGGGGGGGGGGAGAAAACGCAAAACAAAAAAACAAAGACAAAAGAAAAAGTTTCTTCTCGGGTCCTGACATTTTTGACATTACGAAGATCCGTCTCTCAATCGGAGTATTCGACCCGTTAAAGCCCTCGATAGATATTCGGGGGCAAAAACCCTGCACTCACACACACACGCTCTCTCTCTCTCTCTCTCAGAGGCTCGACAGCAGCAATGGCTTCTTTAGGGTTTTCAGCAGCAGCTTTCAATTTGATGATTTCACGCCATTCTTCCTCTAGAAGACGCCTCCCTCTCTCTGCTCCTAATACTTTGGTCAGTACTTGATGCTTCTCATCACTCAATTTTTCTTTTTGGTATGACATCAGTCCTTTGTGCCCATTTAATGTTTAGGATTTCAACATATAAGCGTGATTTTTTTGTCATTTTGGATGCTGATTTCATCGATCAATTGCTTCAAATTCTCTATTTCGGGATTATGGCTTTTTCTCAGTAAGTATTAAGTATGGTTATTTCAATTTTGATCTATATTAAAGATCAAACTTGGTACCAAAATTTAGTAATGTAAAAACTATGTTAATAGACACAAATTTCCTATATAGCATTTATGCTAGTATACCGCCGGTCGGTCGGGGCGGCGGCGAGAGGGAGGAGGGTTTGGGGTTGGGGGGTACAGAGAGGGGGAGAGGGGGAAGGAGGGGAGAGAGGAGAGAGGGAGATGCGGAGAGCCAGAGAAGGGGGGGAAGAGGGGAGCTGGCAAGCGGAGGATCAGAGCAAGGGAGGGAGAGAGAATGAGAGTGAGAGTGAGAGTGAGAGTAAGAGAGAGAGAGAACACCGACAGACACAATTTATGAAGGAGCCACGGGAGAAAATCTTTCTTCGTTCGGTTTTGATAAATATTCTGTGATCAAGCTATGTAAGGAAACAATAATCAAATATTTTTTTGCAGAGGTGCAAATTGATTGAACCACTGGGCTACGGTAATGGAGCACCACCTCGTATCCCAGTTATTAATGACCAGACATTGCCCGGCTTCTTGACTGCAACGAGCCGAGACGAGATGCGTGATAAGCATGATATCAGGTTGCGTATCTTCTCGGGTACTGCTAATCCCTCACTTGCCCAGGTAAGTATTTCTAAAATTTGTTGATTTTATTGTAAATGATTAAGCCCATGTTAACATGTGTCTTGAATGTTGTCATTCTTTTGTTTGTAAAGCCCTTGAAGAAATTCTTGTGATTCTGTTGTAATATCAAATGGCAGCATTTCAACAATGACTGTCTTTTCAGTTAAGAAACCACTTCAAGACTAAATGAGAAATGTAACAACACTTCTCTAAGTAAATAGGTACATGAAGGAAAGGTTATTGTTGTTATTGAGTTAAAATTTTTATTGTTGTTATTTCTTTCCAGCACACTTTTTGAAAAAAAACTTAGAAACTATCTAAATACATTTAGGATCTAGGAATGCCAAAGGTGATCATCTCTAAAACTTGGCTCAAATCTGGGCTTCTGAGCTTATAATTGTGTCCAGTGGCAAACCTGACCTTAGAAACATTTGATTTTTTTAAATTGTAGGCTTCGTCCTTCTGTTCATGCTGAATGGAAACTGGATGCAATCAGTATGCTATCCTCTTAATAACTGTGGATGTTCTTATTATTTGATCCTAGCCTCAAATCATTACTACAACCAGTCTTAAATGGTTATCCATTTGTAAATCTTCATTCCTAAACTCTGCTGACATTCTGTCTTGAATGTGAACTTTGTTATGAAGTTGTGAGCATAGTTTGATGTACAAGCTCCTCTACTGCAGTGTGTTCTTGTTCTCAATATCCTTGATATCTACTGATGCCATGGGGATTTTGTTCTGCAGGAAATTGCTAGCTATATGGCCTGGAACTGGAAAAAATCAAGATAAGCGATTTGCTGATGGTGAAATTTATGTTCAGTTGCAAGAGAGTGTAAGAGGATGTGATGTATTTCTAGTGCAGCCAACATGCCCCCCAGCAAATGAAAATCTGATGGAACTTTTGGTAATGATTGACGCATGCCGCAGAGCATCTGCAAAAAATATCACCGCAGTTGTACCTTACTTTGGTTATGCAAGAGCTGATAGAAGGTAAGATCTGTGGTACGTGAGTGTATGTACTACAAAGTACTTTTATTAGTATTTTTAATATTTTCATATTAAAGATATTCTGATGTTCTTGAGGAAGCTTAAAGTTTGATTTGTAGTTCGTATTTAAACACTTAACTGGACTTATGGCTGTTTACCATCACACTATCTATAATTTAAGGTGTCTATTTGCAGATTTTTTTAAAATCAAATTTCCTTTATCTATTTTTTTAAATCTCAGAATTTGATGTCTTCTGGATCTTCATCTGGACCTTTCATATTCAGTGCTATGCAATGAACATTCACAGTTAACATTTGTTCTTGCCATCTGAATGCCTTCTCAGACCCAGGGACGGGAATCCATTGCAGCCAAACTTGTTGCGAATTTAATTACAGAAGCAGGTGCAAACCGTTTGTACTTGCTTGTGACCTTCACTCTGGACAGTCTGTGGGCTATTTTGACATTCCTGTGGATCAAGTCTATGGTCAGGTATTGATTTCTAAATGTGTTAATAAATTGATGCAGAAAGGCTTAATCATTTTCTGTGAGTTAAAGAGAGACATATTTTTCCCACATTGATTAAAAGTTTGTTTTTGTGAACTTGTTTTCCTTTCGCCTATATTTTGTTTTGCAAATGTGAAGCCAGTGATTCTCGATTACCTGGCGAGCAAAACCATTTGTTCAAATGACTTGGTAGTGGTCTCTCCTGATGTTGGAGGTGTTGCAAGGCACGAGCTTTTGCGAAAAAAGTTATCAGATGCACCTCTAGCCATTGTGGATAAACGGCGTCATGGACATAATGTTGCTGAGGTAATTATATACAGTTCACTTACACATGTGCTGGTACTATAGAACAAAGCCTTATAATCCATGAGAAGATGAACTGCGTTTAGCAGATTCACATGGCATTTTAAAAAAATAAAAGCACTTTAGCCACTCATTTTTTCTTCTAAACCTCTAACTCTTACACCAACCTAGAGTTGATGTAAACCGACACCCCAAATCATCCAAACAACCTCTTACACTCTAACTAAAATTTCTTTCTCCTACTCCCAGCTCTAGCAATCATGCGCAGCCTTAGGTTCCTTGAATTTTCTAATAATTCAAGTCTGATTTTACTGTTTAATCTTCAACGACATTTATTTTTGTATTGTGAATGACTTCTCTTCAAAAATTGATGCTTGACTAAAGAGTGAAGCAATTATGCAGGTGATGAATTTGATTGGGGATGTTAGAGGGAAAGTGGCCGTCATGGTGGATGATATGATAGACACTGCTGGTTAGTCATTTCCCACTGACAGGAAACTTAAAGTATCACTGCGTGCATGAAACTACTTGCATATACTTGGAATTTGTTTTTTTTTTTGCATACTCAAGTGTGTTTATGCACATGCATGCATGCACATGAACATGATGTTGGACAATCACCAAGCTAAGTGGGTGCAGCTGCTGGCTTTATGTTCAATGTCCTTCTTCCTGCATAAACTACTGCATAAACTACTATGTACTATGCGTATTCCAGCTTGAAATATCAATTGCTGCTCTGTTGGAGTTAGGAACGATTGCAAAAGGGGCAGCTCTTTTACATCAAGAAGGAGCAAGAGAAGTTTATGCCTGCAGCACACATGCTGTTTTTAGGTAACCTTATGCCTCTCCACTGATGCATTATGATTTCTTGAGAGAGCAAAGTATATATCACTCACAATTTTGAATAGGATGCAAGTTCATGTTTTTCATGTATGGCATGTTACTCCGTAGTTCCTTCATAATTAAATTGTACATGAGACTGGAAAGGCCATTCAGTGAATCTGACCCCATTAACTGACATGGCTGTGTTGTTTGATGCTAAAACCATATGACATTGGTTTTTATTTTTGTGCAACAAAACTCACGGAGTGCTAGTGGGCCTTTGTATCCCGAATTCATACTGTTGGGAATCTTCATTTTGTTTCTTCTTTACCAGCTTCGCATTGTCTTTCTTTCTGTTTTTTTTCTTTAAGGAACTTTTAGAAGAGGAGTATAAAATCAGTCTCTCCAGCAGCTGCATGGTTGTATTGCTGAAAAGTGAGTTGAAACTATGTTTCATTTTCTGGAAGAAATCAAGACTCTAAGACCAAGAGTTTGCTGAACCTTTTACTAGAAATCATTCTAGTTAATGAATATGGATTAGGAAAAATGTCACAGACCAATTGCAATTTTCTCACGAAAACTTTTGAACTTAGAATTTATCCTAAATCTAACATTTTGTTCGTATATTTGGACCCAGAATATACTTATCAGTTCAGTTATGCTTGCTGATTTGTTCAGATCCATGGTAAATGATTCAAAATGAGCAGTGTAGCTGAAGAATTAAAATAGATGGAGTATTAATAACAATATTAAGTGCTTGGTTGCAACTTATAGAAAGATTATATAATTAATAACCATATTTGTTAGAGTGGTACTGTCAAAGTAAATTATTATTCTGCAGATTTAACCACAGGGATTACTCAGTTGTGATCCTTATCTATATTTTGGGAAAGCATTATTGTTTTTTTTTTTTCTGAATTTATTTTTTCCAGTAGCTTTCATGTAATTGGCATTAACTAACCTTGCATGTTGCGTCTTTTATTATCAATTCATTGATTATCACTTTCTAATTATATGACAGCCCTCCTGCAATCGAGAGGTTGTCGAGCGGCCTGTTTCAAGAAGTCATTATAACAAACACTATACCAGTACTGGAGCAAAAGAGTTTCCCTCAGTTGACAGTTCTGTCAGTGGGAAAACTTTTGGGAGAGACCATATGGCGCATTTATGATGATTACTCTGTGAGTAGTACCTCTCGGCAATGAATTTATTATTCAATCTTCTTCTTCACCTTTCATTTTCAATGAGTTTATTTTCAATCTCCTTCTTCTTCACCTTTCATTTTAACAGACTGTAAATTCATTCCCAACTCGCATTCTTCATAAGTGGGCACTAATTTGTTTGGTAAATGGCGCACTGATCTTTGAAAGCCAGATGATTGTTTTTGACTTTCTTTTGTACTAACCTCAGCTTTTATGTCGCACTATCTTTTTTATTCTGTTGTGGGTGGCTTTTTCTTGTTTTAGAATAGTAAAAATTTGTCTAAAAAACAATAATAAAGCTAATACTTGCGATTTTTCTCTCTTTTTGTTCTTTTCTTTTCTTTTCCCCTAAACTTCCAGGTTGGCTTTGAAGCTTACTCAAGCTTGGAGATTGATGATCTTCTTGGAGTGGTAAATGGTCAGGTAATATCAATTATCATTACCTTAACTGTCAATGTCACGGGTGAAGCATAGTGTTTCCTCTCTCAGGGGATCAGGATACTTGATTTCTTTGTGCAAACTCCCACGGAGAGTTCTTTTTGATCGAAATTGTATCAAGTGCGCAGGGTCCTGATTTGGGTTATCTAAATGTGTGTTCTCTGTGCAGTTCATAGTCGATATGAGCCAAGAATAATTTGCATATAAATGTTTGTTTTGACCTGGGCTAAATATGCTGGTTTTAGAATTACTAGTTTCTTATGTGGTACAGTTTTTTTGAAATGTATATGATCGTATAACGTACGTGGACATGATGTTTACTAATTTCTTCAATTTTTTTTTTGCAGTCAATCAGTTTTACTAAATGTATGTTATTTGGTTCTGCAATACCATACAATAATGTCTACTTTCTGATTTGATTATGGGCATGATGATGGCATGCTATTAAATTTTTTTTGATTAGTTGAATCATTCCAATTATATATCTGTGTTTTGAGGGGTTTTATGCTTCTCCCTCATAGTGTGGGGGGTCTCTAGTAGGGGTGGCAATTGGGTCGGGTTGGGTCGACCCGACCCGATTACTGCTCGACCCGACCCGATTACTGCTCGACCCGTATAATAATCAGGGCGACCCGACCCGATTATATACGGGTCAAAAATTTAGACCTAGACCCGACCCGGACTTAGTCGGGTTGACCTGACCGACCGTTTGACTGATTATTAAACCTTAAATACAAATTCTTTGCACATATTATCAAATTGTTTGGTGGTATAGTTGGTCATCGCACTAAATTCACACACTAGAGGTCATTGGTTTGAAAATGGGCTCACGCATATTTTTGACAATTTAATTTAGGCGAAGAGGAGGGGTGGGTGGTGACGGAGGAGATCGAGGCGAGGAGGAGAGAGAGAGAATAATCGGGTCTGGCGGGTTTGGCTTGACCCGATTATGACCCAAACCCGATTAGTCCAAACTCAAACCCTTTAGCTCTGGGTCGGGTCGGGCGGGTTTCGTCCCGTCTGCCACTCCTAATCTCTAGTGCCTGTGCGCGAAGGCACCCCTTAAATTTCCTTGGTTGAGGAATTTGATATTTTCAGAGCTTTAGTGCCTTGTCACAGTCTTGAGAGTGCTCAAGGGCTTTTTCTTTCTTTCTTTTTTTTTTTTTAAAATTTTGCAACAAAAGATCATTTTCATTGACTTTGAATTCTATTGTCGAAACAATCATTGTCAGGCCTTTTGTTCTCTATTTCTTCATCAAGTATGTGAGCATAGATGTAGCTTTTATCTAGTTTTCATTCAATATAAAATACACACACAACAGAGTCCTAGTGATTCACATGAAGTAAACATTGGAGGGAACAACTATATATTTGTACAACTTTATGTTTCTCAAGCCACTGCACAACCTTTGCAAACATTACATGTCAAAAGAAGCCATCATTTAGATTCCACTTGATGCATCAACAAAACCCTAGAGATAGCTTCTATTGAGAATGTAACGGGGGGGAGAATAGATCGCGGGACGATCCTTAAATGAGATTGATGGTCGATATCGAAAACGTGGAAAAGGATTCATTTAGCCAACGCGAAGATTTGGGTAAAGGCTCTGTTGTTGTTGTTGTTGTGTTGTTGTATGATGCAGAAAAGGGTGAAACTTCACCTTCTTATGTCTAAGCATCACCATTCTCTTCCTTGTACTGCTTCACCTCTGATTCTAGACTTCTTAAACGAACCTGTAAAATTTCCCCTCAGAAGGCCATCAAGATCCATGAAACAAACATACAAAATTTCACAAAGTGAAAAAAAAAATTGATTCAGGGATTTTTTCTCTCAAAATATTTCGAAGGGTGTATGTGAGAACTATCATGATATGCTTGTTGTTTAACTTTGAACAGTTTCTACAACGAGTTTACTACTGAAGGATCATATGATTCACAGAGAAGAGTATGAGCACTTGTAGGATTATGCAAGATGAGCTTTTCAGTACCAGACTCCTGGTGCGCGATCTAGCTGCCGATGCACGATTCTTCAGCATTCTCCTCCATCTTATTTCCGCCATGTCTACCACTCGACCAGGCCTGCCTGCACTCTTCGGGTTTGTTCACTAGAGTGCACCAATTGCTTGCTCCGGCAACAATCTCTTGCTTGATAACAACATTTTCGCGACTAGGGCCACTTTCACTCTGGTTAGCCTTCTCGTTGGTGATTGAGATGCTTAAGTTGCTTCCTTCTGCAACAATCTCTTGCTTGATAGCTATTAGAGTAAAAGAAAGATTTTTGCTCTCATAACATGTTGAGGTGAAGAAAATGAAGAGAAGACATATACCCTCAATTATGAGTGATTGTTTATTTATAAAGAAAAGAAATACATGTTCTAATAAGACTAAGAAAATATACAATATCTTACTTAGAGTAGGAAAAACCAAAATAAAGAGGAAAAAAAAAATCCTATTTCCACTATAACAAAAAAAATCCTAACCCTAACTTTTTTTGTCTTCACCAAAAAAAAATTGTTAATGTGAACGGTATCACGTTAATGTTCATCTGAACAGTAAAAGAAATGAGAGAGAGAAGGCTACTTAATTTTCTTCTGTAATAAAATTTTAATTTTATTATAATAAACATCTTGCTCTTGTTCTTATTGTTCTCATGGTTGATATCAAGAAATCAAAAACCACATCGGTATTCAAATTACCAATGTGAAGTTAAATGGCAAAAAAAATTTGTTATGGAGAAATCTACAAGTCTTTTTTAGTGCAAGAGGTAAAATGAAGAAACTTACTTATGTAAAACCTGCATCTACTGAAAAGAGGTTTGAAGAATGGGAACGAGAAAACTATGTACTGATCGCTTGACTTTGATAGAGCATGGAACTCACAGTTAGTGCCAACTTTATATTCTTAGATATATGCAAAAGAAATTTGGAAAGCTGTCTGTGATACTTATTTGATAAAGAAGAATGTCTCTCGAGTTTTTGAAGTGTATGAGCACCCATTTAGTCTCCAACAAGGCGACAAGAGTTTAGAAGACTACTACAGTCACTTCAAAGACATAATCGATGAATTCAACCAGTATTATCAGGTCACTAATGATATTGAAATTCTTAAAAAAATGTCTCTTGAGTTTTTGAAGTGTATGAGGACTTATTTAGTCTCTGATAAGGCGATAAGAGTTTAGAAGACTACTACAACCACTTGAATAGTATAACAATGAACTCAATCAGTATCATTAAGTCACTAATGAAATGAAGTTCTTAAAAAGCAGCGTGAAAAATTATATGTTTGTAAGTTTCCTTCGAGACTCAATTCTTAACTCAAACCACTTCGATGACAGCTACTAGTAAGTCTCTAAATAATACTTTCTCATAGCTATCTTAGACTTCAGAATTTTCTATAGTAACTTCTGACCCATCTCTAGTTAAGGTCTCTACCTTGATTTCTCAACTGGTCGAGATAACACTTCTCGAGACCGTAGTGGTATGTCTTTGTGTGATCGTGCCGAGTTCTTAGTCACGGTCATGATAATTCTCGAAAGTGTAGTGATTGCAATCGAACTAATCACACTAATTGACTGATGTTGGGAGTTGCATGACAAACAATTTATATATATGCAAGAGCAATCTCATGTGAAGTACTTTAAACCCAGTGTTTTCGTGCAATGAGTATAAGTTGTAGAATAATCTGAGGATCACATCCTAATTTCTCAAATCTTAACCCCAAATATACCCAATAAAAAACTGTCCAGGCCCTAAAACCCTCACAAAAAGAAAGAGGTACTCAAATAAGGAGAAATAAAGATCTTAATGAGCCAATAATAGCATTAAAAATTACTATCTAATACAAGAGAGAGACCTAAATAAGAGAGTTAATGGAAAATCAAACTTATTTAAATATATTATAGTAAGTTTTACAAGGATCCAAATGTGAAGAAATAGAGTTATAGTGAACCAGGAGAAAAATTACGTAGATTCTATAGACGAAACCTATTGTCTAATGTGAGGGAAAGTCTTAAATAAAAAGGCCATTCAAAAGTCACGCTTTTCCGCTCATTTGAGCATAAAGCACATCTTATAACTCAACCGGGAAAAACTAGATACCTAATAGGTAGACTAGTGCCATTCTGGAAGGATTCGAGAATGAATCTTTCTCACTCAAATACAACCTTACGATATCTGAATGTAAGATCCACTCTGTTGAAGTGATATATATTATTTCAAGTAACTAAAAATCAAAAATCATATATTTTGAATATCTTTTGCACATCCATCAAGTAGCATAAAGTAGACGGCCGAGCTCATGAGCTCTTGATCTGATGTTGCAATTGAGACCTTCAAATTTCCCTGTTTATATGATTATAACTGTCAAATTTTTTTCTCTTTCCAGTTCTCTAACTCTTCTGGCCATTTCAATATGCGCAGTATCATGTTCTCATCAACGTGATTTACATATTCTTCATTCACAGGACAATTAAACTGTAGATTGTTATGGTCTACTTTATTTGCAGATTGTTATGTTCTTATAGCAGGGAGTTAGTTTCGACGAAGTAGTTTCTTCCTAAAAATAGAACATCAACTGTGTTCTGAAATATCATGTGCTGCATGAAGAAGTAGTAACTGAACCAGCCGTCTCCTCTACTTGTGATGGGCAGCACATACTCACAGAAACTTCTGGCTGAAAATAATCTTTCTTCATTTCATCAAAGTTACCAAAAATATGACTTCATATTGTATGACTGAAGTCATGTTGTTCACGTAATTTGTGATGGGCCTGGAACTTGCACTGCATTTCTTTTCAAGGTTAGTTTCTCACTGCCAGCTTCATGAGAACACTCTACTTCTACAAAAAATTTCCGTGTCAGACACTGAAACATGAGGCATCACTTGGAAACACACCCTTGTCACAGAACTCAGATGCGGCTCATGTAATGGGTCATATGTAGAAAAGGGAAAGATTAGAAAGAATATTTGGAAGAGAACTATAGGAAAGGGAAAAAGTGTTAAATACTGCTTCATCTTTTGCAATGATGATCATCCAAACCAATGCATTTTTTTTCTTAGGGGTGAGCAAAATTCAGTTATAATTGAAATAACTGACTGGTACCCGAAATTCGAAATCGAACCGTACCGATCTAGTTAGGTTGGGACCGTTGGGTTTTAGTTTTGGATCCCGAACCCGACCGAACGGAACCAAATCTCTCACCCTATGTATCATTCCACCCAAATAAAACCTTATCTCATTACTTTTAGTAATATCATCTTTTTTATATTGAACATATGAAAGGTACGTTAAGTACACCATCACAATTGAGAATAATATTTATATTAGTACAGTTCTTTTTTTTTTTCATTCTTCTCATTAAAAATTAGTAATAATTATGTGAGTTTTGATAATAAGATCTCAAATACAGTACAAAAGTTTTATAATATGAAATTTTCAATTCACATTGAGGTTATAATCTTTTCTTGTTTTTAATTTGAGTATTGGATATTATGATAAGAATATCAGAGGAGGATAATATAATGGCGATTAAAAAATGTAAGAAACGAAGGAACTATAAGGGCCTAAAAGAAACCAAAAAATCAGACCGAACCAAGTCGGTTCAATTCCTAAGTCTAATCGGTTCAGTTTGGTGTTATTTTCCTGAGTTGCTGGTCTGGTAATGGACACTGGTGAATATTTTCCTACACATACATTATGCTAAATGTGGATCCGTGCACTTGGATGATTGAGAGCTAATTTGGATAACTGGACATTTCTCTGATTTCATTGCGCCTAGAGCAACTTTTGTCGATTCAACGAGTTACACCCACATGAAAAACAAAATATCCTTCACACAAATTCATCAGTATCTCACTTGAATTGTAAACATCACACAAGCCAGCAGACAAGAGTGAATCACACAGATGCCCAGGTCAACATCTTTGGTCGCTAGTATTATTTCTAACCAAATTCTGTGAGTTCAACAATATGTTCAACTATACTTTGATATATGAGACTAGAGTCTTAACCTAACCCTCACCTCAACAGTACCACTATAGTTCCAAATGCCCACAAAACACACACACACACACACACACACACACACACAGAGAGAGAGAGAGTGAGAGAAAGATATTTCTATTAACATGCTTTTAAGGAAAAGAGAGAAAAATTAAAAAGAAAGAGCAAAAAAGTTGGCAGCCGAATCTTTCACCCTCGTCATATCCTCGCTGATCATATTCTGCTTTTGTCATAGGGCGATCAACAGCAACAGAAGCCCATTGCCCACTGAGATGATTTTGCAGTTCCATGCGCAATACGGAAGGGCAGGCATGCAAGGTTAGATCCGAATAGTTAGCAGCTGCATCCACCGGATTGCGGCTGTGAATTGGAAGCATTTGAATTGGTAGCCCTCAGGTTAACGTCGACCATATCTTCCTGCTTTGTCGAAGAAAGAGTTTCCATCCCTGGGAGTGCAGCAGCTATCTTTCTGAACAATGCCTGCATAAGAATGAAAATCAACTGGCTATTATTGTGTTCAATTTGAAAGAAAGTCATTACAGGGAGAATTAGAGAGAGTAAAATCTGGTTTTTTGCCGCCACCCCCCCAATTGAAAATTGACGAGCAGAACTACACCCAGACACGGAAATTTGGAACTGGTGTTAAAACTTTTATATTGTGATCCTCTAAGAGAGATGAGCAGAAATCAGGGGTGACAAATCCAAACCTTGATATTGAATCCAGCTTTGGCACTTGTCTCAATAACATGACACCAAGATCACGTGCTTTAGCCTCTCCTTCCTCTATAGAAACTTGCCTGTTGCATCATCAAGCACTCCACGTAACTTAGTATCACACACTTGCAACATTTTAGGAATACTAGAAACATAACTACTAGCTAGCATGTAATCATGCACAACATTGGAAGTGGAGACTAGCTGCCTGTTGCATCATCAAGCACTCCACATAACTTAGTATCACACATTTGCAACATTTTAGGAATACTAGAAACATAACTACTAGCTAGCATGTAATCATGCACAACATTGGAAGTGGAGACATGCAAACTCATCCATCAAGAAACATGATCATAATTTCAGATGCATGTTGATTTAGTGGATTGCATTAAGTGAATTGCTGAACAAAGTGAACAAACACTAACTTGGTTTTAGTTTAGGGTCAACGTATTGGGTATAATATATGTTGCACGGACTCTCCGATACGGATACGACATGCAAATACGTGGCAAATTCTTTAAAATACACACGTCTCAGACATGTTTCAGACACAACACTGCTAATGATATGAATGTGTCTCTGCTACATACAATTAACTAAAAGAACCTCCTAACATTATTTTTATAAATTTGACCTGACCAATCTGCAATTATGAGAGTAACTTTTGGTTTGTTTGATTAAAAGTTTCGGACAAATGGGACTCTTGCATGGATTGATTTCTTTTCGTTTCATTGGTTTCATTGCTCCGTGATGGGTTAAAACCATTTGCCGCTCCCGAATTATATGCATCCCTTTTTGCATAATCATTGGCTACCAAATTCACAAACGATGCTCTGGAATCTTTTGATCCCCAGACGCAAGAATTAATGCAAGATTGGACAGAAAGATGATGATCCTATCTATCAAACATGCATGATTTATTATTTTTTTTAAATAAAAACCAATTGCACATAAAAGAACCAGGATACATACATTTTATGATGGCTGAAAAATGAATTACCAATAAATGAAATAATGTGCCTCAAACTGATGATGATCAATGGATGCTCAAATTCCTTTCATTCCATCAAGGAAATGGCAAATGGCATTGGTTTATAAACAAGTCTTTTGTTCCCATTTCCAAAACATTTATAATGTAAACTTTCTATGCTTATGGTTCTCAGACATTCATCAACAGTTTCTTTACCCTTCAGACTAAGTTCATGATAAAGTGTGATTGTGTAACCTTGAGTTTATTAGTAAATGAATCATAAATGGAAAGCTTCACAACCCTACATTCCATCAGTACAAATCTGGTAAAACCTCCAACTGGTTAAAGTGAGATTGTGTAACATTAGCTTTTATTAGTTAATGAATCACAAATGGAAGAATTTACAGCCCTTACATCCATCAGTACAAGTCAGGTAAGACCTCCTACTGGTTTAACAAAACAAAAATTGTTCTCCAACAACTGAATTTCAGGGAAGACCAAATTTAAGATATAATCAATCTGAATAATACTTGTAAATGTCAAGGAGTTGATTGTTTATTGGTTATATTTAACACTCCTTGAGTCAAAAGCCCATAAGACATGCAATAGTTATATCTATATTTGTTCCAAGGAAACCTAAGGTTTCTTTCAACTGTGCCAATGTATATGAGAATGAGTGACTATCATTTAACCTGCATGGACCAATAAATGAATGATAAAAGACTCTTTGGTGAAGTTTTGATTGCCTTTTCCTTGTATATTAGACAAGTTCTGGAATGAAATAATATTGAACCTTGAAGTCATTTATATAAAAATTCCATTCATCTAGTCTGAAGTTCAGCTGAATACAATGAGCAACAAATGCTGACAAAAGATATATACAAATATTAGAAAATGTTCTTAGATCCTATAACTAATTGATGCCAATAAAAAACTATAGATGCTACAGCTATTGGTTAGTAAAACAAATAGAGTTCAGATCTTTGGAGAAAGAAAAGGAAACAGAATATGCGTGAAACAAGAAATTGAATCTTTCAGAATTAACCAACTGGTTTTGAAGAATGACCAATGGAGAAACTCATTCGCTTTAGTCCAGTGAAAACACTTCAACACATGCACGCTTCTGCGCTAACGCTTGGCCAAAGGGCTTACATGAAGTGGTTGTGATTATAGAGGAGAAAGATAAAACACTCATATATAAATGAAAATTGTGTATTTGGGAATCTGATTCATTGAATCTGATTCATTTGGTACTCTTGGATTATCTGCATCATAGATGAATGTGATTGTCCACAGCAGACCATATCATCTGACCTCTATATCTAGAATCTATCTACGCCTATGGGGAATTTGGAGGGTTGCTCCTTGGCTGCATTAAACGTGTAATAACTAAGAAAGGTAAAACAACAGACCAAACAGGTGTCAGGGTTTTGCAGTAGGGCCCTCTCTTAGTCATAGTTGTCATAGCCAAGAAGTATAAGATTTATAGACAAAGCTACGCGTATCAAACTCCAAAAGGACACAAACTGCTGGACAGACAATCCAGGCACTAAGACACAAAAATAATATGTGCGTTTGCAAAAGTACATACCACATACACGTAAATATACACACCTATAACACACATTTTTAAGCCTGTGTTTGTATGTGGCATAATACTAAGAGTAAATTTGATGAAAGATATAAATCTAGAAATATCTGTAAGAATTCAAAGAGTGCAATATGGTTAGGGGCATGCGTGTTGTTTAGGACATAGATGGGCACATCAATCTTTAGTAGGGAGAAGCATCCTACACATCATTCCCCAATAATATGCCACCAGCTCATAAGGGTTGAAAATATGTTGACAAATGGTTGTAAATACTCATTCCATTCTGTGTGTAGCTTCTTGACATTGACTCATGCCACATAGGTAATCCCAATTTGATGGAAAGAGGCTTCTAGATGTTAATGAATACGAAGGATATATGTGAAGATGTGATAAAACATATATAAGATAATCCCTCAAATCAACGGATATTCACATGTTCACAACAACAAGAGTTTATTACTAGAAAAGACGAGCTAATAAAGTATGGCAGGAGAAATAATAGCACAAGGGACCACAACAGAGGCATATAATTGATATGCTACAACTCATTTCAATCCAAAATATATAAATTGAGAGTACCACAGGCATGGGTAATAACATCCAGTGGTTTTAGATATGTAGCAGCACCGAAAAATTGATGAAGATGTGTAATGCAGCTCATGATGCAAGTTGTTAAGAAACTGTATGTAGCATCAAAAGGTAGCAAGATGACCAATCTTAGTAACCAACAAAAGAACAATTGAATACGATAAGACTCAAACCAAGTAGGAGTCCAACAAAAAGCAAGCAGTGACAGCAGAATGCCACAAGACAGCGTAAAATTGCAACAACTGTAGATAGAAACGTGAAAGAGCATGCAAAACAACCTATCAATGCATAAAGTGAAGTACTAAGATATAGTTTAGTTAAATGATAAGGTGGCCATCTGATTCTATGATTCTACATAAAAGCTGAAGAAAGACAAGCCATCAAGGGAGCCAGACACACCAAGAGAGAGAACCTAATTCTAATGGCAAGAATGCCAAGAATTTCTAATTTGTGAAACATTAGCAAGGTGATCGGTCCAAAAAGTGCATTGAATTCTACGAAAATAGAAATGCTGAAGTAAAAAAAAACCTCATGGATGTGGTATAGCAGACCGAATGGTAAAGTGATAAACAGGATAGGGCCAACTCAGAAAGACCATGAAAAATAAAGATAAAGAGAACTATAAGAGCCAGAGGACTACATAAGTGGAATTAGAAGTCAAGAAAGAAGATTTGAAGCCTTTTATTGCCAGATATTGGTTGGAAAAGAATTGCACAAAGAAGCACAAGTAGTCTACAACAGATATTGAATGCTAAAGTAAATGCCAATAAAGAAATGACCGACTGCTGAGTTGACAGACTGTGTGCAGTATTGAAGAATCAAATTTGAGAATCAGCATGCAGATAATGTCCAAGCAATAGCGAAGGTCGGCTCAGGAAAAAAGACAGACTCATGGCTTTCATTCAGAACCAGAATGCTTAGACAATCTTCTAACCCTTACCTAAGGTATTTCAGAATGACAAACCTTCATTGTAAACAAACTGCACATCATAGTTACACCACCAGTTTCCTGCCTAGATAACCCAAATGCCATTTCACAACCCTATACATTATGAACCTTTGCTTGTATTAAACTTAATATGACAGTTAAGACTGAAGAAAATAAGTATTATAACAAATAATAGTCAAGGAAGCAAAAATATAATCATTTACCTTTTGTCAACAAGGTCAGTCTTGTTCCCAACTAGAACAATGATAACATCACCACCCCTTTCACTGCGCACCTCTTCAATCCACTTTGAAGTATTTAGGAAAGATTGTCTGCCTACATGATTGTGAAGTAAAATTAATAAGCATGCATTTGGATGCTTTCACAATTAAAAGAATCATCTTTTAGGATCTCTAGATTTGCGTTATAATAATTCAAAACTCTAGAACATTTCTTTGGTTACAAAAGACATGGGCTTTAAGAAAAAGGGAAATATTACCATGCTATGAAATAATCCTGAAATTTAGAATTTCTACTCATAATAGATATTTTCAACATCACAATTGTAAGAAATTTCAAGATCTTAGCCTACACATTATACAAACACATGATTTGCAAGTTTATTGGTCGACTTTTCAAAATTCGGATACAATCAGATACTTGCAATTTGTTTATAAACGCGTCCTAATCAGAAGCTTCCTTGTATATATAAGAATACAAAAGGATTAAAGGGAAAAAAAATGAAATTTCACATAATCAACTTGATCTTGTACGTGGATCAAAATCACAGTAAATGCTTTGCATAAATAACTACTTTAACGATCAGCATTTGGGGCATTATCTTGAGATTCCAGACATGGCACAACTTTAAACTACATTTACAGTTTGACGAATAGTAAAGAAAACATACTGGCAACGTCAAACACGATGACAGCGACAGAGGAGTCCCGAATGTAACTAGGGATGAGACTTCGAAATCTTTCTTGTCCAGCTGTATCCCTGCAAATGATAAAAAAAATAATAGAATGAATTTCTAAAATAAATTTATATATAAATTATCAAAAAGTTGACCATATGATAGATTCATATTATATTATTTATTCTTTCATTTAGGGCCAGAATTAATTGTATATATAGTTCTTCAGACAAAGTTCTAATTCACATAGAAAAGGATTGCAGGAAGCAAGATTTTTTTCTAAAACAGGGCTTCTCGTCTCAGATTGTAAATAATATCTTTTTGCTTCATTTAATTTGATATTATGACTATTGTGGAAGGAATGCAGCTTTTCGTTAGTTGCCTTCAAAATCTATATTAAGCTTTTGATTCATTTTAGTAGACAAGCCAATGCATATATAAACAAAGGAAGTGCACAGAAAATTCTATATGGAGGCAAGGAAAGTTAGCAATGACTGTACCAGAGTTGCAATCTAACAGTCCGGTCTTCAAGGTACATCGTCTTTGACAGAAAATCAATGCCAATTGTAGCCTACTTCCAGCATGAGATTTAAAGCACATGCAAAAAACAAAAAGAATACATTAGACATTAAATAAATATATTTGCAATTAAACTGAAAAAGGATTATCTGAGGAATGTCATAGGAATTCAATATTTCTGGCTCGTTGAGCAATAGTATTCCCTGTAAAGCGATTAGATATGTTTGCAGATCCAGAGACAGTATCTAGTTGCTTCTAGATGTCATCTAATACTTGTTAGAAAATAGAAAGTAACTACTTTAATTAAAAAAGCAAGATAACAATACTAATTAAATCAAATATATCAAAGTCCACACTCAGAAACTTTAAAGTGAACAGTTTGAGCCTACAAAAGTGCCATGGAAGCATTGGCCCCATTTTGGGTGCACGAATCAAAAAGATCCTTCTAGAATCAAAAAGATCCTTTTCGAGTTTGAATGTCTTATTTGGATTATGGGCTCTTCTATTTGATTTTTCAATCAAAAGTACCAGATGAAATCTTTGGTTTTGTCCTCTTCCTCTATCCCTATCCTAATAAATATATCGTGGGAGCATTGGTCCCATTTTGGGGGCACAAATGCATGAATACTTGTTTATTATTCGAACGACCGATTCCGTCATTAAAATTCTTATTTATTCTGCCACTCTATAGAACCCGTACATGAGACTTTTCACATGGTGAGGCTCCTCATTCGATTCTTTGAAATAATTGTATCCTTTTCTTCGTAAGAGAATTTCTTCCCTTCTTCAATGAATAACCACTATGAAAAACTCCAAATAAAACCTGATTCCTACTCTAATAAACAAAAATCCATGAGCCCAATAGAACCCTCTCTGGCTACGCCTACAACACTTCACCTCACTGGCTCACTCAACAATTTAACACCAAAGAGCACATTACTGGAATTCTGATCTATCAATCATAGCCAATAGAAGAAAGATCAACATTGAGATCTCATTATAACAGCCTAAACTACACCATTTCTGAGCAGAAACAGAGCTCAATTTCAACCTGAACTACAACAAGCAGGTGTCAAGTATCATTCCTAATCCTGATCCAACATTAAACACCAACGAAAGTGCAGAGATTTGGCGCCCACTCCCATCATCAGAGCAAAAGTAAACCTTTTTGAAATGAATCAGAGATCTAGCTTCAATTGCAACTATAGCATGCGGATACTGATCCGAGATCGACATCAGAACCAAAATTTCGTTGAAGATCTCACATTAACCGATTCGGATCGAACCCTAAGCGAGAAGATCCAATGAAAACTAAACAAAGCTCGAACAGAATTCAAGAAGTAGGGTTCAGTTTTCATGGCGGGAGATAACCTGATAGGTGTTGTCGAACTTGTCGTACATGAATCGGGTGATGATGCTCGTCTTCCCCACCGACTGATCGCCCAAGAACACCAGCTTGTACTTCGCGAGAGCGGAGACTGGAGCCATTGACGACGACGATGGTGAGGACTATTCCTCTTGATCGAATCGAGATCTCTGAGATCGATCGGGGAGAATCGGGAGACTCTCGTAGCTTCCCTTGCTCTTTTCGCGAGCTTTTGCCCTGAAACAAACGCGTCTCAGCGTCTGGCCCCTTGCTGATGCTGAGTCATCAATCCCGAGCTTTATGCACTGAATGGGGTCCGGAGTCGGATCTGAAATTTGCAGCACATACCCGAAAGGCGAACACATAGGACTCGTTTGTTTACTAAGAAGTTGGCTTAGAGGAACTTAGAGAAATAATTATTACTAGTATTCTGTCGTTATTGGTGAAATATTGATCAATTGATCAAAAAGAAGAAGACGGACGGAGAAAGAAGGAGAAAGAAAGAGAGAAGAGCTGAGAGAGGAAGAAGAATGAGAGTTAACGCTTCTCTCTCTCTCTCTCTCTCTCTCTCTCTCTCTCGCGGATGAAGACGGACGGACAGACAAAATTTCTATAAAGTCGCGTGAGAAAACCTACCTTTCGACAGTTTTGATTATTACTGCTAGTATACCGTTCAGTGATGAAAATTGACCAAGTGATATACCTAGTGGTGGAGGGAGAAGGAGAAAGAAGAAGGCGGAGGAGGGTAATAGGAGGAGGAGGAAGAGGAAGAAGATGATAGAGGGGGTGAAGATGAGAGGGGAGCGAGGAGGGCGATGAAGGCGAAGGGGTGCCAACGGTGAAGCTCGGTTGTGGCGCTCTATCTCCGAGCTGTGGAGAGGGAAAGAGGAAGAAGAAGGCAGAGAATGATGGTGGAAGAAAGAGGAGGAGGAGGGGGAAGAAGAAGACGGAGAGGAGAAGATAGGAGGGGAGAGAGGAGGGCGGCAGCGGAAAGGGCGTCTCTCAGGAGGGGAGAGAGGAGGGCGGCGGAGGAAGGGGCGCCCTCTCTCTATCTCTCTCTCTCTCTCACCCCAGGAGACGACTGTATGTCTCTCTCTCTCTCTCTCTCTCTCTCTCTCTCTCTCTCTCTCACCCCAGGAGACGACTGTATGTCTCTCTCTCTCTCTCTGTGTGAGAAGTCAAGACAGACGTATGGACAAAATTTGTATATGAGTCATGAAAGAAAACCTCCCTCCGGTCAGTTTTGATTAATAATATTATTATTTTGTTGTATCTACTACTTTCATAAGACAACCTTTTTCTTTGATAAATAAATATTATTTTGTTGTATTTAACCTGCATTGGAAGTTTCAGAGCATACTTACAAAGATCAGGCCAATTATAATACATATCGGCGATACCATATTGAGCTTTGATGTATTCGAATACGATACTAATTCTGTAATATCAGCTTATATTGGAGTCAACATTATCAATATGGTCTTTTGATGATACGATACTAAAAATAATTGATCAATACTTATAAAAATACTGAAATTTTAAACCATGATTCAAAATATAGAAAAGTGATGAACAAATGTCATATTTGATGATGAAGAAGCTAATCTCAAAGAGTGTATATAAAAAGTACCGAATAATACCTATTTAAAGTAACGTTGAACTTATCTAAAGAAAATTTGGAACAAATCTGAATCGCTCACAAGTTGGCCAGTACAATTTCTTCATTGCTTATTGCTCATTGCTCATCTGTCAAAGAGGTGTTGTTCTTTCTGCATTGAATTGAAAAGCGCATCATGCACAAGTTTAAAGAAAAGGGAAAGAAAAAGGCATAATGAAAATTTGAATTGCAGCATTGACCGTAGGGTGGTTGTTAGTGGTGATGGCGATAATGATGATCGCACTGGTGCTCGACCAGTGACGATGGCAGCTAACAGGGATCGCATCAGCGTGATGACAAATGGTAGTGAATTGCAATAGGCGGTGCCAGCGACAACATAGTGGTGGCAATGGCCACAACGCTGACACTAATAGTGTCGATATTTAGTAGCCAATATTGATCATTAGCAATGTGGTGGTAGCGTGATCTAGTGGTGGAGGGGGCAACAATGACAATGACAACGTTAACATAGTGGCGTAGTGGCAAACGCTGAAAGTGGTGAAATTGGCTTGGGTGGCAGCGGCATCGATAAGGATGAATAATGACAATGATTAGCAGGGGCAACAGTGGTAGTGATGATACAGTGGTAGCCTAATACCAATGGTGGTGACAACAATAACGACATACTAGCAATGGTGTGACGACAATGTCTATAGGGATGAATGTCACGTAAAAGAGATCTTTTGAAAAATTAGAATTTTTCCCACATCAATTTGCTAATATACGTACTTATTTATCACAAAGTAAATATATTTTCATAAAAAAAGGGAAAACAATCCAGACAGGATCCAACATATATTTGAATTCATAACTAAATACAAGATTTTTACTCTGGGGAACTTAGATTTCCAACTGGATTTTAGCATATCAAACCTTGAACGGATGATAACGGGTCAGATAGCAGTTAAAATCCACAAGATCCACGTGCAGATCCGTTATCAATTATACGATTCACTTCGGATCTAAAACCACTAAAAAACATTAAAATCCACCAACGAAACCAAAATCCATTACTTGTCGAGTCTGATTTTTGAGTTTAGATTTGGATTTTCATAAAAATATTAAGAATCGGAAGGGCTAACTTTTTTGCATGGAGTGAAGATTTGTATTTTTGGCAAATATTATAAATCTCAAGTAGGCTGTTTTTATAATTCCTTGTTTGTTTGGACAATCTTTAAAAAAGAACATCGATTGTAAGAACATATTTTGTTAATCCACGTGGCATTATTCAATTTCGCCACTTCTCCGGGCCCACTGACCGCCGCTCCTTCGCGGTGAAGAATGACCGGTCAGCATCGCAACATTACATCCAACCGTTCATTTCCCAAGCGGGCGGGTACCCGAAACAGACCGTTGGATCCGGTATGCCCGCATGCCATTCTTACATTTTTAGGCTTCTCTCTCTCTCGTAACGAAATCTCTCACTTCTTCTCCTCTAAAATCTCAGTCCCCTCCCTCGCTCGTTCATCTCACGATTGCTGGCGACGCGCTATTTCTTCGAATTAGGTATGGATTCGAGTTTTTGAACGCTTCTTTTGGGGTTCTTTATCGAATTAGTTAGGTTTTCTCTCAATTTGGAGGGTCGTAATTAGCGATTTGGGAGATTCACCGTGTTGTCGCTGTTTACATGCGAATTAGTTAGTTTTTTTTAGGGTTTTGATCTGTTTACAGAGGATTTCGGGACATATTGAGGTTGTTTTTTGATTGTTTTTTTTTTCCTACATCGATTGGGATATGAGAGTTATTTGGATCGTTAGATTCTGTTTTCATTCAGATCTCGCGGCGCGAAGTACATTTTTGATAAATTTTAGTTGTTCTCTCCTCTACTGCTTATTGCAGGTCGAAGGGCAGATTAGATCTCCGATTCACCTCTCTTTCAGATCGCAGAGGTAATTGTGTAATTTTTCCCCTTCTTATTGTGATAACTAAGAAGTTCTGAACCTTAGGCACATTTTACTCTGTCACCTGTAAACTTGCTTGTCTTATGTGAATGATGTTTGAATATTAGTTAGTGATCTATCATCTCTGTTGAGGATTAGGTCTTCTACATTAGCGGCATGTGGAACTTTGATTAGTTTAAAGGTGGTTGAAAGCATGTGTAACTTAATGATAACCTATATTTGAGTTGAAATGACCGAATTATGTAGATGGAATCACCTTCATTTTTTAGCCTGTTTAATATTTTGTTAGTATGTTTCTAGAAGTGCTTTTCGTGGATTGTTTGTTTGTCAATAATAAGTTTGGCTTGTATACAACTCATGGAAGTCGAGCACAAGCTAGAGGTATTTTTTTTTTTTTTTGTTGAAAGAATGTGAGAGGAGCAATTTGGAAGCGACAGAGAGAAGGGAGTAATTTGTAATTTTGAGGAGGATAGTTGAAGGCCTCTTTAGGTATTCGGATGAGAGAGAGCACACCATTATATGAAGGGTCAAATTAAATTAATATGGAGAAATTATTCAAAAGAAGAACTTTATTTCTTTATAATATACTTGCTACTACATGTGCAATCAAACCCAAGGCGGCTAATTTTTAAATATCTTACGTCTTATTTCTATCTTCAGCGTGATCTGGAGCTGATAGTTGGAAAGTCCAATTCTTAAGAAGGTTTTGTCTTGTATGGGCACATGACACAAGATTACAAAGTAGCATTATTTGCTTCTGAAGCATGATGCTTAGAAGCCCGGGGTGTGACTGAATTTGATATCAACTATTTAGCAAAGTATGAATTCTCATATCTAAACAATCATAACATGTCATATCTAGAACAAATATGGCCAAGTGCCATGTCTAGAACTTATGTAGCTTAGTTCTGGGTTAACTACTCAACCGTCTCTAAAGAGATTCAAACATTGGGTAAGCCACAGGAATGGCCCTTAAAAACTCTCGTTATGATCATCGGTTCATCCATGGAGACCGACTCATCAACCTTGACAGCCTTTTCCCACAAAGTGGGGTTTTCTGTTAACTGGAGCATTCCTGTTTGTGTTTCAGTAGCTTTCCTCCGCATAGTTGCTTTTGGATAGCTTGCCTCACCCCAATAGGCATTAAGGCATATATGGTGAACTTAAGTAACCTGACCCTCCTACTATCAAGGAATTGAAACATATATATTTAAAGCCAACTAAATAACTGAACATGCTCAGTGTTAGTTGGTCCATAAAATGAGCAAATTGGTTAGAGAGGAGAAATTTCTTGTACTTTAGTGATGTGGTCTATGCTGTCATTAATACATTTATCGATGTAAGTTGTCCAGTGAGAGCCTAATTATTTATCAGAATCTACACTTAGCTAATGGCCTCGCATTCTCATTGGATGTTACTTTGCCTGTTATTGGAACCTGATAAGTCATTTCACCCTCATGCATCAATTGCAAATTTGCATGTTAAGTATCTGATATATTTCGTTGAATCTTTCTTGTGAGGTGTTTTGTTGTCCATATTTTTGTTCAGCCATTGGGTAATGAAAATGGATATCACTTTTAGTTTTTCACATTACATTTTCTTGCTGTGACAGGTTTTCTGACAACAGTGATCTTGAGTTCTGCACTTGATTTGACAAGATGGTCTCGCTTGAGATGAATGACCGAAAAAGTAAGATTATAGTTTGCTTATTTGTGTCCCAAATATAGTCTATTGTCACATTTTATAGGCAGTCTTGACATGTTGTGATTATAGGCATTTATTTTTTTCCTCGTACTCTTAGCATCATTTTATTTGCATTTTGATATGAATAAATCTGCCTTATTGATTAAGAAATTACATGGTTCCAACAGTTTTCTTGAACTATTTTCTTTCTAAGTGATATATACTGTTGTGCCCTTTTCTGATTGAGGGATCTTGACTTCCGTCCAATTGTTTCCTCTAAATTCCTCCAAAAAGCTTATGCTCTCTGCTTCATCAATATATGCCTTACTCTTCCTTATAAAGAGAAATTCAGGGAGACAATAAATTACATGTGGAATGGTAAGAAATTACTTTAATTTTTAGCAGCATTGACATCTGATCTGTTACTAGTGCAATCCCCGGCGCTCCAATAGCTGTCTATTCCTTATAGTTGAAAGAGTGCTGTTCAGTTGGTGTAGTTTTTTTATTGTATGCTTTCTTTTTTTTTAGTGATAGATGAGGGCAAGGTTTATATTAAGTATTTGATTTTGTTTTAATATTTTCTCATACTGATAGACTTCCATCTTTACTATGTAGAAATGCTCATCTTGTCAAGAAGTATGTTGATGAACAAATTGTTCAAGCTTGTTTCTAATTTGTTTAGGTCCTTACACTAATTTCTATTTATTTATTTTTAATGAAATATCAGAAAATCACCTCAGCAATTTGTAGGTTATAGATGTGCTCGGTTACCCTTTCCATTATGTATGATTGCCTGGATGGTAGATGTATGGTGGCAAAAACAAACTTATGTTGGTAGATAGTAAAATAACCAGTTAAAGCAGAAATTGCATGGCTCATTACAAAAGTCAAACAAAGCAAAAAGCGATTATGCTTCTGTGGATTAAGTAGATTTGCAAAGGAATGATCTGTGAACATATGTAGAAACAAAGTTATTCAAGTGAAATTCTCCTAAAATTAGAGGTAGCATATACACACACACACATATACACACATACATATATATACATATATGTGTGTGTGTGTGCGTGTGCGTGTGCACGTGTGTGTACATACATACATACATATATATATATCTACATACATACATATATATATATATATATATATATATATATATATGTACACACACACAGAGAGAGAGAGAGAGAGAGAGAGAGAGAGAGACTTGTGTCCTTCCAAAAGGATTTGAGCCCGGATCCTTCCCACTCAAATATAACCCTCCGACACTTGGAATACAAGATCCACTCCGTTGAAGTTGATCTATATTATGTCAAATATTTATAAACTAAAAATCAAGTATTTTGAAAACTTTTTGTCCATCCATCAAGTAAGGAAAAACGGACGGCCTAAATAGTGAGTTGGTTAGTTTAACGGTGTAGAACATTTGAAACCTAACAAAAATTGGTTTGTAGGGGTTTTTAAATGTGTAGATCATAATGAAATGGCCGGATCGAGGATTTGTATGTCAAAAGACATAGATTTAACTAACTCACTAATTTTTGTCGTTCATTTTGCGTCGCTCGATGGATGGGCAAAAAATATTCAAAACATTGGGATTTTTGGTTTATAGATATTTGAAATAATATAGATCAACTTCAACGGAGTGGATCTTGTATTCGAATGTCGAAGGGTTGAATTTGAGTGAGAAGGATCCGGGCTCAAATTTTTTTGGAAGGACACAAGTCTATCTCTCTCTCTCTCTCTCTCTATATATATATATATATATATATATATATATATATATATATATATATATATGAAAAATCTTGTAGTGATAAACTTTCTCAAAGCTTCGTGAGAAAATCATATAGGAGTGATTCCGTAGATGATCCGAACCGTTCATCTTGATTTCATACTCTAATTAGGGTATCAATAAAAAATCACGCGATTCCAAGCTTTTTTACTCATGCATTAAATGACATCTTTATTGTACAGTGAATATAATGTATGTTTTGTAACGACTTGTTGCATGAATAAAAAGGCTCGGAATCGCGTGAGTAACCAAAATAAAGTATGTACATCAAGAGATGAACGGTTCAGATCATTCCACATGATCGCTTCTATCTGATTTTCTCACGGCCTTCGTGTGAGAAATTTTCTCACATGAAGACCTCTCTCTCTATATATATATGTGTGTGTGTGCATGTATGTATATATCGAGTCCCCAAGGTGGCCTAGTGGCAAGTCATTGGGTTTGCTCCCCAAGTGGCTTGGGCTCAAGGCCCTTGGTGGACATATTTCACCCTCGGGCTTTGGCTCGTTATTTACCCTGTTCTGTGGTGGAAAACTCCCAGGGTGGGGGCTACGGGACCCGTGAGATTAGTCGGGGGTCACATTCGTTCGCGTTATGGGCTCCGGATACCCTGACATTTAAAAAAATATATATTAGAATCGAATCGACTGATATTTGAAACCATGATCAAGAGTATATAGGCAGACCCTTGCTCAACCTTAATGGCCACATTAGCCGTATGGAGTTCCATTATGTAGCATTCCAGTAAAAGACAGAACTAGGAAAGCATCATGCTTCTGCTTAAAGCTGAAGACATTAACCCAATTACTTAAATTGGTAGGCAGCTTGTCTGTCCTTTTGGACCTGCAAACTTTTAGAACCTTCTAAGCAAAACAAGGTACTTTTCTAGAACTACATAAAAAACATAAAAAGTTACATCAGCTTAATTAGATGTTGATCGAGGCATCTACTCTTTTAGATGACTAGGTCCAATGGTGACCATCAAATATGCTTTGTTAGGAGAAGTGACAAGACTGTAGTCGATTTAAGGAGGACTAGAGTAGACCTAACAAACATGGACTTAGGCAATCAAAAAGTATATGATGGTTCCTGTTAATTTGACAGGGTATATGATCCCTAACTTAGTTGAATGGAGAAAAAGGATTCGTGTAGCGCCACTATAGATTTGAGATAAAGGCTTTGTTGTTGTTGTTGTCGTTATTGTTGATTGTTGTAGTGTGATACAGTTTGTATCTTGCTATGAAGTCAAAGATTGGACTGATCTCAGTTTTATAGTTAATGTTGATTTGGTCTTATGAGCGGTATCTCTGCTGTTATTATGCATGTGTTAGAATCTATTATCTTTGGATAAAGGTTTCCATATGCTTTATTACAGTTGGCGATGGTATAATATTTACAAGATGATCTCAACGGTTATTAATAGTAAATGCTATTCTGTGAATGTTCTGGAATATGGGATCTTAGATTTCTTCAAGGACTTTGAGGAATATTAAGATAGCTTCTTCAAAAGTTGATCTCAAACTTACATATCTAACCATGGAATATGAAGTGGAAACTGAGCCAAACCTTCTTCCTGTTGTAATTCTTCCAGTAATAAATTCTGCTTAAGTAGATATCCATTACGTCATTAGACTCGTTACTGCGCTAACTGTGAGCCTAAGAAATAATCAATCAAGTCTAAATACTCTTGCATATATTACCAAGTGGTGGGGCTAATGAAGAAGCTATATGCAGAAATTAGTTCATCCCTTAAACGAAACAAACAGCTTTGATTTAGCTGTTTATGCGCCTGATTTGAGCATCATGAGGTGCTCACGCAGTGGCAGATATGCTTTCATGAAAATCATATCATTTTTTTTACCTCATGATCCCAATAAATTCTTTTCACAATTATTTATCATACCCACTACATAATCTATATTCACATCTTACATTAGAGGCTTCAGATATCTCCTTAGACATTTTCTTTACATTATCACTCCTTGCCTGACTCATTCCAGAAGATTTTTAAAGATTGGAGCATTTTGGATGGCTCCTCCTAAATTTGGTTGCTGCCATGGTTAATACTCCTATATTAAAATGGACTTCTGATGACTACACAGTATGAGATGATGTGTGGACAGATACGGGTCTGACATATTAAAAAAAGGATTTTGAAAGATTGCTGTTGAAAGAAGTGTCAAACCTTTTTGTTTGTAGTTTGTTGAACTTCACGAGTAAGGTGTACGTATCTTGAGCTCTTAAATCGTTATCACCTGTGGGAATGAAAAACAGGCCTTCCATGCAATACCAAAGGGGGGTAGGCTTGGGTTGTTCTGGAAAGACTATCCAAATGCTTCAAGAGAGGTGCCAAATTGATGTTTCCTAGTACGCCAAACTGCATGTAAGGCATGTGGCTGACCTAGTTAGAGATATGTTCCATAAGCATCAGAGATGCATTCTGCCAGATGTGTTTGTAGCTTCCAAACTTGCTCCTCAGGAGTACAATGTGATTTGGCAATATGTGGTGTACTAGGAACTGGAGATGTATTTAACCGGGAAAAACCTTGGGGTTAATGTCTGTTATGATTCCGCCGTTCTCGTCTATTAGATTCATTGGGTTTTAGGTCTTTGGTGATATTCCTAGTGATTGCTGATCTCAACAGGGATGTGTTGGAATTTGAGACTTGTGAGCTGCGTCATTTTCTTACATTGCATTGTGTTCATCCTTTATCTTTTAAGATGAACCTTAATGAGAGTTTACATGGTTAATGTCTGTTATGATTCTGCCGTTCTCTCCTATTAGATTCATTGGGTTTTAGGTCTTTGGTGATATTCCTAGTGATTGCTGATCTCAACAGGGATGTGTTGGAATTTGAGACTTGTGAGCTGCGTCATTTTCTTACGTTGCATTGTGTTCATTTTTATCTTTTAAGATGAATCTTAATGAGAGTTTACATGGGTTTGATCTATGTATCTAGGCGATGTGCTCCTCGTTGCCAGTAGTCTTTACTTACATTGTCTTACATGTACTGGGGACTTCTTAATTTATAAAATTTCACTAGTATTTGACATGTGCAGAATTCCAAAGAACTGAAAGTGGTTAAACCATGTGTGAACCCTACTACTATTGTTATTTTTGTACTTAATGCAAAGGTCAGCTGTGAGAGCCAAACACCAGGCCTTTCACATTAGATATGTGGAGATATAGTTTTAAAACTATTTAATATAGAGATATAGTTGAAAACAATTATTTTTAAAAATCTTTTTCTCTCATATCACCGGCCACATGAGAAAAGGCTGGATTCACTCAAGCTCAGCACGTGCAATGTAGGCTTGGAATCGTACATGTGTTGTATGCATGTTAGTTTTGCAAATTTTAGGAGGGTTTAAAAGTAGAAATAGTACATATATGTCATTTTTGTTTTCTTTGCATTAGAAGCATCTCCATTTCTATAGCATATTTTTTTGGAAGGCTTGCACACTATCAAGTATTCGGAAGACACTTGAGATTGCTTTGACAATTATTTACATGAAAATAAACACTAAGGTAGACATATTCACAAAAAATACAGTTTTTAAGTGTGGAAACTAAAATTTACATAGGGGGTAAATCCAAAAGAAATTATATAAGGTACATTGGTGATAACTTGACATTTTTCATAAAAAATTATAATTAGGGCACTTTTAAATCTATTAATGCTCATTCATGCAAGATATGTGTGTAAACTTCCGATCAATTCTCTGACGTGCAGCATGCAATGCATTTATTGACCTAGGGGCCCAGATTGGGAATATTAGTCATGGCGGTCTTCAATTTCTTTCTAGTTATACAGTAGAGATGATAAAAATCTACTTGCATAGTATGTCTCTTTTAGCAAGGTTCTCTTATCTAATGCTTTGTTTTTAACAATCTCTTGGGTGCATACATACAGACATGTACATACTGTAATGTTGATCTTGATCATGTCGTTATACTACATACAGGCATATATATGTCGTTATACTACATACATACACACGTACATATATATGTACATATTGTGACTTTGACTTTGATCATGTTGTTATTACTACAAAGTGTTGTTTGCTTGACCCTGTATGCTGTGTGACTCGAGTCATCTATAATTCTGCAAACGAGGATTTATGTTCCTGTTGTTATCTATAATTCCACAAATGAGGGTCTATGCTCTTATTTTCTTTTTTCCTTGGTGAAAAGTTTTGGTAGTTTCTTTCTATATGATTTATTTTGTCAGTAATGAGCTACTCATGTTCATTTTGATTCCTTCATTATGAAACAGAGATCGGGTTAGGACTGACAGGGTTTGGGGTATTTTTCTCATTCCTGGGAATTGTATTCTTTTTTGACAAGGGACTCTTAGCCATGGGGAATGTAAGTGTTTGGGTTCCACTTTTCGTGCTGTCTGATTTTCTTGTTCCATATTTTTGGGGGAAAAGTAATACATCAGTTGCCTGCTGACCCTTGTGGTTTCTCAGATCCTCTTCCTTTCAGGCGTGATGTTAACCATTGGCCTGAAATCTACCATGCAGTTCTTTACTAAACCGAAGAACTACAAGGTACATGTCTATCACCATCATGATTAAGCCTGTTGGTTCCCTGTTATCCCCCTCTCAAATTGAACAGCTTATTCTTTTGACAGGGTACGGTCTCTTTTGGAGCTGGTTTTCTTTTTGTTCTCATGGGATGGCCCATCATCGGCATGATCTTGGAGGCTTATGGTTTCGTTGTTCTCTTCAGGTTTGTTAACACCTTTCCTTCTATTTAATGATGACTGGTATTTGATGAGTGGTTTAACAACAGTTCAGGCAAGCACACAGATTTTGGCTTTGTTAATCTTGGGCGGTGGATAGAATTCTCTCTGACTTATTTGCCCCACTGCCCCTTTTGTCATGTTGTTTAAATATTTTCCGTGATGACCGACTGCCAGCTTGTTTTTTTGGCAGTGGCTTCTGGCCTACTCTGGCTGTTTTCTTGCAGAGGCTTCCTGTTCTCGGTTGGTTATTCCAACAGCCTTTTGTGACATCGGTAAGCAAGCAAGCTAGCATGCCTCATTGTCTTGTTGAAAAATTTCATCCTAAAACTTGTCTTATTTTGACATGTTTCCGGTATCCATATGCAGTTCTTCGATCGCTACAGAGGAAAAAGAGTACCAGTGTAGAAACTCCCAGTCAATGCAGATTGAGTGTCAAACTGCAGAAACATGCTCTCTCCCCGCTAAAAAAAAAGGTAACGAAAAAGAAAAGAAAAGAAAAGAAAAGAAAAAAGATCTCTGTAACATAGCAGCAGCCAAATTTGGCCCTTTAGTTAGTTTTCCATTCTTTACACATGTTTGACCTTTTGCTTTGTGTTTGTTTCTCCGTGTTTGCTGGTGATATTGACGGCATTTCCAGCTTATTCTTTGTAAGATAACCTACCTTCTCTCTTGGTTTCTAGTGAGGATAGAACACTGTCTCATAAATCAAAGTAACTTTGCAATTCATTCTGTTAAATAGGTATCTCTAATTGATCTATCCTCTGTCACTGCCTGTTTTTGTATGCAACCTTTTTATTTTTTCCATCTGGTTGTGAACTCTGGTGAGATGAGGAAATATATTTATTTCTATGGCCTTTTTTATGTTTGCCATCATTTGTTTAAATGGCAGCTTTTGTATTTGTATGATGTATTTTCAAGGATCTTACAACAATGTGATATAGAGAGTATGAAATGGTTGACAAATATTCATAACTATTTATTTAGTGAAACCTCATGGTGTATTCGTTGTTGAAGGTTAATTCAGGCAGCGAGACAGACATCAGCAAACATCCTCTCCCTTGTGAAAACTAAGCGAGCCGACAACAGCGGAGATCTTCAAGGTCTTTTTTTGGTGGCCATTTGAAGGAAACTATAGGGCAAGCCAGAAAAGCATGGAAGGTAGACTGTCTCTCTCTTATTTTCGACGAACAGTGCTTTAATTCCTATTAGTTGATAAGAAGTTCTAGTTTCACCAGTGTTTCGTTAGTGTTCTGGCTCCACCAATTCCAAAAGTTTGAGATGAAGGCAAACATAAAAAAGGCATCCATGCTCGGTAATATGTGTTCTTCACTCCTTGTAACACCCTTAATCAAGCATAACTAGGTCACTTGATCAGAACGGAAGTCCCCATAAACACCTTCCCAATAAGAACAAAAGTCCAACATGGGCTCACACTTCTCTTTATGAGAGAAGCATCAATGCATGCCAAAACTAGGAAACATTTTTTTTTTTTAAAGATAAAAGCGTGAGCCAAAAACTCCCTGACGTTTCATTAATAAAAAATTAACAAAATATTTTCAAGTAAGAAGGGTACAAACATGTAATACTACACAAATTGATCTTTCAAAAAGTATAAAGGAAAAAAAAAAGGAAAAAAAAAAAAAAGGGCCATTGAAACACCATCGGAGCTCCACACGCATCGCGATAACTGCATGTCTAATCCGTTAGTCCCATCACTAGATCCTCCTCCCGTTGGACATGGCATTTTCTCACCACCGCAGTTGCGGTCCAATCCCTTTCAGTCAGATTAGCGAGATCCGAACTCCCACTTCCGCCGACGCGGTCTAACTAACCCCTTTCCGTCGAATAGCCGTCATGCTTTTACCCCCTTTCATACAAGGTCGGATCTCCCACTACCACCGATCCCCTTTAGGCCTGCTCGGCGAGTTCCGATCTCTCACTACCTCGTCGAGGTCAACCCCTTTTAGCCAGATCAGCGAAGTCCGAATCGCATCCATGGACATATCCCGCGCTACCTGACACGGGATGCGGGGAAGCGAACTATGCCCGTTAGATATCGTTCTAGCGCCAACGAACTCTGAAAAGATCTTGAGGTAGGAAAGTACTCAAATCTACGAGCACGACACTCGAATCCATGAGCAATTTACTCGAATCCATAAGCAAGAGATAACAACTCGAATTCACGAGCAATTGGAGAGATAAACTCAATTTTATTAATCAAAAGCTGGATACAGACTCAAAATACACGGGCCTTTTTATAGGCTTACAAAAGAGTCCTAATGTAACTATGAAATCTAAATTCAAAAATAAAGAAAGATAAAATCAATCGGAGTCCAATTTGGACTCAAAAACAAAATCCCAAATGAACTTAGAATTGGGCTGAAACACGTCTAGTGGTCGACTGGGCGGTCGATCGCTGGGTTTTTTCTGCAATGTCGGTTGACCGGACGGTTGACTGGCTAAGAGATTGAACTCTCTGGTCTTGGTTTGTCTTTTGTCCGGTCGAACGGGTGGTAACGGGCGACTGGCTCCTTCTTTTGTTCTTTGCTCTGTCATCAGTCGGTCGACCGAGCAGTCGACGACATCTTCAGCTGAATATCTCGATTGGCTGGGTGGTCGACCGAGACTCTTTGTTTGGTCCGCTGTTGAGCCTTGCTTTGTTGATCTACCTTCCTACATCACTACCGTTGTTGCGGTCCAATCTCCACTACTATTGTTGTGCATGGCCGTCCTCCTCCTCCTCGCCGCTGGAAGAGCAACGCCGCCGATCAACATCCATCGGCGGTCAGCTTCATCGCCACAACCCATCAACACCAGCATCAGACTTGCCACCACCGCCACATCGTCATCATCCAGTGGCTGCCTCGATCGGATCTGGCAGAGATCTGGTCGCCGCGGGCACATTGTCATCCAACAACTAGCGTCATCGTCATTGCTAGATGTGGCCGCCAGCCTTGTCGCCACGACCGATCCCCTTTTAGCTCTACTACGATGACGGGGCCAACCATCTTGAGCTCCGATGATGACAACCTTTTGCGGGAGGCCTTCACGCTCGACAGCGGCTGGCCCAGCATTCGGCAGCGGCTGGCTCAGCGTCGTCTGTCCTTCTTCGATGTCTTCGAGCACGCGATGTAGACCAAGAACACCATGCCGAACGCTGGGCCAGCCGCTTCTGACTATGGCCTCCTCCTGGTCGGATTTGGCAGGTTAAGGCCGGATTCAGCCTCCTCTTGACCAGATCCGGTCCCCCTTGCCAGATCTGGAGTGTCAAGGCCGGATTCGCCCCCCTGGCCGAATCTGACGGTTCAAGGCCGGATCAACTACAAACGTGAAAAGAAAAGAAGAAGGAAAGAAAAAAAAAAAAGAAAAGAAAAAGGAAAGAGGAGGAGCCTTCTCCTCCCTAGGGACGGCTCTGCTTGGTGGTTTTCTTGTGATAGCGGATGAGCGAGAGAGGAGAAGGCAATGAGCAATTAACTTTGTATATCTAAAAGCACGGTCGTGATGGTGGATAAAGAGCAACAAATTATGGATTGCCCCTCTTCATGGGATTCTCCATTCTCCTCTCATTTCATGCATGTACCCATGAGTTGTTCTCCATCACATCTACTACTCATAAATTTTCCTTCTCAAATTCATCAAAAGTTGTGACTGTTTTTCGTACTGCCTGTTTTGGGGGAAAAAGCCGTTTCAATCAATTTTTTCCCTACATTTGGACGAAGATTGATAGGTTCATTTTCCTTGGTGTGAGTGTGACCCATCCTTTCTACAAAAACTTTTGCCCATTTCTTGTGTTCACCTTACAAGAAAAAGGCACTCATTCATTTGAGTCGATGATTCATAGATTAACCTGATAATTACAGAGAAGAAAAAAGGGTTCATTTTGTTCTGATTTGATTCCAAACTAATTTGTAGAAATCTTAAGATCTCATAGTTTAATCCTATTTCTACTCTGTAAATTTCCCACAATATGACCATGTTTAGTCGTTAAACTACTATATGTGTTCGTGGGTGGTCCACTTCTTAATCACAACCTCCTGTTTTAGTTAGATTACTTAAAAGCATGGAGTCCAAACTTAAAAAGATTATGACAGTAAACTACAATCTGTACGCTTGTCTTTGGTCCCAGACAGTGACAAGCATCAATAACAAACAACATTATTGTTTTCTTTCACCCATCATAACAAATGAAATTAGTACAAATTGTTACAAGCCAGTGTAATCATAACAAATATAGTTTATTCCAAGAATAAAACATTAAGAGCAACACTAGAGAAGAGCAAGTAGTACATTTCAATGGCCAACAAGCTCTTGCAGCATAGTAATGATACTGAGAGCGATAACGGCATGACCGGAAAACTCATCGTTATCCGCCGTCATCGGAGACTCGATCCCCTCCTCGTCGAACCCGTCCTCGCACGTGGCCGGGGCGTCGACGACGGAGCTCAGCAGCGTGTTGGCGTCGTCGTACCGCCGGGCACGGATCGCCCGGGCTGAGTCCCTTAGGGACTGGGCCGAGTCAGAGTAGAGCTCAAGGCAAGTTTGTAGGCAAGACTTCATGGCCGGAGACTTGGGCTTGTGGTGCCTGAGGACTCTCTTCGCTTTGGCCCGGATGCTTGTTGCATTGGCCAAGGCTAGCTTTGTTGCAATCACACCTAGCCCCTTGAGGTTAGAGTGGTGGCTCTTTGGGACCGAGTCAAAGGATTTGATGCACAGGGTGTAGTTCACGTTGGGGTCCGTCGCCTCGATTTTCTCGCACGTGGGGATGACGATGTCGCGGTGGCCGGTGGCGGCCGGAGGAGTTTGGAGGAGGAGGAGGAGGAGGAGGAGGAGGAGAGGGATGTATGGCTTCATGTCCCTAAGTTTTGTAGGCTGTCTGTGAACTATGTTAGTTTGAGGGAAATTTTGGAGCAGGGAAGAGATGATGAGGGGCATGGGAATGCGATGGGGGTATAAATAAGTCAAGGGAAGTCTTGTGTGTGTGTGTGTGTGTGTGTGTGTTGTGGTGGTCCTGGTTGGGGTGGGGTGGGGGGGGGGGGGGGGGGGGTGGTGGGAAGGAAAGAAACGGTTTTTGTTTGCTTCTGGATGTTTAATGTATGTAGACACACTTCTGTCGTTCGGGAATTCGGGAAGAATTCTCAAATCATTTCCACTCAAATATAACCAATACAAGATCCACTCCGTTAGAGTTACTCTACATTATTTCAAGTAAATAAAAATAAAAAAGTATATATTTTGAATACTTTTTATCTATCCATCAAGTAGGTGTAAATGAACGATCGAAATAGTGAGCTGGTTAGTTTAATGGTGTAGAATATTTGAAATCTAAAAAAATTAATATGTGAGTTTTTAAGTGTTTAGATCATGATTAAATGGTCGGATCGAGAATTTGTATGTCTAAGATGTAGATTTAATGAATATGCTATTTTTGACCGTCTATTTTGCGCCTGCTTGATGGATGAGCAAAAGTCTTCAAAATACATGATTTTTAATTTTTAGTTTCTTGTATTCAGATGTCGTGGATTGTATTTGAGTAGAAAAGATTTGGACATGAATCCTTGCGGAATGACACAAGTCTATATATGTGTGTGCACGTTCGAACCGATGACTCGTGGGGAGCTTGTGTTTTAACCAATTTAGGCCAACCGATTGAACCAACCATGGAGAACGAGAAATAAAAATATGAAACTATCTTGTTATTATTCCAACTTCTATTTTTATAACAAAGATAGTGTAGTCTTAAACTTGACACCTCTTACAAATTCATTTAATTAGTGAAATGGATAAGAGAAACCAGTCTTTCCTCGTGGTAAAAAGATAGAAATGAGTTATGCAAAATTTCATATTGAAATTCAGATTACGACTTCCATTCAAAACTACAATAACAGTCAGTGGTAAACGTAGAATATATTTTCAATATGGATGTAAATATAAAAAAAAACATTCAACGTAGGTGTAAATGTAATATGACAATAGAGAAGAAAATAAAACATAATTCTGCACCCATCAAGATTCAAACTAGTGACCTCCGAAAACTTAGATTTATAGATTTACAGTTGAATTAAAGCTTAAAAATAATTTTATACTAGTGAAAATAATCTAAACAGAAGAAATTATATAAAAAAAAATTAAACTGTTTATACTATTTCATTATTTTGTAAATTCCAATGTGAGCAGCTTCCCACACTAAACTATATGCGGGTTCTCTTCTGATAAAAGTCTTCTTGATTATCTTTTTTTTTGGACTGGTGTTTGTTGGAAAAGATGCCATTTGTATAAAAGGTGTTAACTATTTTAAAGGCGTGAATAACCACAATGGTATAAATAGATAAATAAATAAATAAAAAATGCTATGCTGAGAAGAACTAGGTCATGATAACTACATTAATTAACAATTTGTTTCATAATGTGTTTCAGGTGATACAAAGAAAAATTATAAAAAAAAAAAGAGGAAAGAGGCCAAAGAGCTAGAAGCAAATCCTTTTCCTTAATGTGTATATTTGATTTGTCTTTTTACATGCTGAACTGAGAAAAATAGTAATAATAAATAAAGAGATCTTGTTTTCTGTGTGAAATGATCGATCACTGATATTGCATATTTATTATCACATTCTCATATTTATTTTATAATAAACTCTGTTTTTTAATCTTATTGTTATCTAAATAATGTGCATGTCTTTACTAATGGAGATGGGAAAAAAAAAAAAAACGAGCCTAAAAACCCACTTAAATTCTTATTAAATGAGTTTAAATCAAAAATCTAAGATTGTGACAAATGATTTAAGGGGATAAGTATAGATCAGAACAAATGAGAGAAGATAACACCAAATAAAAACCGATTAAATTCAGATTTTTATAGATCCATTTGGTTAGCTAAAGAATTAATGAAGATAACATCAAATTAACATCCCAAACTGAAATTTTATTTGGAGATAAAAGCGTATCGAAGATCAAAAGACCACGACTTCTCAAATCTGACCCAATGGCTAGATCATGGCCGCGGAAATGCAGGCAAAGCCGTGTTTTCGTGGCTGGATAGATTCAGTTGGGGGAGCGTTTGCTCTCCATATCTTCGTAAGCTCTTCTCACTCCATCTCTCTTATAATACTGTACTTTTCAGAGGCAAATGGGCACCACTCCAGCAGAGAGCTAGAGTTAGGATTTTTCTTTAATTTTAACTTAGGCTTTTATTTTTCTTTCTTATGTAATTTTCTATTTTTTGTAAGCCTAGATTAGAGAAAGATTCATGTTAAAAGAGAGAGAGAGAGAGAGTTGTATTAAAAGTAACATCATTATAACCTTCTTTCCTTTCTTTTATCCTTTCTCGATTTTAAACAAAAGTTTACTTTTCTTCTTATTTTTCTTTACTTTCTTTTGAGGTGGATTGTAATCCAAGTGAATCCTATACCCTCGAATTTGCCTTGCCCTTACAAGTGCCACTGATTGCTTATGGTGATGGATACTATTTCAAAGCCTGTAATAGTTTAATATTCTTTTTCTACTTATACTTTCTTTTGTTAGACTGATTTGGAATAGAAAAAATCCTATATGCCATGCTGTGATCACCTTCAAGCCAAGGTAAGTTACTGCAATAGATCTAAGGTAAAGTAAGAGCCGAAGAGGTAAGTAAGTTTTCTTAGTTTTCTTTCTTTCTTAGTTTAGAATCATTCTAAAAACCAACACTTCTTCCTTCTTCCTTCTTTTTCTTTTTAACTTAGTTTAGATAAACTTTCAAATACCAACAACATCACCTTCTTTTCTTCTAACTCTTAACATTCTTTATTTTTTAAAACAAGGAAGAAACTATTTAATTGGAGTTAGTAACTTGGAAAGAACTTATTTAAAGATTTCATCGCAGTCCCTCCGTGTGGATCACGACCCGCATAGCCACTCGCTATAGCGGTAATATTGAGCAACCTAGCATTTTCTATATCTCATTCTAAGCTACATTTTTTGTGCATGTTCAACCTCGATCAAATTTTGGCGCTGTTGCCGAGGAGGAACGGTAAGTTTTCTTTTTAGTTTACTAGTGGTTAACTATTTCTTCTCTATTTTTGTGTATATGGGTTTATCTGAAGAAACTAATTACTGAAGAGGACATATAAGTGGCTCTGGGACTCTGCTCTAGAAAGTAGATCCCAGAAGTCCTCAGCATTGCCGCGCAAACGCGGCAAAAGCCGCATTTCTGCGGCAATTTGAGTGAACTACTCTCTTCTTTTTGCAGAGTGATTGAATCTCAAAGTTTAGATTTCTGCTGTGTTTAGTTTTCCTATTTAACCTACTGTGCATACTGTATTAAATCAACAGTAACCCGTGATTGTTAAATGCTAAAAAACGTTTAGTCTTTGCATTTTAGGGCATTTGTCTATTTCGTTACATTTTTACTGTTGAAGAGTACTGGAGAAAAAGTATATCTGCATAGCATGTAACTTAGGAAACACATTTGGGTGATATATATGCTTAAGTATATTTATTTTGCTATATATTTGCATACGGGCACTAAAACGATTAAGGGCATAACCTTAAACAAGATAAGGTGGGAAGTCATTATCCTTCCTTAACCCGAAAATCATCTCCTCACTCACTAACCCAATATTAACTTAAAACTGAGTAGACGTTAGCCCTAGTGATATTTCAGACTCATTAGGAGATTGATCTAAGAAAGAAGTTATTAGAGTTTGACTCTAATCAAATCAGTGTCAAAGGTTGGGGATTGAGAGGCGAAATATCGAAGAATAGTTGTTTGACATAATTAGGTCTATTGCTCAAGCACGGATACCTCCCACTGATCTTGTCCCTACCCGATCGATTAACTTGTGGTTAGATTGTTGCAATATACCTCCTGTAGACAGTCTAAGCAATTAAGAGTCGTCTACGTTTAAGGTCTACTCTAACTTAGGCTAGATTTTTCTTTATTTTTTTCTTATTTGTTTGTTTGTTTTTGACATTTTTTTTTGTGTGAAATGGATCATAACAATAATTTTTTCTATGATAATAGTGATCCATAATTCATCCCGACCTCTTTTGACTCGGATATCACCAACTCGACATTTTATAATTTTAACCAACCAAATATACTGGATTGATTTTATTCGAATCAACATATACCCCAGTCCCAGTATTATGAACAAAACTGAAACAATTAAATTCACTTTTCATCGAGTCAGTAGGGATACAACTCCCTCGAGTTATATGGTCAACCACCTGACCAACATTCAGCTTTATATACCTTCTTATCCAGAACAACTAATAGAGAAAAAAATCCTTTTTTTATAAGATTCTAGAAGTCTTGCGTGAGTCTGAGTGACGTGCTCAAAACATGCAAGACTCACAATCCCCTCCAAATTCTCAAATCCAAGATTCTTATTCCATTTTCAAGTCTCACCACAACAAGAAAAAGAACCGATTAACTTGAAAGATAGGATAGAAGCCTTGATTTAGTGCCAAAATGATTTTACCCAATCTATCAATAGGTTAGAAGCACAAAAAGATCATTTGGTTAACACAATTAATGATAGGAATAAGGAAACTCTCCATATCTAATTTTTGACCATTCCCAATCCCCCTAACCATAATGATAGGAATCACGAATCATGGTATCTTGGAGACTTTAACCAAGATTCAATTTCACCACAATATATTGAACTTGACCGATTTAAAACTATTGACAAGTTGACAAGTTTTCACTTTAAAAAAATTGAACTTGAAAGTGAATATGACCCCGATCCCCAACTTTGTGATTCAGTTCCAATTTTTGAATCTATGTTGACTTCGGTATCCTTACCTGATTTGGATCTAATTCCCGAACCAACATTGATTCCTGTACCCTTTGAGCTTGAAATTGAACCACCGATTTTGGATAATTGATCGTACACGTACATTGCATATTTAATATTACATGTGTCACATTTTTTCATTTACTTTATAATAAAACTTTTTTATTTGATGTATTTTCATGTTTAGTGGAGTGCATGGTTATTAAGAAAGAAAAGAGAGAGATTGAAAAATTTATCCAATTAAATCTAAAAATTCAAAAGAGAGAGAATCTATTCAAATTCAAAGGTTCTAGAAGCCATCTTATCTGAAAATTGGATATATCAGATAAGATAATATCATCAAAATTCAAAGAAAAAACCGATTTTTTGAAGACCGTATCGGTTTCGCTAAGGATAAAGAGATAGATCATCAAATTTAGAGCAAATATTCAAAATCTAAGAAGATAAAAGGATAGAGAATGAATCAACGGACGACCTGTTCCCAGATCTTGGTCTACGCTCAAGATACTGCCGCAGAAGCGCAACAAAAGTCACATTTTCACGGCCTTTTGTTTGAATCTGGAGGAGCGTCAGATCTCCCTATCTTTGTACGACTCTCCTCTACCTTTTTCTCCTATAAATACCTACATACCCCGAGGCAGAAGAGGACCACGCTGCAGAGAGAGATTCTAGGCTAGTTTCTGCTTTAGTTTAGTTTTAACTTTTTTAATGTAATTTTGTGCTTTCTTTATAACTTAGGTTAGAGAGAGTTGCATGAGAGAAAGAGAGAAGAGTTATATGTAGAATGACACTAAATGTATCCTTCTTCAAGAGAGTTGTATTGAAGTGATAACTAATATAATTTTCAACCTTCTTCATTGTGCTCGATCAGAGTTATATGTAGAATGACACTAGATGTAATCCTTTTTCAAGAGAGAGTTGTATTGAAGTGATCACCAAAATAATTTTCAACCTTCTTCATTGTGCTCGATCTAGCCGAAACTCTATTTTCATGTATTCTTTCTACTACTTCGCTTTACTTCACTCTAAGGTAAGTCTTTACAACGATTCAACAACAGAGGAAAGTACTCTTTTGTTTGGTTTCTTTTCCATTTCATTAGTTCAGAATCACACGTTCAAAACTAACATTTCTCCTTTTTAATTCTTTTTTCTTTTTTTTTTTATGTTCAAAACAACAATACAACTTCTTCTTCTACCATCTCCTTATTAGCCTAACATTATATATATATATATATATATATTATATATATATATATATATATATATATATATATATATATATATAAAACTGAGAAGAGAACTTTTAACTTATTTTTGTAAATTAAAAGAAGAAACTTACTAAAAGCTTCTATCTCTATCCCTCATTGTGTAATTTGACCCGTTAGCCCTAGGCTACACGGTAGCATTGAGGATCTAACACTGTTTCTAACATCTGTATTTTTTGTGCTGGTTTGGCTCGATCAAGTTTTGGCGCCGTTGCCGGGGTGGACAATAAGTTTTTTAGTTTGGTTTCTTAACGATAACTATTTTCTTCTCTATTTTGGTGTGCATGTACTAATTTTTGGAATGAAACAGCTGTAGCAGACATATAGCTTGCCTGAGTCTTTGCTTTAGAAGGCAGAGCTCAAGGATCCTCACTATTGCCGAGAAAATACGGCCAAAGCCGTGTTTGCACAGTATAGTAGGAAGATCTACTAATCTGCTTTAGTGCGGATTGCTTGAATTACAATTCTCAGTCTTCTGTAGTGTTTATTTTTCCTATTTAACTGGATCTGTACACTGTTCTAACCTCAACAATAACTTGATTATTTGCAAATACTTAAAAAAAATATTTAGACATTACATTCTAGGACATTTGTCTATTTTGTTACAGTTTTATTACTGTTAAAGAGTGTTGGATTAATGTACGTTTGCATTACATATAGCTTAGGAAACACATTTGAATAATTTATTGCTTGAGTGTTATTTAGCTATGTACATGTACTAAACGAATTAAGGGTTTGTTCTATAAACAAAATAAGGTGGGGGAAGTCATTACCCTTCCTTAACTCAAAAACCATCTCCTCACTTACTAAACAGCCTAACTTAAATTTGAGTAGACGTTGATCCTAGGGACATCTCGGACTTAATAGGATACTTACCCAAGGGGAAAGTTGATTAGAATTTT